>VYXH01010645.1:792014-833390 GCA_013397275.1 Burhinus bistriatus | reverse complement strand
TTTTTTTTTTTTTTTCCTTAGCTGAGGAGGAAAACCTGCATGTGGCAGTGGTCACAAATGCATCAGGAGAAAAACGGAGGTTTCCAGTCTCTCCAGATGGTGTCTGGGAACAGGCTGTAGTTACAGGGCTTGTGTTCCCTGCTGGAGGTGGCTCTCATTTGTTTAAAGGCAATGTGTAACCAACCTGCACCATCCAACACTATCTAAACGTTTCTGAACTGTTTCAGAATAATGATGTGAATAGTCTAGTCAAGTCTTGTCTGTTAAGTACATAGGCTTCTCTCAAATCTTAACCGAAAAAGCCTGTGGAATGACTTAAAAATGTATTTCTGCTGCAGAAAGGAAATGTTGTGACTTTAAAGCAGGAATCCGCACAGATTTCTTTAAGGTAGAAGGGGGAGGGACTGGACCAGAGCAGCTCCTTCTCTGCCAAGTTTTGCATGGATGTGGCTTGAAACGGTCAAGCTATAAACTGTGGCAGCAGTGTTTGCAATGGAAAACCTGACAGACGGTGAAGTATAAGCGCACTCCCGAGCATATCTGCATCTGCTTCTGCTCTGCTTGCAGGCAGGACGGGGGCTCTTCCCCTGCAGCCTCCAGGAGCTGTGTCTGTGGTGGAGGCATCGTGAGTTGGTGTTTTCAGCTGGGCTGAGTGGGACCATAGCCATTTCCTTCACAATTACATAACTGCAGACCGGTTTCCAATATTATATTACACACAATACGTAAAACAAAGTTATTATGGCTAGCATAACTTTATTGGGACCCAAAGGGATCTCTGAGAGGGAGGCCGCTCTTATCCCCTTGGCTGGGATGTGAGACATGGCACTGAAGTATCACCGTAAGGAAGGTCTGTGCTTGTCTCAGTGCCCAGGCTTAGGGGTCTTGGGACTTGCTGGTTGTCCACGCAGTGTTGGGAGATCAGTGTGTGCCTGACAATGTGCTCTGCTTCACCATTTGGTTTCACTTGTGCTGCTCACTGGCTGCAGTCATGATGTAGGAGAAGGACATAAAGAGGCCACAGCTCGCTTGTGACTCTGACTCCTGGGGATACAGTGGCTTCCCTATTGCAAACTCCATCCTCTTAGGTTGATGGCTTTTTGAGTTTGGCTTCTGCCTCTTCATGAGAAACACAGCACACATTATTTGAAGGTCGTGCTTTCTGGGGTTAAGTATCTGGTCTTACTGGGTACCAAATCAGACCAAGTTTACTTTCTTGATCAATTACTGCATCTTGGCTAAAGGGACATTATTAAAGTGGACCAGATGGAAACAGAGAAGTTGAGGTTTTTAGCATTTCGTGGGTCGTCTTTCATCTCTATATCCACTCTGCTGGGCCTGCTTTTGCAAGTAGAATTGGGTTTTTTTCAGTCCCTTTTCTTTAGTGTGATGGGGGTTTTCTGTTTTAAATTCTGTAAAGACAACTGTTCCTGTCTTATATCTGCTTTCTGCTGCTTTACCCCTTTCTCTAGGATGTCTTCATGGTCACCACTTTGTACACAGGGGGAGCATGGCACTGTGTGCACTGCTAGCAAATGTCTCTGAGCATTAGTATCATCTTGCAAAAGCTGGCCAAAACCAGCGCGCTTCTGTTTATTCTAACAGATAAGCAATATGCTAGTAGTTTCCCAGGCTTCAAATGTGGATGTAGTTCTATACCAAACTGCAAATGCAGTTGCTGTGTTTGCTTTTTAAATTTTGATACCTGTTCATCCACTGGTTGGATGTGTTGCCAGACACGGTATGCCTAATTGCAACATCATGCTTTATTTCAGGTGCAAGTGTACACACTGGCTTTCCCTGGAAAGTTATTTTTTTTCCTTACATAGCATTTCAAGAGTATGGTAACATCAGATGTAACTCAGGACTTTATTTCTGTTCGTACGTCTAGCCCTGCCCTTTTGTTTGCTCTGAGAAATGTACTTTGCTTCTTTGCATTTCCATTTCTTCCCAGCATGGCTGTGTATTTGAATTTTAAACCTTGTAAGAGACTGTGGTTGTGATATAAGAAGTAAATACTCCCTCGTACAGCAGCGCCTTCTCTACATCAGTCCTTGAGCTGTTCCTGGAATTTGAGGAGGAGAAACAAACACTTAGGTGGGTTGAACACCTCTCCTGTAGCACCGGTGGCTTCATCCCAGAGCACAGGTTTAGGTATGTGGCCACCACTAAATACCTGGGATAGCTTGTGTTCATAACTCTCTCATCAGCAGAGCCAAGTTCAAGGAAGGATCACCCTAAACCCCAGCAGGGGCTGTACTTAGGCTGTGGCAGTAGACTCCAATGGCCTAGTCTGAACTCACCGCTGCCTTGCTGTGTGTCCTGCCTTCCTGGGCCTGTCACCAGCCCTGCAGCGGAGGATACTTGATCTACTTATGAATCAGTTCCTGTCCTGCTGCAGTTTTCTGCCCAGTGTGCGTATAAAGGCAGACAAACACAGGCCATCTGAGGAGGCAGGGTGGGTGATGAGGAATTTTTGGCTAGGAGTTACTGGAAAGTTGTTTAATGTCCTAAACAACAGTGTTTCTAGAAGTTTTCCCTCCAAACAGGGACAATGCTGGCAAAGCAGAGATGCTTTTCTCCTTCAAATGCTTGCAGGTCAGGGGCTGGAGAAGGGCTTCTTTGTGCAGGCAGAGTTTCAGAGGCATCTGTGGTGAGGGTAAGGATGCTCAATGGCACTTGCTTGTCTCAGTGCAGCTGTGTCTTTGACTCTGTCTTCAGGCTTTTTGGAGATGGTGATCAAGGTTGGTTGTTCTTTTGCTTTGCAGCAGTATGAGCAAAGCATCCTGTTGATGCATCTGGTTGCCAAGGGTGGAATTTACATAAACTTTAGCTGTCTGGAAGCTGGTCTCTGTGGAGAGAGCCTGGGTGCCACCTTTTAAAGTAGTCAATGGAAATGGGGTCAGTGGAGTATTGATAGGGTGGACAGGAACATTTAGACTAATCCAGGCTCTGTGCTGGCTCCAGGGGAAGCCTGAGACAAGCTTGGAGCAGAGAGGTAAAACTGGATGCAGTGACTCACTCTAGCCAAGTTCTCACTGGAGATCAGCTCCTTTCTGGGAATACAGTGCCTGACCAACCCTGCAAATACTGCAAACAGGCACTCCCTCTTCCAGTGGCCTGTTTGCAAAATGTTTAATGGATGGAGAGAATTTACACTCACACCAGAAACGGCCGGATCAGCAGGAGATGAGGAGGAGCCCTCCTTCCTCTGCTCTTGCCCTTGGGAGCCCAAGGGTGGAGTGACACTGTCTAATGATTTTAGCAGCTGTCTAAGTTGGAAGCAGCCCCTAACAGCCTACCCTGACCTCTCTGGTGATTCTGTTTTGTAAGTATTTTCTAACCCCTTTTTTCTTGCACTTTTTTCCCCCTAAACTGATTGGATTTTTAAATGTGCACCTCTACAAGGGTAAGGAAGTGGTGGCTGCTTTCTTTTTCTGACTATTCAACTTTCAGCAGGCAAAGGATGTTGATATGGCTGAAGCCCTCATTTAAGTTTCAAGAATTTAACTTAGACTTACTGTTCACAGAAAGGAAGCATGCCATGACGTTTCTGAAGCGGTTACCTCTGAGCTGTAGTTCAAGGTTGCCCTGTACCTAGGCTTGAACAATAAGCTATTTTGGATTGATGTTTCTAGACATGCTTATTGCTTGAGCATCACCAAACCAACATCTCAGCTGAGATTGAGAGGTTGCTGCATAAAACAAAATGCTTGAATTATGAATGTGTTGTAATATTCATGCTGCTATCCTGTGGTGTCTAAACGGCTTTCCT
This sequence comes from Burhinus bistriatus, assembly GCA_013397275.1. Taxonomy (NCBI): domain Eukaryota; kingdom Metazoa; phylum Chordata; class Aves; order Charadriiformes; family Burhinidae; genus Burhinus; species Burhinus bistriatus. Next base: position 829,615 of record VYXH01010645.1, on the reverse strand, counting down.
TTCCCCTGCTTGGTCACTTACATGGCAAGTGACGTTTGTTTCTGTACTTAAGAGCTTGGAAGGTGATTCTCTATGCTGGAACCAAAGCAGGGTTGTTGATACTCTCGTGTTTGTAGTTGCCCTCTGTTGCTGTAGAAAGTGAGGTTGTTTATTGCCACCTCTGATACATCTGTGGGTTTGTGACCATGCAAAGGGATTAAGTGGGCTCCTGCTTTTCTGCTGGGAATACTCGTTCCAGCCCTGTGACAAGGAGAGATTCTCTTTAACTGTGCTGTGACATTTCCATCTCTTCTGGGAAGCCTCTGCATTTGATGGACATCCTTGGTCGGTTTTCCGTTGCCCGGCTTTGAATTGCAGTGTGTACTTGCTGCGACTTCTTGGTGACAAGCTCATTATGAACACTTGAAATATGGCTGTCTGGCAACACTGTGCCCTTTGCAATGCCTAATTCTGCTGAAGCTTTCCTGGGACGCCTTCAGACTGCTCTGGAGCTCTGCTGGTAGGGATGTTTTTCTTGTTAGAATAGACGAGTTGATTGGTGGCTTGTATTATTTGGGTCTCGCTTGAGTTGGGAGCAGCTGAATGTCGTACTAAAGTGACCTTCATAAAGTGACATTCATAAAGCCTTGCTAAAGTTAACTGTTAGTGCTGTTCCCTCAGGTTCATCATGGAAGTTTTCAGTGTAGTAAGAAATTAATGACTATTTTCCAAGTAATGCTGCCTCATTTCATTCTCCTTTAGAGGGGAAATAATGATTAACAAGTAATAGGGACATGAGATGTCATGGGGTCATATTCCTCTAAAGCATTCTCCTCTTTAATTGTACCTATCAGATCCCCTGTGTGTAGTGTTTACATTTAAATTGTTTTAAAGGAACATCTGCCCGGCAGAAAAGGACGTGGGGGTGTTGGTCAACAGCCAGCTGAATGTGAGCCAGCAGTGTGCCCAAGTGGCCAAGAAGGTCAACAGCGTCCTGGCCTGTATCAGGAATAGTGTGGTGAGGAGGACTAGGGAAGTGATTGTCCCCCTGTACTCAGCACTGGTGAGGCCTCACCTTGAATACTGTGTTCAGTTTTGGGCCCCTCACTACAAGAAAGATGTTGAGGTATTGGAGCGTGTCCAGAGAAGGGCAAAGAAGCTGGTCAGGTGGCTAAAGCACAAGTCTTATGAAGAGCGGCTGAGGGAACTGGGGTTGTTTAGCCTGGAGAAAGGAGGCTCGGGGGAGACCTTATCACTCTCTACAACTACCTGAAAGGAGGTTGTAGCAAGGTGGGGGTTGGTCTCTTCTCCAAAGTAACAGGTGATAGGACAAGAGGAAATGGCCTCAAGTTACGCTGGGGAAGGTTTAGATTGGATCTTAGGAAAAATTTCTTCACCGAAAGGGTTATCAAGCATCGAAACAGGTTGCCCAGGGAAGTGGTGGAATCGCCATCCCTGGGGGTATTTAAAAGATGGGTAGATGTGGTGCTGAGGGATATGGTTTAGTGATGGTATTGGCAGTGTTAGGTTGGTGGTTGAACTCAATGATCTTGAAGGTCCCTTCCAACCTAGATGATTCTATGATTCTATCTCTCCAGATACAGACACAATAAAACCGAACTTCCAATTTGAAATCATTCCTCGAGAGCTTATTTTCTCAAATGGTGTGGTTTATATTCATTTTTTAGTCCCATTCCTATTGTTGTCTTAATCTTGGGCAACTGGTATTCTGACAGGGCTAGTTCAGTTATGCAGGTTTTCTTCCTTTTTATGGAGACATCTGAAGTCCAACCACTTTGACTTTGGCATTCATTTGCCTTTTCTTTAGCTGATGTCATGTAGCTGTGGGACAGCTCTCCCCCACCCCCAGATTTCTCTAAGCTAGGGGGAAGAGTTATTCCTGTGAATAGGAAGTCTCCAGTTATATTAAACATGCATCTCCAGGGCTGGGTTTTTCCCATCTGCTGTCTTCTAAGCATCCCACTGAAGTAAACAGGTTCCCTTTTAAACTTTCTTCTGCCTGGCTTGACGTGGAACAAAATATTACCTCTTTAGTTCTACAGTTCCCTAATCTCTCAAGAAATGAGAATGGGAGCAGAGAGAGAGAAATCCCCCTGCCTTGCAAGACCCAGGAGCACAAGCCCACTTGCAGGGGCAAAGCCTCACACAGGCAGGATTGAAAGAGGTCCCACAAGGTTGCCAGGTCAGCATGCATGGAGACTTGTCTCCAAACCACAAGAAGTGTAGTTCAAAGGGGGGAAGTCAAAGTCAGCCCTTGCAAAGGGAGTTTCTTATTTGCAACTGTTTTGACTTCCCCATATCGAAGGGGCTGAGACCCTTAAGACCCCCTCTACTAGGAGCAGGGGAGGGAACAAGCCTGTCTGGACTTCATGTTTGGTAGCTGTGGGCATGAAACCTGTGCCAGGACTTCTGAGACTGCCCTGCTAGTCTGGCTGCTGGGGAGAGGGTGGGACATGACCACTGAAAGCACAGACTTGAAGACTTAGTTGTCTATGAAGGCAATTTAGTCTTGGAGGAACAGAGTGCATCAGTAAATGTGGAGAAGTCAAGACAGCAAGCAGTACTATCTTTAAGTTGGCTGTACAACACAGCCTGGTACTTCTGAATAGCAGACTCTCTCCCAGACCTCTGAAAACTTCAATTCTGAAATTTCCAGCTCCCTGAAAGTTCCCTCCTCTTTCCCTTCTCATCTAATCCTGCTGTGCTGAGCCTTTACATTCAGGCAGATAGTTAAATTCTGTTTCCACTGCATACCCTGTTTGGAGCCCAGGATGGCAGGCTGAAAAGGAAAAAATTTTACACAGCATCCCTGGTTGGAGCCTTTACTCATTACCTCCTCTGTTTATGCAGTTACTGCCAGTTTCAGGACCCTGAAATCTGCCCCAAGAAAATGTTTCCAAGGAAAATCTGCTTTTCATATTAGAATACATAAACTTTCTAATGATTGGGTTTCCTATATCAGCCAAATAGGTCACCAGCTCAGCACTGCTGCAAGAAACTACGTGAGGCCAAGAAGATACAAGGATATTACCGAGGCCTTCCAGTGAGTCCTGTAGGTACCTTGTGGGCTACATTCCTTGGGATGTGACTGCCTTTAAAAAAAAAAAAAAAGCATTGTTTACATAGGTTTCTGTTATTACAAAGTTTCTTTTAAGAAAGCAAGTCACTGAAATGACTTTAAGCCCCGAAAATACTAAACTTAATGTATAGTGACTGATGTCTTCTGCCCTTTGTTCTATTTAATCAAGAAAGCAATTATACACAAAGGCTTTGGCTCTTGTGGTGACTTTCAGGCCTATTTTTCAAAGTAAGCAAAAGACTGATGGTGCATTTTTGTTGTGTCAGATGAGGACAAGATTAATAAAGGATGGAAGAGATTTTTTTTTTCCCCCCAGCTGCACAGCAAATAGGCAGTTCTAATAATACTTTGGCAGTAAAATGGAAGCTGTAATCATTAGCAGACGCGTTTCAGTTACAACCAGCCACATAACTTCTTACTTTTGGTTTTCATGTTAAAAAGAGTTCAGTTTCCCCACAAACCAATTTCTTGTCCATCTTCAGATTAAGCAAACCCTATAGAAGTAATTGCCTTGCTTAGGAGTTTCGTAAGACAGTCAGATTTAGGGGTGGCTTAGGGGGTGTATGTTGGCTCTTCCCATCTGCCCCTCTGGCTGGGACATCAGACTTTCCAGCATTCTTGACAGGGACTTTAATTATTTTTGTGGTAGAAAGATGTTGGCTTGCAGCTGGATTAACTGAAGCAGTTCTGGAAGACGCAGGGGATGAGATGGGCTCTCTTGGATCTCTGTTTTACTGGCTGGCTTCTCTTTACTATTTTTATTGGCTGGTTCGGGTTTTTTGTATCTTGATACTGAGTGACTTCATCTGAAAGTTTCACATGCAATGGGACATCACTTTATTTCAAATGAAACTGGACTGCAGTTATATTGGCAACGTAGTCCAACTTCAACTTGGTGATAATGCCAAGTATTTCCCAGACCTCGCTTGAGACCTTATCTCCTGTTACTCCCCATAATGTGAACATGTGCTGGAGATCCCTAGCCTGTTGCTTTGAAAAGCTGTTTTAATTCTGTTCGCAGAACCACCTCCTGCTGATCTTTTCCTCTCTCCCATCGTGCGCACACCCTTTCTGGTAATCGTGCTGGCAGGATGGGCTTTAATGCAAGCGTATCTCCCGGTAGTTGGAGGGGAAGGATAATGCTGGGTGCGCTCATGCTGCAGACCTAGCTTCACTTTGCTGCTATATTAATGCAGCTGCCATATGTTTGCTTAAGAATCCCAGACTGCTTCGATACTTGGATGAAAAAGAAAATAAGTTGTTGCTCTTTCATGATTAACAGCAGCTTGACTAGCTAGGCTAATGTTGGCAGGCACATGGCCGCACTGTCTGATGCATGTAAGATAACACCTTCATGATTTGATGTCCAGGTCTTGAGGCACTGTGCTGACTTTCAAACAGTGACCATATGTGCAGGTGAAATGCATCCTTCTTAAAGGACAATAGCTCTTGAGGAGTCTAGGTGACTATATAAAAAAACCTGGCAATTGGAATAACAAATTTCAGTGTGCTGAAACTGAAAGGAAGTTAAGGAAGCCCTGAACACAGTCCCTACTCAAACATGATGGAGGTCATGGGGGGGGGGGTTGCAGGGTGTGTCTCCATGCAGTGGTGACCCTAGGATTGGAAGAACAGCATCTAATATTAAACCTGCATCACTGGCTTTGAACATTAGTAAGCTGATAAATAGCGCTTTAATCTCTCACATGGGCTTTTATACCACTTGCATGTTATTGGAGGCCTCCCTGCACGAGGAAAACCTGAGCTGCTTGGAGAGACTTGACCCATTCTTCTTAACTGAGTATAGCTGGAGATTCAGGATGGGTAATGTGAATCTGGAAAGACCTATCACTGACCTTTTGAAACCCTAGGATTAAACTCAAGGCCAATTTATTCAGTGCCCTGGAAACCACTTTAAAGAATCTGTATTTCTGGGTGTGGGCAGGGAGAAGACTGAACACACTGACTCATGGGAGAGAAGGTGAAGCTTGCTTGTTTGCCTAAAAATAGGATTGTGAATCTGAGACAGTTTCTTTGAGGTTTTATTCTTAATACTGCCTTAAATTCCTTATTGTTACTGAGAAGGAAACTCTCTGCAGAGTACAAAGAACCAAAATTATGGGATGGCTGTATGCTCAGGGTGAGCTTGCGTATTATTCCCTTGCTTCAAGTAGATGTTCTGTGGCCAAAATGTCCTTGAATAAAAGTAGAATGACCAGAAATGGGATGCTGTTTCCATCAACAGGCAAATGGGATAACTAAGCCCTACAGAAAATGCCTCTTCTGCTCCTCCTGAGCACAGCAAGCAAACTGATTTCTGTACCAGCTAGAAGTTAAATTACACACTTGGTCATTCCACATGTCTTTGGTATATTTTTGGAGCTGACTAAATGCTTCCTGGGCTGTTAGCATGTTGGTTTTAAAATAAGAAATGAGTGTCTGGGGGTTGGCGTGTGAACCCTTCTACTCAACTGGGAGCTGGGAAGTTTAAGTATCTCTTTTGCAGAAGTATCCAGGTTTGAGAGCCAGCCACATGAAAGTGTGTTGTTTTCCCTATGCCACCCCAGAGTCTCCCTTGCAAACAATCCTGAACAGAAACCAACATCCCCCAATGAGGGCACTGTCTGCAGGATGTTCATGTGGGAACATGAGGACTGAATGGTTCTGGGGATGGCTTGCAAGATGCTTGCTGACACTGGTTTAAATTTAGCTCCGGCTACCAGGAATTGTTGTGTAGTGGCCTTTGAGGGGAAAATGCTTGTGGTTTCAGGGAAACTTCCATTAAAGATGAGATGTAGCCACCCTTTGCAATGCTGTGACAGATGCCAGTGTTGAGGCCTCCTTGCATAGTGTGCTTGAGTTGCACAAGAGCCTTTTTTCCATCCATTATTTGTAGACAGAGCAGAGGCTGAGTGCCTGGGCATGCGCTTGCCCTTGGCAAGTATGTTCTGGGGGCAATGCAGCGATAGAAATAGAAATAGTGACTGAGCCAAACTCATCCACACCTTAGTGGAGGCTGCAGGCTGCCAGGTGAGTTACACTGACTTCTGTGAAATAACAGTGCCAGGTCCTTGATACATCAGGAACACCATCTGCTTCAGCTGAAACCTGCCTAAACTACTAATTCTTCTCCATATCCCCAAATCATATAATCCTCTATTTCTTCTTTGCCTCTTGTTTAAGCAGACTCCTGAGTGGACCATCTGACTGGCCCCAGGTAAACTTGGTAGAAATGTAAGTGTGTGCAGGAGGGGAGCCCTGAAATGAGGATAACTGAGTGCAGGTGGAGATTAGTGACTTCCTTCCTGGGTATCACTTATTCTGCTGTGTTTCTTGTTCCTTTCCGCTGATCTACTATGCCTTCTGTGGAGAATCCCATGTGATTAAAGCTTTTTGATCTTTTGTGATAGCTAAATCCTCTGCTAATTTTTGCCTGTCAGGACCAAATTCTGATCTAAGGAAATGTAGCACATCATGTTCCTCAGTTTTAAGGAAATCAAAATGCTGTGTTTCTGTGGGACTGAAGTTTTGCCTTAACCTCAACAATGTGATGCTGAGGCATTTTTCTGTAGCTGTCTGAGCTTTGCCTTCATCGGGTCTTGGTGGATGGACTAGAATTGCACTTATAAGGTAGAGCTCTGGAGTCAGACCATCCATTGGTACTTAGTGTTTTTCTTGCGAGTTGGCAAGAAAGAACCTTTATTGCTGTAGTTGAGCCTGACCTAGATTGGTAAAAGCAGCCACCACTTAAGAAAGCAAATTTCACAACTGTAGTCACCCCTGTTTAACTAGAACCATGACAGAGGTGAGAACTGCTTATCTTTGACTTCTGAAGCTTAACAGTAACTCTTTCTGGGAGAAAGTGGACTTGTAAAGGCTAGTTCCTGGCAATAATGAAGTTCCACTGAATCCTTGCCTATAGCCAACTTGCACTTCAGACAGACCACTTCCAGTGCTGATATGACAACTAACCACAGAAAGAATGGCAGAAAGCAGTACAACTAATGACATGAAGTAACTCAGGTCCTTCTGTTTCGGTGGTACATACTCCTGTGGAATGTATCTGTGACCTCAGCCATATCCAATTTGTAGCAAGTCCGCTGCATGTTTTTGGAGAGTAGGGAGAGAGAGAATCTGTTATGAGCAAGCCACTCTTTTCTTCCTTCTGAGATTTTGATGTGGGATAAAAAAAGAAAGATATAGGAGTGATTCATCCCACAGGCTGTACTGTTAATCCCATAAAGCTTATGTGAGCAGTATGTGGTCAGCATCCTTGAAAATGCTCCAGGTGCATTAGTTATGGGAGGTGCCTTGTAGCCTGAAAAGCAAAGGAATGTTAAAATTGACTTCTTTCTTGATGTCTGCTACTCAGATTTATCCCTCTGTCATGCATCCTTTCTTTGTTACTTAACTTTTGCCTCCTGATTTCTGTGCTAACTTCTAGCATGGAGGAGAAAAATGAGTTGTGTAACTGGTCATGTTTTCCATCCATCTTCCTCTGCTCTTTTGCTGCATTGTATTCAGGGATGCCAACACTGAGGTAGTTATTGACTGGATTTGTACGGTTTTGACAGTGAATAGGTGTGAATAACGGCTTTGCTCAAGTCAGCAAATAGCTCCTGATCATCCTGGTTCTCACAACTGGGTGCCCAACTGGGCTTGATATTTGTGTGCATTTTTCTGTGTCAATATGGGCCATTTCAGGGTTTTTTTGCTGGATGCATACAGCTTCATAATATTCCCTGAAATGACAGAGCTATGCCTCCTGTCACATGCTCACGACAGGATATTGCATTGGCATGGCATGTGGTGCCCCAAGCCGTGCAGTGTAAAACCAATGGGCACACAGTTGGACCTAGCTCTGTTCACTGACAGCTTGTGAAATTCATAACACGGCAGTAGCCAGGAAGCTTCTGAGTGCGTAGGAGGCTGACCACTGTTACGCAGCTATCCTGTTTTGTTTCTCCACTATCCGGGGCTGGAGAACTTGGAAGTGGATGCTGGCAGAAGTGAAACCTTCTCACAAGACTCTTACTCTGTGCTTGGAGAGCTAAAGTCACATTGTGAAGTCTAAATCTGTAGTGGAATTTGATGTTGATTTAAGAGGGCCAAGAACCATGGCAGAAGTATGTTTTAAAAATAAAAATGTAAGGTGTTGATGAGTCGAACTGTTGAGGCGCTAGTGGAGCCTTCTCAGCAAGTGCTTTCAATTTGTATTTGGATATTTTTCTGTCCTCTTCTGTTTCAAAGCCAGTAGTATCTTGTAGGTGGAATTTTGTCCGAAAGTGTTCAGAAGTTACTATTTGAAGGCTGGTAGGAGAGAATTGAGAGGCTTCATGGTGTGACTAAGTAGGGGCTGAAGAACTGGCAGCAGTGCAAACTTGCCACTTCTGCTCAAGACTGGTTTCTGAATAGGTGGCAGAGACTCTGGAAAATCCAAGTGCAGTTCCTCATGGAAATGAGGAGCAGGCTTAGGGTGAAATGGGAGCTGAGTGCCCAGTCTCCCTTCATAAAACTGGAGTTTTCAAGCTCTCAACTTGTCACTAAATTGCCTTTTCCCAACAGCACATCTCTGCTGTGCAGCAGAAGGTCCTTGGTGGGCAGCAGTTGTATGAATATGATCAGTGTTTGCTCCAGTTTATTCTGCATTACATTTTGTAGGACACTTTGCTGATGATTCTCACTCTTTTATTAGTTTTTCTATAGCATTCACAGGAATAAGCTGTAAATGTCATATGGCTCCTGAACTACGCTTAAACAGCTACACATGGGTTCAAGATGAGAAATTAAAGTTTCCAATCCAGACTTTCCCAAAATAGGAGGAATGTGGATTGTGTTCTGTATAGCGTTTTTGTTTTGGATAGGAGGCTTTTGGTTAATGTCAGTCTTGGAGGAGGGTAAAGCTGTCAGATGCCACAGGATCCCAAATACTCTTTGTACAGTGGCTACAGCCAGAGACACTGGAGTGTTGGCTTTCTGCTGAATTAGTGAGCAACTTCTTAATCATGTGACAGCGGTATCAGGGTTTCCTGGCAAAAAAAATAGAGAGTAAGCAAAAACTAGTGTGTCCTGATAGGCATATGCAGAAACAAATAATGTTTCCTAAGGTGCATGCAGATATCAAAAGGTTAACTTGTGGCTGTCTGTCTACATCCAGCTTCCAAATCCCTACTGAAAACCCGACTTTGCCTTGGAGTTTTAGGGATACAACCATCCTCTTTCCCATCAACTCCTTCTCCCTTCTGGTTTTTGCAGGGTTTCTGCTACGTTAGCCTATAGTAATCCACCTGGAACATCATCATGGATTTGCTGCCTTCCTGTGGAATATGACAACAGACTTGCTTCTGTCTTTAGTCCCACAGGCTGACAGAACAACCTGATGGCTGTTTGAGCAGGAGCAGTTCATGTATAGATCAGGACTCCCTGAAGTTGGGTGGTCTGAAGTGTGTCTCTTCATAGTAAGTTTGTGAAGTGGCTTCTCTTACTGTGGTATGTACCCAAGCCATCGTGGAAAATCTGGACATTTTTCCTGATGGCTTCAGCATGCCAACAGTGAAATTCTTGGAGCTCAGGATCTTCCTCTTCCTCCATCTCCTCTTCAAAGCCGGCAAAACTTTTTTTAAAAAAAAAAAAAAAAACCAAACAAAAAAACAACCCATAAAACCTGACCTGTGAGTGGGATAGGCATTATTGCTGGCTTCTTTCCTGTAACTAGGCTCTACAGTATTCTGCAAACAAAATAGAGCCATTGCCCTCACCCACCCCCTGTGACACTTCTCTACTGTTCAAAAACCTGAATGTTTGACCTAATGGCTTCTGGCGGAAATGTCCCTTGTAAGACAAGCTGGGCTCAAGCTGTTCTTCCACAATGCCCTCTTCAAAGCTTCCCAGAAAAGGGTGAGTAGCTGCATGCTGGTAGGCCTCCTTGCAGCAGCATCTCTGAACCCAGGAAGCGAATGGATGGTATCTCAGCTGGATGGCCTGCATACAGCAAGTGTTGCTCGAGCAGCAACCTCCCGTCTCCAGCCTTGCAGGGGCTGTGGTTGTGCTGTTGGACTACAGAGCCAGAGAAAAATCAAGATCCTAATGGAAAACTTCTTGGAAGACTGAAACTACTCCTGCGCATCTGTCCTCCTTTGGAAAAGGTATTATGTGCTGAAGTTATGAAATATTGTCGGAGGGGAAAGTGTTCTCTGCTCTCCAAAGATCCAAGAGCATCTAAGTGAACGTACATGGGTCAGCAGTGAATTGTAGGGTTTGAACAGCCAAATACCGTATTCTCCAACTACGCAGAGAACACAAGCATGACTTTGCCAAAGACAGTAAGCTGATACCTACTGGCCAGGAATTGTTATCACTACCCAACCTCATCTAATTTCACATTAATGTGAAAAACAAAGATTTGCTCAGACTCAGTGTTAACTGGCCTCACAGGATGAAGTGGCACATCAAGATGTTTAATATAGCATACAGCTTTCTGTAGTTCAGGTTTCTGTGCGCTTCCAATTAATTTATTATTGTAGATGTTATGTACCCATTTGGAATCCCCCTCTGTTCATATTTAAGATTTGATTGTATTGTTAAAGCACTGAGAATGTCAGGGTTTTTGGGGAGGGTTTTTGTACTAACTAGCCTAACTTTGATGTAATTGCCAAACATCTGTGTGCTTTCTATATATTTTCCCCTTGCCTTCAGAAAAAGGATGGTTGCGTTTATTTGTGGATGAAATACTTTGCTAGGAATGGCTGTAAATCTGAAGAGCTGAAAATTGTCAAGTGAGCTCGTAGACAATAGTAACAGAGAATAAGGAATTAAGCCTGGTATGCCGTCTGGAAAAATTAAAATTCTTCAGAATCTTTTTTTTTTTCCTTCCCCACTGGCATGGGCATATCCAGAAAGTGGAAATACAGCAAAGCTTCTGATTTGGAAACTTGAAACCACTGCAAAGTGTGAACACTGGGGCAAGACTAGCACAAGAAGGACTGGAAGGTGCTGGAGTTCTTCTTAGCCCAGGTTGTGCTCATAGGCAAGAGCTCGCTGCTGCTAGAGGTTTGTGTTTTCTACCTAAATCTTCTGGTGCTCCATCAAATAACCTCTGATGTACATGAGCAGTGATGTTACTAGTACTTACTGATGTTAAACTGGATATTCATGTTGTACAATTTAAAGTTTTACTGCTAAATCTATGAAAAAGCCGTGATGTATAAACCCAAGAGAGCATAGTACACTTGGTTTGGGTTTGGCCCTTAAATTATGATTTGGTGTGAGTTTGCATACTTTCTTGATGGGCCAGTTATGAAGTGGCTGAAAGAATGCTGATATTGAATGAAATGGATAATAAAGGGATTCCATGTTCTATTTTTTTATTTTCTCATTAGATGATACTATCACTGTAATGGTGGCTTCTAATATTTCTATTGCCTTAAAAAAAAAAAAAGGAAAGAAATTAAAACAAGAAGAAACCCCTTCAGAAATTAGGCTATTTGCAGCCCTGTGTCTCTGGAGGATACAGATTTTTTTAGAGAGGTACTGTCTGGAGTGGTAACAGCTTGATTCCAGATGCACAACGTAATTGGAGTATTGGACTTTGAGGGAGGAGCTTGACTTGGACATACAGTTGTATCTGAGTAGGCTCCTCCAGACGCTTGTGACACTGATGACCAAGGGCTTTCTTTGCTTGCAGCTGGCATTCTGTAAATCCAGCCTCTTATTGAGCATTTCATTGTGATTCAGAGTAAGGATGCTTTTGGCATGTTTTCCACATTGGGATTTAGATAATCTGAGTGAGAATATCAACCCTTCAGGGGTGTTTCACAAGTCTCATTCCCAGGGATCTCCATCTGCCAGCTTGGGGAGCTGCTGGAAGTGCTGTATCAGTGCTCCAGAGACGAGTGTCACTGGTGCCTGCAGCAGTGCTCAACAAGCACCAGCTCAGCCAAGGAATGTGCCCTTAATATAGTCTGGGTGCCCCAGATGTATTTCATGTATTGGTACAAAGAAGAGCTGTCTAATCTGCCGTGAGTCTCTCCAGCCATGCGCGTGTTTGGCTTGGCCACCATCATCCCTGCTCTCGGAGCCGGAGTGTGTGTTGGCAGCAGGGAATCGTTGTCGCAGAGTAATTCTGAGCACAGAGGAGTCAAACCAAAGTTCATTTTGTTCTTTTTCTTCAAACTTACAGCTTGCTTGAGCAGGCAGGGGGTGCGTCAGCCGTTTTTCTTTTTGGTGGTTTTTTTAATCAATACCTCATCTCTGTCGTAAGAAGTCTTTTGCTATATCTGAATGAAATGTCATGCTCCTGAGACAACTGGCTCTGGTTAAAGACAGGCATCTTACTTGCAAAGCAGGGCTTTCTATTGATCTCTTATTAACTTGTATGGCTCCAGGCACAGAAACAGTGATCTGGGGTCACACTTTGTTTGCTCTTCTGCATATTTATTTCTGTTTTAAACATAATAAAAATCACTGAAGTAGTCTGCCCTAGCAATACTTCTCGGAAACTGAAGACCGAGATTAGTCTTAAGACCCAATGCAGCACATAACTGTGCTGCTATGAGACATACACCCTGAGGTATGCTAGCAGTGCTTGAAGGCAGGGCTTTATTCTTGACTTCTGTTGCTACTTGCTAACTTTGCAACTGGGGTAGGATTATGAACATTTCATTGAAGGAACCGGTAGCTTTAAGCAGCAGATGAGAAATCCCCTGAACTCCAACCTGAAACCAGTCCCTGATGTTAGCCCAACATTTGGGGTAGGTAGGTAAGCTATGTGTTAAATTTCTTTATATATTTGGGCTGGAAGTGGGTTTTGTAACATCTTTCCCAGTCATAAAAGCTTCATCTTGCTTTTTTTCCTACTTGCTGTGCAATACCTGTGCCTGTTGCACACCCTTGTTTAGTTTGGAGAGGAAGGAAATGCAGTGCTCTGACTTCACTATATTGAAACCTTTGTAGCTAATTTCTAGGACCTCATCTGGAGAAGACACTCTGCTTTGCTGGCTCTGGCTCAGGATTTGAAAACTGAGCTGTGAATAAATAAGCATAGGCTCATCCAAAGGCCTGAGACATAGTTGGAAGAAAAAAGCGAGTGAGGCTGGAAGTGACAGCGCAAAGCTGTGATGAGTTAAAGGCCTAATGGCACTGCAGTACAGGCATGGCCCTCAGCGAAGGAACAAGTGGCTCCTTGCAGATGGGGTTTTTATCTCTTAAAGATGTTCACTCCTTGGCTCTGCTCCTCAGCTGAGCAAAGTGCTTTAGCTTACACTTGACTAGAACATGCAGTTGGGGGGCATTTCACTGTTTTCCTGCTAAATACCTTTACTGAATAGGAGACTATAGCCTACTTGGGTAATCCAGGTCAAAAAAAGTTTCCTATTTTTATAAATAAGTAAACTGCAGTGTGAACTTTTTTTTTTGACAATTGTGAAATGAGCGGTGGAAATGGAGCTCCTCATCTTTCATGCCATTCCTTTGTGGTGGGGGGAAGCAGTGCTGGCAAGCACCAGAGCTACCTCTGGACAGAAGACAGGCCAGAAATGAAGAGACAGCCTCTGCTTGAAGCTAGATTCAGCTTCCTCTGACCCTCATGTTGTGGGGGGCTGCCCTGCTGATGGAGAGGCAAAACTGGTAAGAAAGCAAAGTCAACTGGTTTTGCCCATCCTATTTTCTATGGAAAAGAGATACCAGTAAGAAAAGAGTGTGGTTTCTGCATCTCCTGGGAGAAGGAGCAGGGGGAGACACAGCTCCTGGAAGTAAGTCATAGCTGTGCTGACATCTGTAAGTCACATCAGCAAATATGTCAAATGTCATACTGAGGTCTAAGGTTACTGTAATGAGTATTGTCTTCTCCTTAGAGATCAGGACTTAAACAAACAAGCAAAATTGACTAATTGCTTCTTGCAGTGGGAAGGTGCTCTTGAGATCCTGTCCCTCTGTCACACCTCATTTGTTGCATCCAAGTAGAAGCAGATCACATTCTGCCATAGGGTTAGATATTCTCGGGCTTTAGGAGAATATGGATTTGTGTTTTGCTCAAAATAGAAAACATGTCATGAAGTCAAACCATATTCTGAAACTTTAGTGGTTGTGATGCTCAAGGCTTTAGCTTAGTCCCTCTGACCTCACTTGCTGATGTGATAGGCTGACAGATATATCTGAGATTTTTGTCTGAATCACCTTGAGTTTTTCTGGGACTCCTGGAAGGTGTTGCCAAGGTGACTGCAGAAGCTGAAGTGGCAGGGAAAAACTGGAAAAACAAAATTAAAATCTAACTAGACAAATGTTGTAAGGTTGAATCTTTCCACCTTTCTGTCACTTAAATCTTCTCCAAGCATCTTGGGAAGCAGGTTAGATGTCTGTATGATAATTCTACAGATATTGGTGGCTGGTGCCCTATGGTTCTGGAATAGCCTCCATACTGTAACTTCAGCTATGGAAAAAAGCCATGTTCCTCAGAACGAGTAGTCTGGTAAAGGTTACTCAGCCAGCGTTGGTAAGCTAGGTGATGTGGCATTAATGGCCTGTGAGATACAACAGGGCAGACCAGATCTTGAATCTCCTTTGAACCTTTATTTTCTTTCAGCTTCAAGTGTTGACTAGCAAGTAGGGGCATAGCTTAGAGTTGAGATAGTCCATGCTGGCAGGTGACCAATAAATCTAAGCTTTCATAGGACAGAGAATTAAGCCCTTAATTTTAGCACCATGTAAAGCTGACTTCCAAATTTTATTAAACCAGTTCCTATTATTGTTTGGTATCTGGATGAAATTGTTCATTAGCAGGGTGCATTGGGAAGACTTTTTTTAGAAATAAAATAAACAAGTTAATACTGTGTAATTAATACTAACTAATCATTAACATGAACTACTGCAAGTATAGTGTATGGCCATTCCTAAAATAAGCACTTCAAAAAGCTTGTTTTGTGCTTCCAGCCCATACTATGTGTGTTGCTACCCAGCAACCCCACTGACATACATTAGCAACTGCTGATAAATAGGTCAGTCAAAGGAAGCATGATCTCTATGAATGCATAAGCACAAAAGAGCTGCGCTATATCTTATCATAGGATTGAGGAACGTCAGTCAGGAGGCGTGTCAGGACGTGTCAGCTACTAGCCAGAAGACTGATGAAGAAATTCATCAAGGAACTAGTGTGCTTTGGAGGTGGCTCCCTTCATGCTTGGTGTTGAGGGTCTCTGTGTAAGTTAAAAGGGATTTGGAAGTGATATTTGCCCTTCCCCAAAATGCATGATCTTGGTTGCCTTCTGCAGCCTACAGTGCATGATGTTTTGCTGAGCTGGAGTCTGACAACTTGATGTGTGTGGTGAAGAGACCATGCAAACAAGGGGGAAAGGGGGGGGAGCAGATCTCTGAAATGCAATGGGAAATCCCCTTCTGCAGTAGGGATTTAGCAGCTACAGGAGTATGTACTTTTCTTTCCACCCAGGTTGGGTTCTTTCCATTCTGTAATCCTTGCCTCCAGCCCTTGGGAGGGAAGCGTGCCGAGGAAGCTTCAATTCATTAGTCATCCTAAAATGTGCTAGTAGTCCAGTTGGTCTTGCTGGAAGTGTCCTGTTGCAAATACTTCAAGTTGGTATTGCAGTGAGCTCCAGCTTACCCTTCCAAATGTGTACACATAGACACTAAATGGGATGTTTTGGAATAAATTTTCAGGCCGTAGCATTCCAACATCGTAATTAGTTTGTGAGCTAACAGACCTAACCAAAGACTTATTTACTACCCAGGCTGTTTTACATAGCAAGAGCTATGCTTCTATGATCTGTGTTTGTTTTTTATGGCAGTGCCTAAGGCCCAGCTGAGATCAGGGTCCTGTTGTGCTAGACATTTAGGCCTTGTCTCCAGAGAATGGAAGACTGCATAAGGGACAGACAAAGGGAACACTGTTCAAATTTGGGTGGTGGGGGAGGGGAAGGGAAGTAACTGAGACTTGGAAATTGGGGAGGGGAAAACTCCTCCCATGAAAAGAATTGGTCTGGTCCTTGGTTCTCTTACAGAGAACTTCCCAAAGCTAGGCCAGCTCCCCAGCAGCAGGACCATCCCTTTTCTCAGCTTGCACTGAATGGGCAGCCTCTGTGCTCCCATCACTGACCTTTCCCAAAATAAGGGGAAATCAATGAGTTTTGGGGGAAGGAGGAGAAAAAAAAAAAGGCCATCCTGAAAAGTATAAGGTTACAAAATGCCTGAACTCAAGATTTTCTATGATGTTAGCATCAGAGTGATTGGGGAATAGCAGTTGCCTGTGCAAAGAAAGGAAGAGATACATGGAAAATATAGCACTGGCAGCCGAGTCAGGCCAGGGGTAGTTATGGGCAGTCCAGTGTGTCCTCTTCTGGTAGCCTTGTACCGGGGAGAAGGCAGGGTTTAATCTTGCATGCACTCATAGGGTAAGCTTAAGTGACTCCCTGTTGAAAAGATAAACACTATGCCTCTGTATCATCTGTCTAACAGGTTTAGGTAATCCCTTACTGTGCTGCTTATTTATTTTAAATGGTGCTGTATTGTATAATGCATGTGTGTTTGTAATGGAGGGTCTGTAAATCTCAACTTTTTACCCAAGGACAGCATTAATCTTACCTTTGTTTCATGGTTGATTTATTCCTAATGGAAAGGAATGAGCCTCACAATGATACTTGTCTTGTCTCAGCTCTGTGAAATGCATGGAGATCGACAGCTCTTCTGTATCTCACATCATTAATTTGCCTTGCTGACCTTTATTTAGAATCAAAAGATCAGCCTCACTGATTATTGCCAGCAAATCTGTGCTTAGGGCCTGTTCTGGCTTTGTTTGATTAAGCTTGGAGAGTGAGAAAATCAAAATGTTTAAATACTGGGACTTCGACTTACTGCATACTTAACGGTGCCTTCCTGGAGGCAGGCTGGCAACTGAGGCCACCAGCAGCCCAGCCTTTCCCTATGAAGGTGCTAATAGGAATGTTGCCATTGATGTTCCCATAGTGCAAGACTTACTCAGTGAGCTGCTTCTAGACTGTCAAGGCAGAGCAGTTCTCTGCTCTCAGTCTAGGCAGTCTTTCCGGTCTGTAAGGGGCACCAAAGGCTAAATATCAATCTTTAAAGGTAACAACCCAGGTGAGACAACCAAGCAAGCTGTAGGGAAATTGCATGCTTACTACCACTTAGCAAAAACCTTGCAAAGACACTTGAGCAATGTGTGTAGCCTTCTTATCCAGGGGCTAAGCCGGAATGAGTAGAAACAAATGCTTAGTTACCTGGCTGCATGCAGACTATTTTCTGTAACATTGTAAACAGTGCTTTTTTGCTGAGGGGGGAAAAATAGGCATCTTACCAGAGGTTTTTGCCTTAGTAGCCTTCTGATGTTCACCTTCTCTTCTTATGCTGCTGATACACATCTTTGTTAGAGCTGATAGAAGCAGATACCTCAGTAATTCCTGTCTGCTTTTTTGAAGGCTATATGGATGAGCTCAGTTTTCCCCCTTCCTAAAGGTGAATGTCCCCTTCTGTTTCCACCAGTATAGGCTGTTCTCACTGTCTGGGTCTTCATAACAGATAAAGGACAAATTTCTTCCCCTTTTTTTTTTTTTTCCTTCTTCCAGTTTTCCATAATCTGCTCAAAATGGGGCCAGTTCAGCTTCTGAACAAAATACGGTAACAAGTCTAAGCTTCTAAATTTTAGAGAACCCTGGAAAAACCCTTCAGAAGACAGTGGACTGGGTTTGTAATATCTTCTGGATAGCGTCAGTGATCCTACTTGCCCATGTATGTCCTTGTTCAATACAATGTAGTTCATTAATAGGCAGCCTGCTAACACACCGGCTGCTCTTGTAGCCTGCTATTCATCACTCTGGTACTCATTTCCGAAGCTGTCATTTCCTGCAGCCTTGTGCAGGCAGCTCTTTGAGGCTCAGCTCCCCGGGTCACTGCAGAAACACAGCTTGAATGGACCTCGGAGAAAAGCAGTGAAGCAATGTCAGAGGGAGAGCAGAGCATTCGGTTTGGCTTACATCAGTATTTGTGATAACGTACCATCTGGGCTACAATCTTGCCAGATCTAGCTAATAAATAGAGCTGGACAGAAGTTGTGTTTGGATGGCAGAGCTTCAAGGAACAGCCAGGATATGGAAATGGCAATTTGTGAGATGGTTATCCAAGCACTGCAGAGCAATGCTGCTCTGCAGACTGTGCTGGGCACTGGCAAACTGAGGTGTCTGTGTTCCTTTAGCAGGAGTATTGGGGTTCAGAAGGATCCCATATAAGCTGTTTGTAAAAGACAGTGTTTTTAATCTGGTGACTTGACTGTGCTTGAGACTGAACTAATATCATTGTTTGGTTGCTTTATCCTGTGATTTCTGCTGGATATAGTCTAGCCTTTGTTCCTTACTTCGGGCTCTTGTCCAGTGTTGCTCTGTTCTGTCCTGAGATAACCAAAGTCTACCTCAGAGGTGGCAGATGTTTTTTTGCCTGACATATGGGATTCCTATATGATTTTGACTCTAGCACCTGGAGTGCTCTTTGGTACTCCGCTAGGATCATTCCTAGTCCACAGAGTCTCTTTTTCCTGATTCGGTGTGGTTTTGAGGATTTCCCAGTAAGCAGCTGACACCATGTTCTCTACAGACTTCAGAATAAGAAATTTAAACAAAAGTGACTTTTGTCAGTCTGTGCAGGAAGTAAATACTGGCTATTCTCTGCTGCCTGTGAAGGCTGTTTCCTATCAGCTGGGGCTGGGGGTCTGTAACTTTTTTAAACCACTAGGAAGTAATTTGTAATCTTTGGACAAGATTGCTATGAGGCCCATTTGAAAGCTTATTCATGTTTTCCTAAAGAAAGCTTGGACACAAAATGTGTTTGCTTTAAAATTAAGTCCTGTGAATGTAAAGGAAATTACTTGTGAGCTTGACTGTTGCACCCTGTTGGCTGACCACAGAAAATACACAACCCCACAACTGGTAATGACTAATGGAGAGTCTCTGTTGGCTCCTGGGGCTGAACTCCCCATGCCCTGTGGGGTGGGAAGTCATCTGTGTGCATACCTTACTGTAATCAGTTGTTTGTGGCTCTGGAAAATCCGCTGCAGGAGTTGGCTGTGCTGGCCTGGCCTTTCTGAAGGTGGTGGGTTACTTGTCTGCTGTCGCAGGCTGAGTTTGCCCACCTGCTTTGTGTATATTTTGCTCTGTGTGCTGCAGTCCTCTGTCCATGCCCCAGAAAACCCACTAGTGGTTGGCAGCTCTTGTAAATTATTGATTTATTTAAACTTGGTGCCTACGGTATCATTTTGACAGGTTCATTAAAACCTCGGATCTATAGATTTCAACCTTTAAATGATGGGCTGCTGGAGAGGAGGTGGGGGGGACAGGGTTTAAAGAGGATGGGAGATGGATTTATTGCTTAACTTTCCTACTTTCAGCTATGTCTTCCTACCAGTAGAAGCACTAAAGGAGATCCAGGACAGAAATACTTTTGGAAGTAGAAGATAAAAGGCTCTGGGCTGTAATCAAACATGGAGGGAGGAAAGTGCCCCGTGATCAGGGAAGCTGTATGGAAAGACATTAGTAGCAGTTGGTACCCTCACTGGTCAACTTCTGGGACCTACTGAAGTAACGAAAACTTTAGGGGAAGGGAAGAAGAAAGGAAGATACTATCCGGTACCACTTGTTGCCCATAGAGACTTAATGCACAACTTTTTATACCGGCTGTGCAGTCTGTGTGCCCTCTAGCAATCTTGCCTTGCCTTGTGGTTAATAAAATCACAAAGACTTCATCTTTGAAGGGTGCATGTATATCTATCACTTTCCAAGAGAAAAAAAGATTGCAAAAAAAAAGGTGAAAATTGATATATCGTGTGACCAGAACTTGAGGTTAGACAGGAAATCCTGTTTCCAAGCAAATCAGATGAAAAAAAGAAAATCTGTGATCAGTAAATAGGTATTTTCTGTAATAACTGAGTTGGTACTGTGGGTTGGATGGCAAGACCACGTTGGCCAGTATACCAGTGCAGGTCAGTAACCTCTTGAAAGCCATTGGGCTATGGGTGGACCTTGTTTTACTCCAATTACTGTACAGTACTCAGTATTCACAGGCTAGCAGCTGCAGCTAGGCTGCTTGCACAATATAGTATGCCCACCTAAACATAGTTTTGTTCCTTGTTGTGATTGATGAGATATTTCCTCTGAGTAAAGCACTCCCTCTCTTAGTTTCTTTTGTTCCTATACTGAACAAAGACTGTGAGCCGCAAACACGTTGGGTTATGTGGAATGCAGCTCACATTGCACAGACAGTTTCAGTGTTAGGTGGTCTTGAAATCAAGTAAAGCAGAAAGGGAAATACTATTTCAAATTTATTTTTAGAAGGCATTAAGATGTTTGAGCCTTGGCAAACTTTTTTTTTTGCAGCTTCTTGGGTACTGACTGGTCCGTAGAACCAGCTGACTTAATTGCTTTGTGGATCCCCTAATTTCAGAGGTCTCAGGATGCTGGCCAATACCTTGGGCATGTTGGCTGTGTGTATTTTGGAGTTGGCCTTGGGCAGGCTTAACAAGTGGTGCTTTCATTTGCTTCTGTCTTGGGGAGCCCAGGGTACTTGACAGTTTAGGGGAAGCTGGTGACCTGGAGTGTGATGGGACTTGACCTGGGATTTACAGCCAATGTCCAAGACTCTTCCATAGCTGTTAATGTAATAGGTAGCGCATTTACTCCCTTACTTTAAGGACATAACTTGGGTAATTTGTACTGGATTATATGATGGCTTTGTGGATGTACGTGCCAATTCTTGAAAACGTGTTTGGCAGATTCTTTCATTCCAGCTGTGTCAATACACAGATCTGAGGTCCACTTTTTAAACAGGGAGGGGAAGCCTCTGGGTAACAATTGGGCCATAGCAAATAGCTGCAGATACAGCACTTGAGGTTTGTAACTATCAGTTTGTACTATCAGAACCCAAAGATAAACAGTGTGCTTTACTTAAACAACTCCAAGCACATATATATACACAAGAAGTCACAACTCTAATAAGAGATAAATATATAAGTATTTTGCCAAATGTGCACCTCTGGAAGGTTTGTCACCTCCTAGCTCATAAGATTTGAACAAATACAGTAATGTGGTATTTCCTCGTTGTCTAATACTCTGAATATCCATCGTCTCTACTAGTGATGTAACTCATAAAGTATTAGAGCTGAGTTGTACATTATCCAGTTTTCTCTTTTCCCATGAACTTTCCCATGTTCTGAACACTTCTACTTTTTCCAGAAGTACGAGGAAACATGGTTCCAATCCCAGTAGAAGACTAGAGTAATATGTATCTGAATGCAGAGGTCAGGGTGTGAATTTCCACATATATACATGTGTGTTTATGCATATAATGTGTTGTGAAACGAATCCAAGCAAGCTAGATGTTTAAGCCAGAATCTGAGATGCACTTTGGAACTCTGTATCGAGCACTTAAGTACACACCTAGTCAGCTGCTTTTGGTCCAGAAAAAACCTGTGTGACAGCAATAGCTAGGATATTTATTCACATGTAGTGGGCCCTCTGTGCCAGCCAGCTCTGCAGCCATAGGAACCGGAGTACAGCAGCAAAGGGATATGCTAACAGCACAGCTGAGAAGTCTCTGTCTACCAACACCAGAAGATTAGTAGTAGAAGTGGAGGAGGAAGAAAAACTGGAATGATTAGGATAGCAAGTCCATAACCATATAGACTTTAAACAACTAGTTGCCTTAATAGCCAGTCTTTCCCTCAAACATTACAGCACCCAAATTCTATTTTCCTTGAACTCAGTAATACCTAAAGCAGAGCAAGGAAGGCAATTCTCTGTGCTGCTGCTGTGTCCTAAGCGCTTACAGTTACTATCAAATATTGGTGAAGGACAGCAAACTGTGGTCTCAGCCCTTGGCCATTTCTTCCAATGTTTACCTCTGTAAGGCAAAGTGCTGTTTTGTTAATAGCCAAAAAATGGTATCAACAGAGTGCAGCCTTCTGGAAGTCCCAACCTCCTGCTCCCCATCTTCTCCCTCGCCTCAGGAAGCCCTGTTCTCAAGTGTTTCCATCTCTGAACTATGCAAAAACTGCTGCAGCCTGTACTCTGAGAACATAACTCAGCTTTCAGACCCTCCCTAAGGAGGGAATGAAAGGTGTTTCCAGGGGTACTCCATGTGTGTGTTGGGTTGTCAGGGTTCAAAAGTGATGCTCTTAAGGTCACATTCCTATTATGTTTTTGTAGACACTCTTGTAAATTTTAGTTGAATGCTGGAGCAAGGCACAGGAGAGTGCAGCCTCTCTTCTTTCCTTCTTCATGTTCTCTCTTCACTAAATAATAAAACTATTACTCTGGTTTAAATATTGAGGGTAGTTTGCTGGGCAGAATATAGTCTGTGGCTGTGTGACTGCTGTTGAATAGCAGTCGTGTGTGGTTTCTAATGTATGTACTGTCAGGTGTTGTAGCATATTTATTACCAGGAGCAAAATGTTTGCTTATTACATTTCAAATCTTAATTATTTTCTTCGAGAAGAGAAGCTCATGTTTCTTTTAAAAACAAAAATAAATTAATTCTTCATTCGGCTTTTAATGCTATGGTGGAAAACCTGATTCATAACCCATGTAGAAGCTCCAATTTCCCATGCTGGCCTACCAGGAGGGGAGTGACAGGTGTGATCCTTTTTCCTCTCTTATCTTACATCAGAAAGCTAACCACTGTGCCCCATCACAGTGCTGTGGGGCTCTTGGGGTATTTCATCAGCAAATTTAATAAACCTCTTGGAGTTAAGCAGTAACTTGGGGTGGTGAGTTTTATTCCTGAATTCCTAAAGCGGTACTTGGTACCTAGAGTGCAACCACAGTAGTTGTAAGCAAGATAACCTTCAGTCTTGACTGTGAGAGCAATCAGATGTAGACATTTGGGGTTGCAACACTTTGCAAAATGAGGCTCCCATGGGATGTGGGGTTGCCCATGCAAACCATGCTCCTAGCATGTAGCTCTAGGACAGGAACTGGCTGGAAGGATCATGACACGTGGTTGAGCTGGAATCCTAATGTGTGGCCTAATCTGCTTTGGGTATGGCACGTAAAGGGCTATGAACCTGTGCTGTGGATCTTAATTGTGTTCAAGTAGAGCGTCTGCCACAAGCACATCTTTCTTCCTTGAGCATGTCTTTGTTTGAGCCCCACTTCCATCTTTAAAATGAGACAAACATTGCTTTGTGGTTGAGTGGTGGCTGCAGTGAAGTCTGCAGGCTGGGAAACATTATGTGTTTAAAGATGAAAGCTGCCTTTAATATTTCACCAACTTTAATAATTCATCCTGAGATGACACCCTTAGTCTGCTGTGCAGTGACTCATGCACCCCAAACTATAGTCAGCTCTATGCTAGGAAGACCTCTTGCACATATCTCCATTTTTAAGAGAAAGATGTCTCTTCTGTGAATTGTAAGGACAAAATGCTCAGAAATTGGACACTGGCCTTCATACAAATTCAATGCTTTCAACTCAGCACCTTTGCCAAGTGTGTGGGACTGAAAGAGCCTTTTACAGAGAGCAGAACCAGCATGTACAGTGATTGTGTCTAGCAGCGTATGGACACTAGTGAATTTTTAGGAAGTGGGTGTGAGAATATGCTTACTGCAGAAAAATCCCTCTTGCAAAATGCTACTTCTGGTGCCTTTATATTTCTGCTTCTGCATATTCTTTGGAGGTCTGGCAGAGACAATTATGACTGACTTCCCTGTGTGTATCAAATACATATATGTACTGTGTGGGAAGAGTTCTAGAGAGGTGGAAAAAGCAAGCACCTTCATCTGTGCAGCAGTACTCCTGCCTCAGCTGTTTTTTGATGAAGCAGATCACATCTCTGAAGGAAGTAATCAGCTGTTGGCACAAAAAGATCTGTGTGCCAGGTCTGGAAGTGACCTGATTGCATCTAGTACTGCTTTGTAGGGCAATTTAAGTTGTTGAATAAAAAAAAAAAAAAAAACAACAAAACAAAAACTCAAAAGAGAGTTCCAAGGCAGAAGGACTTAAAAGGGAGCAGCTCTCTGAAGGCTAGAGAGCGGATGTCAAATGTACGAGACTGCTGCTTAAGTGGGATTATTCCAAGACTCTTGAGAGGTGGAGTGTTATTTAAGTATTTGTTTAGAAGAATGTGTAGTCCACTCATGCAGGAGAGATTCCCATTCCCTTTTACAGTGTTGCTGTCCTTCTTGTTTACTTTCGTTAAGCTTATAAATTTCCAATCAAAGTCTACAGAGAAATTAATGGCTGAGGGGAAAATTAAATCCAATGTTCAGCATGATCCTACAATTACTTTAAAAAAAACAAAAACAAAAAAAAAACACCCGTGGGTTGTAACCTTTTATGATTAGGCAGATTTCAACAGGACTAGCTAATCTTCCTGTTGGTGTGGAGAAGGGGACAATATTGGAGCATGGATGGATGAGGATGCATATAAACATAAGCAAAACTTGCATAAAAGGTAGTCCTTTAACTATGTTCTAGTAGTTTCCCATGGTGTGGGTTGTGGATAACGCTTGCTTAATTCTTCTGCTTTTTCTTAAAGCCTTTTAGGGAGAGGACTGGGAATAAAATTAAAAGCAAGAATATTATTTTTAGAATCAAAGTACTTTTGTCATTTATTCACTCTCCAGTGTGACCAATCTATTTTGTAATCATCATCTTGCCGTGTGTATGTATATGTGGCAAGTGGAACCTTTCATATCTTGGCAACTGTTGCAGCTCCATGCTGAAAATTCCTGAGAGTTATCAGAGCCTAGATGGACTCTGAGTGTAGAGACATCTTGGCTATTGCAGCTAGGGATGCTGACAGATGCCAACCAAAGGGTCAACATATGTATGAGAAAATTGCACTTCTACCTTAAAAAGTAATATTCTTGGATTAGTATGAAAGCAGGATTTGGAGTAATGCAGCAAAGCTCAAGCTGAGCTTGGTCCGGGCGCAGTGGCCACAACTCCTTGCGTGCCTTCTGTGAGGCTCAAACTCCCTTTGAATCCCCCTCAGGGATGAGGGGTGGTGAGTCTCAGTCTAGACATCCATGCCACATCAGCTTTAGAGTTTCGTTTTGACGCCTGAGAGATAAGGGCATCTGTAAGGGTTAACTCAAGCTGTAAAGCACTGCCTAATTTTTACAGATGGTGTGAGTGCAAGAACTAACCTCAGACTGGCTTGGCAGTGCACAGAGATAACTTTACGTAATTCCCTGCAGATGTTGCTGCAGAATTGTTTTAATAATGAATTGTGAAGTCGAGCTCAACTCCAGCATAGAGGGAGAACTCAAAATAAATGCAATGTTTTGTTCTGTGTTTCAAAAGCAAGTTTTCTAACAACGGTTCTGTGATGCTCTGAGTTGGGAAAGATGACAGGGGAGGGGACAAGAGGTAGTTTGTATCATTATAGTCCTAACTTTCTGCAAACAAAGGCAAATCTGGCTAATTTGTCTGCAAATGGTGAACTCCCATGGACCTGAGGGTGGGGGGGAAAGGGTAGTGGGACCAAATGGCAGCTGCCCTAATGCTTCTAATGAGGGGATGGTGCAGAGCGAGTACTTCATAATCAATCAGCTGGGCAGAGTTCTGCAGTTCATGGCTGTCATGCATGGACTGTGTTGTGGAACTTGTCTGCACTCAGCCATTTTCTGCTAGGAGTCTGTCAATTCTTGCACTATGCTGTAATTTCCTTTCTGTAGGGTTATGGCTTAGATGTGCCATCATAATTCAGATTTTCGCCTCATAAGGAGTGAGCTGCTTCTGCAGTGTCTGCTCAGCTGCTCAAAGACCTTGCATGTCTTGCTTATGAACATCCATTTTTGACTTCTCAGCTGCCAGGGAGTGCTGCTGGAAGTTTCTCAGGCTTCTCACTTGTTCAGGCTGTTTAAGTAAAACATACTTCTTTTCTGTGGGCATGCTATTCCAATGAGCTTTATTAAAAGCCTTTCTTTTGTCCTTCTGAGAAGCAAGCTTGAAATGGGAGAAGAGAATTTCAGAGCAGGGGCTGGTTTTCTCTGACCCTAGACAGATGCTACTGATTTCTCAGTAGTTACGGAGGTTTCTTGTTTGTGCTTTACCCTTGCACATAGTTTATAAAGGAAATCTTTAGGAAGAAATTATAACTTTAATGAGCTCTGTGGTGATTAGTAGCTTAATCTTAGTGATGGCTTGAAGAATCAAAGCAGCTTAAAACCTCAGTTAGGCTGCTACATGCTCTGTCTGCACGTTGCAGTAGATTTGGTTGGGTTATTTGACTGTAACCTACCTCAAATGTGACTTGACCTCCAGCTGGTACGTGGGAGCCTGTTTGTAAGATCAGTGGAGTCGTGAGGTTTCCCTGCTAAATCCTTTCAGGAGCTGGGAAATGGCAGTGGAGAGGCACAGTGATACGGAGGAGGCATGTGTACACATGCCCGGGTTGCCTTTTAGCAGGGAGTCCTGTTCAGATGGATGGGGGCTCAGCTACCCTGTGGTCCCAAACAAAAGACCTTAAACTCTGCTCTGAGGCCACGATGCAGCTCAGTGAGCCAAACCAGAGGAGCAGTATTGCAAAATGGGCTAGCACTGGGTCGGCGTCAAGGCTGTGCTGTCCAGCCCTCCAAAGACAGTTTTACCATGGTTTGAATTTGGCCCAAGCACACGTTTTTTAAGTGTAGGCAAGTCCTTTTTGTGCAATTGTGTTTAACTTCTTTCTGAGGAAGAGTTTACATAAACTATTCCAGTCTAATTGATATCAGCTGAAAGCCAGCTTCTGACATTTTGTGCCTAATTATAAGTGTATGTTAAACTGTGTTTGCTACCCATGTTGATACGTTACCAGTAAAAGAAGGAACAACCATGAAGATGTGTTTTTGAAACGGTCTGGCAGATCCTGCGTGTTCGCTGCTGTGGGCTTCGTGGCAGGAGAATCCACCTCCTGCTGAGGGGGAATAACTAAATTTATACTTTCCAACCATGAGCCTTGTGAAGCAAAGTTTCCAAACCTCTGCTGGGCCAGAAAATGGAAAGCCTTGTCTGAGATTTGAGAGTAAATAAAGAGAGCTACCTAGCAGCTGTGTGGTGGCGAGTGAGGGGTTTGTTGCTTGGGCCACGCTGTCTCCCAGCCACAGGCCCCAGGGAGGAGAACGAGGGTTTGTCCTCTGGTAAAATCATCCGTGACAGGATTTGAAACGAGCTTGGGTGACTTAGCATGAGCGCTTGAGCATTGTTTCAGCTGGTTCTTTTGTTTTTTGGGTTTTTGGGGTTTTTTTTTGGGGGGGTGTTTGTTTTTGTGTTTTTCTTTAAAGAAAGTTGCAAGTTGCATGGCAGCAGAGCCCAGCGAGGCCTCCCTTGCCAGGCCCAGGGCTGCAGCCTCCTGACTCTGGGAGGGCTGCGTGGCCATCACACAACTCTGGGCTTTGCCCCACCACAAATTAACTAGGTTTTGCACCCCATCTATTTACAGACTTAGTTGGCTCAACCCTGCCTTTGCTCATCACAGGCAGGCTTGGGAGTCTCCTGTGAAATTTCAGGTTTATGACAGCCATTAAAGTCTGAACTGTTTTGAGGTGCATATACAGAAATAGCTATTTTCTCAACTCCCTTTGGGGAGGCTGAAAGACTTGTGTTGAGCAATAGTTTGCATTATGCTGACAAAGCAACTTGCCTTTTTTGGGGGGACTGGGACATCGTAGAAAACAACAGAAATGGTTTACCTGCTCGGCTTTTTATTGTCCTGTATCTTAACCCTGACCTTACCTGAACGGAGCAGAATCTCATTGTGCTCATAGCCGAGAGCAGCAAGCTCTTGGGGGAGTGATTCTACATCAAAACCAGTGGAGGAGTCAATAAATCAATATAACAAAGCAAGAAAAGAGGCAAGGAGGTTGGGATACATTTAACCTGAGATGGCTCACCTATAATTTTATTCATTCATCCATGGATGAGACTGAAAGGTGTTATCCCTGTAGCTGGTGAATACTTAACGTTTTTGTAGATAGTGGTAGAAACATGGATGTTTAGGTAGGAAGGCAAATAACTGGTGCTTATGTCCTGAAGTCACATTTCAGTTAGCTTTTGTCTCTTATTTCTGTTCTGCACAGTACTTTCCAGCTTCCCAGGGCACTGAATCCAGGTCATGTTTGTTAAACACTGTCTGTGGTGACAAGTGCTCTAGAAGTGCTTTTTATGTTGTATCCTGTTCTGAAACCTGTGCCCTTCTACTAAAGTCTTACCTAGTTCTGTCTTTTTACTTCTGTGGTAACTCATATTAGGATTTGTCCCATATTTGTGATATTTCCCATATGTTCACATACACATATATACACATACAAAGTGTTTTGATACTGTAGATGTACGTTTTGCAAAATTTGCTTTAAGAAACTGAATCAGAGAACTCAAATCAGAGTTGTCATGGATAGACTTCAGGTTTCTTAAAATAAACTGATGTTTGCTCCGTTGTAACCTTTTTTATGTGAAGCCTTCCTGCATGCTTGTTTACCCCTGTGAGAGTCTCTGATAGAAATGGTATGATAGGACTAAACCACTTCTCCTTCTGGGAGGCTGCAGAATAACTCAAACCTGCACCAAAGCTGCTGACTCTGTGCTGCCTTTCAGTAGCATACTGCTATTCTTGTTCCTCTTAAATGTTGACTGAGCAACTTCTTTTACTTCTTTTTGTAGGTTGGTGGTTTGTAAGCACAGCGGAAGAGCAGGGCTGGGTCCCTGCAACATACCTGGAATCCCAAAATGGAACCAGAGATGACTCTGACATCAACACATCCAAACTTGGGGAAGGTATGAAAAGCTTTTTGTTATCAAGGGGAAACTGATACTCACTTGCTTTATGGGTGTCATCCCCATTCCCCGTCCCCCATCAGAGAACTTTGAAAACTCTTGCTGCCACTTGTGGCTGTTAATCCAGTGCAGTAACCTTTTCTCCCATCTTGTACCGGTGAAGAAACTGAACTACCATGCCTGTATAATCCCTTTGTGACCAGCTTGGGCTGTTCAGTGTGACAAAAGGTTCAAAAGCTGAAACAATGCTCATTTTAAAATGCTTAAAAAGCATACAGACAACTTACATGCAAGTCCAAGTAGTATGTCCTGGTAGAGGTCTTGGACTCTCATGTCCACAGAAGGAGAGAACTTGCATGGCTTGTTTGCGGAAATTATACAAGTGAGAGCTTTTAATTGAAGAATATGCTTGTTAGAGCTACAGGCCATTAAAAGGAGTGAGATTTAACTTTAATGATTGCTTCTCATTACAATTTTTTTAATTAATCCTTGAAACTAGTTTCACTGCTGTTTGCTGTGGTCTATGATTATGTGGAAAGGTAATTTTATTTGGTGTGGTCTCATTCTATTGAAACTGAGATGCTATTTGTCATGTATATGTATTTAGCTGTGATGGTTTTTGGCTGAAGATGCTTAATTAGGTTCCACAAATGGAATAGTACAACCTCACATGTTCCTCTGTTCCATTATGAAAGACTAACCACATCTTAATGGTCTTCTCATGTAGCAACTGTGTACAAAGGACACTTATTATGATTTGCTCCATTCTAATGAATCTCCTGCTGAATTTCTAGGTGCTTTAGACGTGACACTTATGTAAAATGTATGTGGAAACTCAGCTGACCTTTCCTTAGCAGAGACAGGAGGCTTAGAGATGTGTTGGGGTGACCATCTGCCTATTAAGATAGGCAAAACGTAATTCTATGCTGGGCCCCAAGGGTGACATCTGTGGCTTATTGAAATCTTTGGCTCTGTAAGTCATTTTTCCCTGCTCAAAGCTACCCATATCCTGGGTCACTTAGGGTTTAGAGACAGATTGGCTGTAGACTGGTAGGCCAGGAACCAGTCTGGTATGATGCAACATCTTAGCGGATGCAAAAGCAGTTAGTAAAGTTTCCCTGTTAGTAAAGAACAAAACCTGCTCTTTTCTGAAAGAGTTGAAGAATGCCTTGTCTGTTGGTCTGTATCTTCCTCCCTTTTCCTGACTCTTAAATATGGTGCATGCTTGACAGCCTTATTGCTTAAACTGCTTTCATTTCAAGCTCTCCTCTGCCTTTCATGTTGCCCTCCGGATTGCACTCTGCACAGGGTTGTTGCCACACAGCGATCTTTCCTGGGTAATGGAAAATCCATCAGATGTTGCTTATCTTTTTCTTCTTGGTCCCCTTTAATCCATTACGCTGCTCTCCTCAGCTATGGCCAGCAGTCATGCTCCCTGCCTTACTCCAGTTCCAGATATGCTGAAATCTGAGACTCTTCTTCCCTTTCTGTTCAGTTCTATCTCAGTGACAAATCTAATTGCATTACCTCCGCAACTGCTTTGATGTGCTCCAGCTTTTGCTTGCTTTTCAGTAACTTTATTTTATGCTATTAACCACATAAGCTGAGACTTCTTTCGTTCTTTGTTTCCCCACCCACCCATCCCCACCTCGTTCTTCTTTACTTGGGCTATTCTCCTCCTAATAGTTATTCCATAGGAGAGGGAAGAAAAACTCAGATTCACTCTCTTAAAGAAAAGTGTATAAAAGTGAACATATTTACACAGAAAACTTGCCAACTCTCCGTAGGCAGGAGAAAGGGCTTCCAATATAACTGAGGAGGAAGGCACTTTAAGTGGATTAAGTGCCCTAGCCCCTGGATTTAGAGTTCTTACAAGTTTCAGAGTGACTCCTGGAGATGTTGACTTCCTGCAACTGTGCAATCTGTGCTCTGCCTACTTTGAAAGGCTAGAAATGCTAATGTGGAGAGCTTTCTGTATCAGCCTCTTGGCCCTCTCCATTTGCAGTGGGCCTGGAACAAGTCCACAAGCCAGGCAGACCCAGAGGTCTGCTCTGCTGTGACAGGCCATCGTAAAGATAAGGAGATGCTGAATGCAACTTAAAAATAATGCTGTCTCTACATAGCAGTAATATTTCCATGTGTCTCTGTCTAAATAGTCTGTTCCCTGAGAAAGACAACCGTTTCCTCCCTGTGCCTGAGCCTGCGCAAGATCTTTTGTCAGGATGAGGGTAGACAGTTGACTGCTACCTGGGCCTCTGTTTAGACCAACATCATCTTACGAAGCTTGGAAAACATTCAGAAAACAATCTAAAGAAACATTCACAGCCACAGGAGCTATTAAAGTAAACATTTTAAAATGGTCTCTGGAAAGGTTTAGACACTTGTTGATAAATACTCTTTCTGGTGACTAACTGTGGCATGACCAACCAAGTCCAAGTCTGGGAGTGAATGGCAAAATTCAGTATTGTTGAGGAGAAAAAAAACCTGACTTGTACAAAAACATCATTATGACATAAAAGGGCTATCACTGGGGATAGTCATCTGTTGTGAGGAGGACATGGTGTGGTGGATCTTTGTGACCCACTGTGTTTAAGGGGTGCTCCTGGATGACTGAATCTTCCAAAATCCCAGTGTGAGCAAGGAACTGTGGGTGACTGGTCTGTGGTGATACCTTCCACACCCCTCCTTCCTGCAAGCCTTTAAGTTCCACATCTTTCATCTCCTCCCTTCTTGTGTAGAAACCTCCTAATGCAGGCAGCCTTACTGAGTTTAGCTTTAGCTTCTCTCTCTGCTATAATCTGTATGTCTAGTGAGGTGTCCTGTGTTGCTTCTTGTGTAGCATATGTGTAACTGGCAGTCTAATGTCCTGTTGATTTGGAGAAAGCCACCAGGTTAAACCAATTGGTAAGAAAAACAGTGCCAGAAAGGAGTGAATACGGCTCATCTTCTGTGCCACCATGGGCTTCCAAAAGGATCGCTGATTTCCATTAGCCAAAAACACAGCGATCTATAAATTTGAAATCCAGCTCTTCTGAAAAATTTTTGGTGGTTCTTTGACCCACATGGGATCAAAGGGGAGGTACAGAATACCACCAACTAGACATGGTGTCTGTTCAACACCACTCATCCACACCTCCCCTTAGGGTGACTAGGGGAGGTTTAGGCCTTACAGGAAAGGAGAAATTGAGGAGAGTGAGCTGGATGCAGAAATCTGGTCTAAGCCCCTGATGGATATAAAGGGCAAAAAGGCAAAAGCAGCTTTTTGGGATGTTACTAATTTTTCTACTTGTTCAGCTAATCATTGCCCAATTGAATAATTTTGCTATGCTTGACTGTCTACAGATGGTAGTTGTAGAAGCCAATCATGTCTGTTCTCCTGAGTATAAAGGTATATTCCCCAAATAGAGTGCACATAAGCAGAATTGACTGGTCATTAATGATGTGATATCAGAGTTTATGAACAGCTTCCCAGCATCACTAGCAAAACAGTTGTGTTTGCACCCTAGTAATAGCTGAAGTGTAATATCAAACATTGGAACAGGCTGCCCAGGGAGGTGGCTGAGTCACCATCCCTAGATGTGTTTAAAAGTCGTGTAGATGTGGTGCTTAGAGACATGGTTCAGTGGCAGACCTGGTAGAGTAGGGTCAATGGTTGGACTAGATGATCTTAAAGGTCCTTTCCAACCTAAACGATTCTATGATTCCATGATTTTTGTATTGCTTTGTGGCAGCACCAAGCACCCTTGCGGTAGTTGCTAAACTAGTATAGAAGACCTCGAATGGAAAACGGGAATTGTTTGTCTGTATTTCTGTGCCAGTCAATGGTTCCTGTGTCATTCACACCTTCACAAGCAGAAGAAGGAACTGAGTACATACAGTTCTACATATGCAATCTAGAAAACAAGTGGTGTCCTCTGTGCACAGCTGCTCTCACAATGTCGTTTCCATAAGTGTTTTTGTTTATATTTTAAGCATAAATTATTGTTTCAGTGTGTAACTAATTCTCAGTTCTGGCCTGTTAGCTTCTTGAGCCTGCTCAATAATTGCAAGGTTAGGTTTTTCCTTATATTTGTAACCAGTATACTAGAAGTTTGAATTGTGAGAATTAGCTGTGGCAGTGATTGTGAGACACATGTTGCAAGCAAGGAGACATCAGACACTTTTTCACTTGGGTTCTGTTCCTGAGTGTTGCTGTTACAAGGGAAATCACGTAAGAGAAGCTGCCTTTTTTTTTCCTGGATTTTGTTTATAGTGTAATAATTTTGCTTAGAGAGGGTTAGAGCCCTGTTGGGTTTGACGTGATATGCAGTAGACTGAAATTTCCAAAGATAATGCAGCCTAACTAGGAGATGCAACAGCAATGATGTTGATCTGTCCTGCCACTGCAGCCTCCTTGGACAAGTTATTTTCAGCTGTGCAGCATGTGTTGGAAGGTGTGTATGTCTGTTGGTTTTTGTGGTGTTGTGTTTTGTTTTTTTGTTTTTTTTTTTTTTTTCAAAGGAAAGCCAGTAGCAATGATGGTAATTTGTGAAAGTTCTATGTGGTTCATCTTGCTCAGGCTCAAGAAGCTAACTTGTTCCACTGTACTATATAAACTAATACAAAATGTCTGCATCCCACCTAGCCCATTCCTGCTAACAAGACCAGTGCTTGTAAATGCCATGTTTTGTTTTTATTCCTCACATTCCTATCATTTTTTCTTTGTTTTCTTTTTTTTTTTTGGTTTCCATCCATGTTCCAAACTAGTTTCTAAGCGACGCAAGGCTCACCTGAGACGCCTGGACCGGCGATGGACGCTAGGCGGGATAGTCAACAGGCAGCAGAGTCGAGGTGAATTAATAGCTTCCTATGGCACCAGGCCCTAAGGGTGCACCAAAAGCCACACTGCAGCTTCAGCTGTTGTGTGCTGGGGTCTGCATCTTTGGTACTCTGGTAGAGAGAGGCCAAAGTTCCAGAGTTCAGATGTGGATTTTGTACATGACAGCTTGAGGGTGTCTTGGAAGCAGGGTTAGGCATCACAAGAATTGGAGGCTAATAACCAAGGGTAACTGCAGTCTGACTCCTTGTGCTGCCTGGGGAAACTCACATCTGTTGTGTTTTAACTTTGGGCATATTCATACTCAGTCTTTCCTACCTCAGTAAGGACAAGTGATACTTTCAGGGCTATTAACATGAGAAGAATGCCAAAAAGCCATGGTCAGAGATGTGCGCACTGGAAAAGCACTTGGTGTGGAAAGATGAGAATCATTCCAGTTTGTCCCCTCTCTTCCTCGCAAGCAGTGCTTGGTACTAAAGACAGACTTCTTCAGAACTTTTGGGAGCTTTTGGTATCAGTTCTAGGTGTTTAAAATAACACCAGTAGCAGTATTATGGATTTTTTTAGCTTTTCTGGTCTGACAGAATGGCGGGGGTGGGGAACATCGTGTGTTCTGAAGCTGCATTTGGATAAAGTCAGAGAAATCTTTCAAACCAAGCTTTTCTCCAGTGCATGTGTGAATCGTCTTTCCCAGAGTAAAGATATCCCTTTCTATCCCCTTCTGCCCTTCTTGCAAGATGGTCCAGATGTGGTATTTGTTGCACTTTAAAAAGGAAGGAGCTGGGGGGAAGTACTGTTTGCACCTCTGTTAACTTTCAGATGACCTTACTGAGGGGATGGAACCAAATGTAAGCACAGGAGAAGCTTCGCAGTTGAGGAAAAGGTGCCTTTTGTTCCTAAAGAGAGAATGTGCTTTTAAAGTAGCAAATCTGTCTTCTCCTGGAATTGGTGGCGATTCTATGTGCAGATTCGTTTGTGTCAAGCACATACAACTTTTCAGTAACCTTGTACCTTTGCCTCAAAGTATTATTGAGGAAACCAAAATAATAAGAGGAGTGTTCTTCCTACTGTAGCTTGACCCTGCAGCATCTGGAACTACCCTCAGAAGACAAGGTCTTGCTTCTCAGCCACCAAACACACCCTGAAGGCACCAGAAAGAACCGCATAAGCACACGTGCTGGCTTGTGAAAAAACTTGTGCTTATTTCTGTACCCCAAAAGTTTAGGAGCTACTTATTTTATGCTTATTTTGCATTGTCAAACTCTGCCAGATACTTCCTGGCAATTTAACTGGAAGAATTTCTGGGAATCAGTTTTCTAAACAATTTGTTTACTAGTTTAAATAAATACATCTTTTCATATTCATACAACATTGCAAAGCTCCATAAAATATTAAGACCACATGATCAGTCCCTTAGCATAGTCGACTGGTAAGACTCAAGGACTTAAGTTGCATTCCCAGGTTTTTCCTCTTGTACTCTTACGCCCACCATCTGTGTGCATCTTCTCCAGACCTGCCCTCTGACCAGTGTCACAGTGTCTTCCTTGGCAGTTTTCCCCACTGCAGGCTCCCCTCGTCTCTTCTGTCCCTGCCTTTTTCTTGCTACATAAGTTTCTTCCCCGTTAGGCCCATGCAGTGGGCCTAATCTGAGTGTGTTGGAGAATATGCTTTATCTCAAACTAAATCTCAGCACTTGAACTTGGCATAAACTGCAGCATCTCAAGGTTTGGGGCACCCTCCATGGCTGAGCTGCCCTCTCCAAGGCGTTTCAGCCACAGCTAGCCAGGCTGGCTGAAAGTAAGATGTTTAATGTCATCTGACACGGTAGGTTAGGGAGCTTTTACAGGAGCAGGCTGATTGGAAGTAAAGAAAGTGATTTGAGTACTTGGGGGCAGGTTGGAGACAGTAGTTTCATCATCTGGTATAGCTGCAGCATATACAGACATCTACCCCTTCCAAACTGCAGTTGTTAAAAGTATGAGTCTCTCTGGATGTCCAGCCTGCTGCTCTCTAAGAGATCACAGTTTATGTGAGGTCAGGAGAGATTCTTTCTCCCTTGTTTCCCTCCCATTGCAGCCCAAAAGACTTCTAACAAGGCCAAATTCGGGTGGGTTTGCACAGAAATGACACAATGCGTGAAGTGTGCACGCACACCCCCCTGCCAACCTTCACATCCCTGCTCCAAAGCACAAAAGAACTAGAGCTGCTTAAACAGGAGGTTGCCAGAATTGTTCAACACAGGCAAAACAGCTTCCCTTCCCCCACTTGGCCTCTTTCTTGGAAATAAATTCAATTAAACATTTTGGCTGAAACTCTTCCCACCCAGTGATACTCTGCTTCAGATAGTCCCTGCTATTGGAAGGGTTAGCTCTGAGAGTTCACTGGAGTTTAAAAGCAAGCTGTGAAGGATGCTTCCCTTTATATTTGTGCTTGGGTACCACTAATAAGCATTTCTACTGACTAGGTCTATGATAGAATGAGTTAAAAGCCAGAACTGAAGGAAGTAAGCATTGTTTTTGAAGGCCAGGATTTTCTAAGTGACTTGGATATTAAAAACACTGGAAGAACCCGAGTGCAGAAGGGAACGGTGTTTGCTTCCCTGTTAGAGACTGCCTTGTGGAGGAGAACTATTAGGGGTAACATATGGCTTATTTCTACCCTTTCCAAAGCCATTTGAAGAGGCTAAGCATCCCTGAACTTCAGATATTTGGGAGCAATGTTACTGGGTCTGTGAATAAGAAACATGAAAGACAAATTACTGAATATCATGGTAGTGCTCCTTTTTTAAAGCTTAAAAAAAATCTGCAGAGAGAACAGCTGTAGTCTGTTTTTACAAAGAGAAACAGATGACATTTGTTGCTGAACTTTTCTCTTTAAAATGGTCCGTGGTGTGCCCAGATCGAAGAGATTACATTGGTTTGTTTCTTATGTAGCTTCAGAGCTTGTTTTTTTAGAATGTTAAATGTTTTGAAATGTGGTACATTTTCTAAACTTTCGTCTATGCTTTACAAAACTTTAATAATACAAATATGGATTGTGAGGAGAAGCCTGAGTGTTTGTAGTTTTCCTCAGTCCTGACACTTGTTAGACCTGCAAGCTGCAGAGTTCATGTTCTCTTGTACTAGGTAAAATGCTAATTCTACACATGCATTTATTTGGAACTTCCCCTGGAAGAGGACTTAGGATTGTTTACAGGCTAATTTCATGAGAAGTCATTTGTGCTATTACAGTTTGATTGGGAAAACTGGGGATTTACATGCCTGTTTTATATGCCAGATACTTGACGTAAGTTATTGCTGCTTTGCTTTTGTGCCCAACACTTTCAATTGGAGCTGTTGCAATGCAGGAAAGTACTTTAAAGTTATTCATATCAATAGTATAGTGACATATGGGCTTCTGCCTATTATTTAAGAGTAGCTGCTAGCAGAAAAAATAAGCTATTCATTGAAAGAGTTAAAGATAGAACTTGGAAACTATAGGTCTTCCTATTGCTTACCTAACTTACAGAAAGAGGGAGCTTGATGGGAAGAGATGGACGGGGGCGTAGAGTGAAGGCAGCTGTGTAATCCAGTGGCCCCTGTGCTTGAACCTCATCTTGAGTTGGTCTTGATACTTGAACCCTATCTCCTAGCCCGGGTGGGTTGTTCTGCAGTCAGTTTTCTACCTGTGGAAAGAGCCCTCGATCAGTACTGGTAATGCAGCCTGACTGGTGTGCTCATGCATGCTTACCCTTTCCAGCATCCCATCAGAGCTGCTTTGCCATCTTCTGCAGCCCCTTCATTACCCACAGGACTTCTCCCTTTGTTTTCACTCTTTTCCCCTGCTTGTCCTTGATGCTGGTGAAATGTTTGTTGCTCACAGCACAAGGCTGCTTTGCTGTTCTGAATCAAACCAGCATAGAGCAGCTTCAGACTTAGTGTGTTCTTTCTTCTCCACGCCACTCCCCCCC
>VYXH01010645.1:759090-791986 GCA_013397275.1 Burhinus bistriatus | reverse complement strand
GCCCCACTCCAAGGAAAGTAGTAAATGTTTATTGCCCTTTGCTGGTTGAAGAAAGAGCATGTGCAATACAGAACTGTTTAGAAGAAATGTCATTATTGTTCTTTTCTATCTGTTGGCATGAGGTTTTCTGTGTTTAAAAAAAACAAACCAAACAAAAAAAAAAACAAAACACAAAACCCCAACCAAAAACAAAAATGGGGGGGAGGGACAAAGGCTGAAGAGCTCCTGTCTGCAGATAAACACATTTGAAAACTGTGGACAGTTATTTTCTCTGCTGAATATTTAGACAAGTAAAACAAAGTCCATGTTGAATTAATGCATCGCTTTCTGGAACAGTGAGACTTTTTCCAGCAGTAGGTCTGACAAAGGGGGGGTGGAGCGGAGGAGTGGGGGAGGGCGGGCGCAGACTGCTGACTGAGGGGAAAGTATTTTGAAAGAAAATTCTTATGTGGTTTGGAAGATGTAGGGTTGGAACTGTTGCATTTTTGCTGAGAAATCATTAATTGGCTACTTTCTAGCCCAGCTCCCCCCTATCCCCATCTGTACCGACATTTCAAACAAGGATCGGGTCACAGAAAGTTGGGGGCATGTACAAACACCAGCTGAGCAAAGGAAATTACTCCCTTACTTGGTTGGCTCCTGAAGTGTTGCAGATAACTTCCACACTTATTTATGGAGGCAGAAAAGAGCAAACTTATAAAATATGGGTGAAGGAGAGGTATACGAAACGGGGCCCTTAGAACTTGGAAGCAGAAACGTATGAGTGCTGGCCATTTGCCTGGGAGAGATGAGACTGATTATGCAGGGCTGGAAACGTGCATGGTATTTTAGCTGCTTAAAGGCAAGGTTCCTGTCCCAAATAGTTTACAGCCTAAACAAAGAGAACAAGATCTGTGCATCAAAGGAGCCTCAGCAAGTGGCAATTTGGCATGCATCTTATTACGACCAAAAGGTTTTTCACAGTGGAAAGTGATATTTATTTGGTATTTTTAAAAGCTTTTAGAGGAGGACTAAAACTAAACTTGTTTGGCAAGGCAGGAAGTCAGTAGGTAAGGCTTATTTTAGGAAGGATTTGAGAGTTTCAGGTTATTTGATACCACGGAGGAGGCAGCCTAATCAGGTTGATGAGGCATCATAATAAAGGCATGGGGCTGAGTAGGAAAAGACGAAAGGCATTGGAGGAGTAGGAAATCTAAAGGGAGCAGAACATGTGAGAGTGTATATTAGGGTATTAAGCAAGGCACAGCACACAGGCTTGAAGATTCAAGATGGGACAACTGAATTGGTCGTACACTTGATAGGAGTCTGGCTGAAGTACCAGCGTGCTGCTGTACCAGGAGCCTTGGGCAAGAGCAGTGTGCTGAAAGGCTGAGAAGGGAGCAAAGGAGGCAGGAGGTGGCTGTGCAAAAGAGGTTGAAGGGCTAGATCAAGGCTCTAGCTGTGAGGAGCAGCACTGATAGAGGATTTTGAAGATGTTGGGGAAAGGAACCGTTACCTTGGTGATAGACTAGGAGGAATCTGAAATAACCAGTGCCAAGGCAATCAGGAAGATTGAATAAGGAAGATTTGGAAAACGCTAGTGAAGCTCTACGTTGCAGTTTGAGCAGTAAAACCATAGGTCTGCTTTCCTTGACCTGACAGTAAGTATAAATCCAGACAGCCAGAGGAGGGACCAAGTTGCCTTCTCAAGACACCTCATAACTTTAATGTGTAGTATGTGTGTGCACAAGCGCACGTGTAAAATGTGAAATTCTGCTCTGACAGATGGGATTGGAGGAGCCTCATGGGCTGTCAAGTTCAGTGTCTTGCTCTGTCTGACAATGAGGTACAGGTTCTTCAGGAAAGCATGGAGCTTCATCTTAGCTGTTCTGAGGTTTTTTCCTGTGGGAGAGGTGTCGTAGTGGGTCACATGATATGGAAATGCCCAACGCCTAAAAATTCTTTGAGGTGCCCATTTTACTAGTAGATAGAAATACAGTAGGTGAAACAAAAGAAAACCTATTTGAGTATATGCTGATTAAAGGGAGTGTAATGGGATGGACATGTCTGCTCGCTCTTTAATTACAAGCTATAATCCTACTCAAAAGGAAAAAACACAAAGCACTGTTGTCATGGTCTGCCATTATCCAAAAATAAATGTCGTTGGCATTAAGTCCTCCTAAACTTTAACAAGTTAAATGTAGCATCCCTAGTTTTTCTGCAACCAGTATGTTGTATCATAGCCATTGAGCAGACTTGGCGAGATGGAAGAAATATTTCAGTCCCCACTACACTGTGGCTGCAAAGGTGACGTTTTACTACTTGATAAGCATTGCCAAGGTGCCTACAGGTCATCTTGCTCTGCTGTAAATCATATGAGGGTTTAAAAACTGCATTATAAATCCTACTTGTGCAAAAAAGTTGGACTTTATTAAGTTGTATCTTAAAATAGGTGAGAGATGTGTGGGCACTCTTAAATTATCCTAGCCTGGTTTTAGATCAAGTTTCATATGGGTTGCTGTGACTGTGCTTCCAGCAGTTGCAGTAATAGGCCTCTTTCCTCAAAATTAAGTGAAGCTGCACTGAAACTGGCCTGGCTTAGTACTAAGAAAAGTTTTACATAGAGTTTGTGGTGCCATTGCTAAAAGAACCAGTCTCAGTTTCCCCAGCATCTTCCCTTCTCCTTTACGCTCATGCAGATCTGCAATGAACCGAACTAGGCTTAGCCTCATACTAACTTTTCCTTGGTCAGCTTGGCTTCAAGTTTGTCTCACAGTCATGAACTGTGTGAGGAGAGGTGATGGGTGCGAGGCAGGACAAAGAAGAGAATGGTCTCAGCTGCTGCAGTAGTAAGCATACATTCAAAAACTTTGTTTTTAAAGCAGCTTTTTAGTTTTAAAGCTATTGCTATTTGTGTACAGGAAAGGCTCAGCTTGGCAGAGCACTGTTAGGTTGCTGGAGGGGATGCAAAATGATTGTGTTGATGGTTTGGCATTTTTTTTTTCCTCTCGTAACAGCCATGGAAAGGCATTAGATGTCTGTGGCTCGTGAAGGAGTGACCCGTAACTCTCAGACACCGCTGGCTTCCTTGTACCAGGTCTGCTGAAAATGGCATGGTTGCGTACATCTGTACAAACCACATAGCTGCAATGCAGCTCAAATGCTTTGTCCTGTATATATGCACACTCCTCAGCTCGACTGCAGCAACCTCTGCTATGCCTGCTGGGGGGAAAATCTCAATTGCCAAAAAAAAGCCCTTTGTGTAGTAGTGTGGGCTATTACAAGGACATGGTAACTGTCCTCTGCTGTCCACACTGTTTTCCCAATGATCCACCAGGATCTCTCTCTGTATTTTGACCCCAAGCATCTACTGTGTGTCTTAAGGAGACGTTAGGTAGAACCACAGGTAGAGAAGCCTGCCTTTCTTTGGGGAGGAGAAACAGAAGGAGGAGAAAGATTGATAGGGAAGTGAGGTTTTGAAATAACTAGTGGACTGAGGGCCAGGCTGCCAGGGTGTCTGGGAGGGCTGGGCAGAGCACAGCTAAAAGTGGGTGGTATGAGTTGGGTAGCCCAAACAGTGCAGAAATTCTTGTTGTGCATATTTTAAATAGTGTCTGTGTCTAGGGAGGGGATAGAATGACACATGCTAATCCTTTCCTTCTAAGTGGGTTGCAGTTGGATAACGCATGATATGACAGACTTGTGTCCTAGCTCTTTGCCAAACAGGCTTTGCTTCTTCATGCATGCCTTCTTCAGATTTACTACGGCAACTGAATTTCCACTAGAGGTACTTCTTTCAGTTCAGCTGGCGAAGGTATCTTTGACCTGCAAATGAGAAGTAAAGGAACATAAGTGAAATTGGCTAATTGAGCTATTAACAGATCTCTGGGTGTCACACATTAAGAACAGAGGTGCCTTTATGCCATTTTCAGCAGATCTTAAAGGGGAGTAGGACTCTCATCCCATTATTTCCAGTGTAGCCTTTTAGCTGATGTATGTGCTTTGTAGCACGTAGTAAAGTCTATTCTGCCCACTTGACCTCGACAGTGAAGTTGATGTAATGGAAGCTGCAGCTGGGGAATATAAATTATACTTTTGTTTGCATTTTTTTGCTGGTAATTGTTAAGTCAAAACTTAATGAATCAAAATTGAACACTTCTGTATTCCCTGTAGATCTGGGCATACAACTTTGGTAGGTCTGGGATGGTTCACTGACTTGCGTTTTATACCATTGCCTGTCATAGTATCTGAACGAGACCAGCATGATATT
Source organism: Burhinus bistriatus (assembly GCA_013397275.1). NCBI lineage: Eukaryota > Metazoa > Chordata > Aves > Charadriiformes > Burhinidae > Burhinus > Burhinus bistriatus. The sequence goes on along the minus strand of VYXH01010645.1, from coordinate 787,737 downwards.
TCAGATTTGTCAGTGTAACTGAGAGCAATGTCTTTCTACTGGCTGATGCTCTGCTGATTCTCTCATGAAACCACTCATCTGTGCTAAGTCTTTCCGGTAACTTTATGTATCATTCATGAAGTGTCAAATATTTTCTCTTAAAGACTTTTGAATAGTAATCCAATATGTTGAATGCTACATCAATCCTCTTAAGTGACACATCCACTGAAAGCTCCACTGCTCCCTCCAGCAAATCTCGCTTTATATAAAACATCCACTGGCTAGAGATAGTCTTTGAGAAGCAAAACAGAATTATACTTTGGCTGCAAGGGGGCCCATATCTCCAGAATACTGTTTAAGTTACAAACCTCATGTATGTTTGTGGTATCACCTGCACCACTGAAAGAAACCAAATGTGTGTAATCGTGGAAATGGCTGTAATTTTTGCTGTGAAAGCACTTTGCAAGGGAAAATTGTAATGGTGGCTTCCTGGGTTTGATCTGTAGACTTAAAAATAGAACTGTTAAACAAAAATATTGTAGGATTCTTTTCTAAGTGGTTTTTTTAACATTGTTTTGGTTGTCTTGCTTCACAGAAGAACTTTTTTTCTCTCTTCCCTTCCTACTTCCATTCCGTCTTTTTCCCTTCCCTCTGTGCAGGGAAGAATCACCTGAAGGCTCTCCTCCCAAAGAGCGGTAATCTTGAGTTGAAAGCCACAAGACTGAAGATCTAAGCAACAGAAGTGCTTATGGATGGGTTAAGGCAGTGTCAGCTCAGAAAAGCCCACCAGTCTGACCTGTGCATCCCAGTGTCACAGTACTTGGACAGGGCTCCATCCTCCTTAGCAACTCAGTGTTCCAGTTTCTAGAGCTGGCCAGTGTCTCTGGTCATTCAGAGCGTGGTGTGTGCAAGGCAGCAGGGTAAGAGCAGCAACATGCAAAGCAGTAATCTCAATACTGGGGACAGGGTGCTGCTCAAGAGTAGTCTCTCTCCTCAGTAAACCTGAGCAATGGTGACAAGCTCAAGAAAGAGGCTGAAGCTCTCTCAGCTGAGGATGTGGCTTCTCCATGCAGCTGGCAGCTGCTTTTTCAACGCACCACCTCAACGGCATGATCAGTCCTTTCTGGCCTGTTTCAGCCAGAATGAGAGGAATTGGAGAATATCTCTGCTCTTCTGCCTTACCTTGAAACTAATGAAGGGAAGTGCAGGAGTTGGTGGCTGGGAGGAAGGTAGTAATGAACAGGCAATGTGTGCCTACAGACCCAGAAGTTGTGTTTGCAGAAGTTGCTGGGTATTGTAGTAGCTTGCATGGATCTGTTGTCCTTTTCCCTGGGAAGCCACTCACCTATATTTGGAATGGAGAGAGTGGGTTTGTGTGGGGGAGTAAGGGATCTAATGTTTGGAAGGTGATTGCATCCTAGTTTGCAAAGGACCCTCACCCCAAACTTTGATTTCCCTTCAATGATCAGACTCAGAAATGCTGTTGGGGTTGACAGGTGACGACTGTCTCAGTCCTTCACACAGGAGAAGTCCTTGCTGGAGCAGGAGTTTGGAAAGCTGTATTGAAATCCAGGAGTGCATCTCACTCCTGGCCTCCTATACTGTCGTCTGCAGAAGTAGGGAGGTCACTCCCTTGAAGAGTGAGACCACTCTGCCCAGCAAGAGGAGCTGAATAGCTGGCTTTAGCTGCAGCAGGGACTGCTGTTTATGTGGAGGAAAAATAGGATAAACAGAGAAACTTCTGTTGTAGCTGTAGTGGCAAGGGTGAACACTGAAAGCCTGGGATATAAAGCGGCTTTGGTATGGGGGACAGACAAAGTGGGGCCTTCTTTCAGTGCTCAGCAAACATGTGGCTTAGCTCTTTATTACTGTCCTAGAGACATGCCTGGAAGTGTCTCAAGCAATGTCTCTCTGTACAGTGCTGCAGCTCTGCACACCTGAACTTTCCTTTGGCCTTCTTATCTCAGGGACGAGCTCTAGCTGCCCGAGGATCTTCTGCAGTTCAGTTTAGTGCTGGGGCTTTGCATGCAGTGGAAACTGGGCATGTAACTCCTTCAGCAGCAGTCACTTGAAACAGAGGAAAAATGAGTCTGCCTTTACCATGCAGAGCAGAAACCCAGCTAGGAAAACTGTCCTGTGACTTTGAAGCCGGGTTTCATTAGCTAGGTTTCATTTGTGAGGCCCCATCTTCTAGTAGAGTGTTTCTGTGGGGAAGGTGGGGTATCCTGATGGTGCTAATTACAAACTAGCTGGAATTCCTTAACAGTGATAAAACGGCTAAAGCAGCCTTCCTAGGGGAGAACAGGAGAGAGTGTTTTCCTCTTGGAGGCAAAGGTTTTGACAGGTTTTACCCCATCAGAATTAGAAGGATCCAAATGTGACATGTTGAGGGAAGTTGACTTCAGAGATACAGCTTTGCTGAATTTTCTGCCATCAGATGCTCTGCCAACATTTTTTTCCCCTTTCTGAGGTACTATTTCTTACTTTGTCTCAGTAAGGTGTTTGTGTTGTTTGTTTTTTTGGTTTGGTTTTTTTTTAAGTTTCCATGCTTCACCCAGCAACAAAATGAAGTTGAGCCACAAAACCAAACAGATGGTTGATTCTGCTTCACTCTCTCCAAAAGAGAGTTTGCCTCAAGCTGCTGCAACCTTTCCATAGCTCCTTTGTTTTCCAGTGATCAGGAGCTCTGGATTCACTTAATTTCCTGCCCGTTCCTGTGCACTGACAACTCTGTATTTGTTCCTGGTGGTGCCGTGTTGCAACTGCCAGTAGAAAGGCCAGTTGGGTGCACTTTATTGCTTGTCTGCCCTGCCTTTCATCCAGCTACAGAAACTCATGCTGTTACATGCACTGTAGCTTGGGTTCAGGAGAGGGGTTTGGTAACACTTTCCGTGTCTGCCGCTGAAGAGCAAGGCTGGTAGTTCACGTTTTCAATGCCAGCTGTAATTTTTCAAGCTAACAGAGGAAAAGGTTGGCCTTGAGTGTGGTGGAAATGCTGCAGTAAATGACTCCTGGTTGGTGGAGGAAGATGCTGTGTCTATTCTGCTCTGCTCATTGGCTTGCTCTCAGTAAGTCAATTCACCTCTGTCCAGCTGGGAAGGGGATAGCTGCTGGAGATGAATAGGGATGCTAAATTTTTGGCTCAAACACCACACTTGAATTCTAGCCTGTGCTTTTGAAGTATGCGTCTTAGTTCTGGCACTCCTTTACCACTGCCACCCGTGTATTTCTCTGGAGTGAGGTCTAGCAAAAGTATGTTTGCAAAACACTTCAAAATCCATGAATGCAAGACGCCGTATGGTCTCCTGTCAAATGCAAGACCCTTACATTCTTTTGTCACTTTTTTTAATGCTGTTTTAAACCCATTGCTGAGACCCACACTGTTCGAGAGGTGCAAGGAGAGCAGTGTGATGGGCCAGCCCCTCTGAGTTGGGGAGGATCTGTCCCTCTTGAGATGCAGGGCTCGGGTTTCAGTAACACAATGCTTCGTGCAGCCATGTGCGTGTTCAAAAGAGCCAACTGGCTGCAGCTCCCGTGGTGACGCTTGGCTGATTTGGCAGCTGGGTTAATTCTGTCAAGTTACAGTATGGGAGTTAAGTCCAGCTTCAAATCCTCTCCCTTACCCACTCGAGGAACTTGGAGGGGGGTGGGAAGAAGGGGGGAACCTCTCTGGGGACTTTGTGTCATTATTGGCGTGGAAACACTTTGTGATTATCAGCAGCAGGGTAGTGGCAAGGGGCTGATTATCTATCATGTCGTCAGCATAAATAATCAGTGGGCCCCTGAGCAGGGCTCCGCCTTTTGTAATGGCTCCACGTAATCACTGCATAACAGTTTAAAAGGAAGCAGAACAGAAAAACAGCTGGACTAATTCTGACCCTAACTGATGTTACCTTTTCTCCCTTCACTAGAAGAGAAATATGTCACTATCCAGCCGTACGCCAGCCAGGGGAAGGATGAGATTGGGTTCGAAAAAGGGGTCACCGTGGAGGTCATCCAAAAGAACCTGGAAGGATGGTGGTACATAAGGTAAACAAACCATGCAGCCAGATTGCTACAGAACCTGTGACAATGAGCTTTTCTGATCATTCATTTAATGTTAGCGTTTAAATAATTCTGTAGCTGGGCAAAGAAGCCCAAATTGTTCATAATGCCTCTGGAAGAAACGTAAAGAAAAGGCTAATACGATACAATGGTGATTAAAGTAACACTACAGTGTCTGCAAAAGCTGTGGACCATTCCATAGGGGAAATTCCTGAACTTGTAGATTATTTTTTTTTTCTTCCTTCAAGTTAAAAGCCCATATCTGAGTTAAGATCTGTCAGACTTAACAAGGCTCTGTTGTGTGTAATTTTAATGTGTTTCCAGTGTAAGAGTTATTCTGCAACACATTTAAATCTATTTATAACAATGCTGAAAGGCTGATTGTGATCTCCTGAGCTGTTTGGGGCAGGTAGTGCTATTTTCAGGGATATAAGAGATCAGTTTGCTGGCTATAGCCCTTTTCCAAACTTACTGATGGTTTAAACTAATTTGCTTGATTAATGCCTGTCCACATTAGATATTCCTAATGTAGGGGGACTGGATTCCAAGGGCAGGCGAAGTTGTCATTGTGTATCAAACTTTGTTATGTATGTGAAACAGCAGTCATAGAGGAGACTTGTGACTTAAAAATCCCCTTTTTATATTCTTACGGGGAAACTGGATTAGATATGTCTCAGATAGTGATACAAGGTGTCAGCATGAGAACTTAATGAGAGGTTTCTCCATCTGGGCTCACACAGCACTTGGGTTTTATTGCTCTTTCTTTATTCTGCCCCTTGTTTTGTATCTATGTGTGAATCCAGCAGTGTTGTGACATCCCACTTCTCTTTAAACAGGTAGCTTAAACAGAGTTTTATCTCTCGGGCGGTGCAAAACATCTCATCTAGTTGTTGTTTTACGTTCAGCCTGTAATTATAGTGATTTTTTTTTTCCTCTTTCCCTCCCCAAGCTATAACTTGCTTTTGTTTGAATTCTGCTTGATTTATCAGCTATGAATGAGGACTATTAAAATGCTGACTGAAACAATGTTGTTGTTTTTCTCAATGTTCCTTACTTAGAAAACTGGGGGGTTTTGGTTTGTTTTGGGTTTTTTTTGTTTGTTTTTTTTTTTTCTTCTATCTAATGCTCCCGTAGAGGGAATAGGCTAATAAAGATAGCGGTGGATCCAGGAAGGCACTCTTGATAGGAGGAACTCAAAAATGCCTGGGTTTGGTCAGGTCACATTTTTTTTTCTCCTTTAATTATTCACAGAAGTGGAATACAAAATTGCAGACAGAGGAATCAAGAGCATGTAGGTTTTCTGAGGGGAGAAACATTGCAAGACATCTTTAGTTTATTTTGGTATTCTTCTGAAATGCAGCCTTATTACTACTATAGATTCCCCTTTGCCATATTAATAGGTTCTACAATAAGCAGAAAATTTTTTTTTTTTTTCCATACACTCCTTTGGGCCAACCCAAAACACACATTTTTCTATATATCAGAAGTGCATTCTGGTGGGCAGTGGCGCTTGCTGCAGTGTCTTAAGTGGCTCCTTCATGGTGATCTGCTGCAAGGACGGTGCATGCCCCAGCCACCCCATGGATTTGGGGAATGCAGCATGCCCTTGGTTTTTTTGTAAGAGGCATTTTGAGTTCAGCAACCCCTTCTCTTGCTGATAAGTGGGTTAGGTGCTCTCCATATGTGTGTGACAAGTGTGTTGGGTATCAGCCATCATCCTCTCTGCTGCTCTGAAGCACTGTGCTGCAGTCTTGCTGGAGCATTAAACTGCTCTTAGAAACAGGTTGGTTTGTTGGTCATTTGTTGTTTGGGTTTTTTTTTCGTGGGCAACACTTGAAAATATTGATGCAGTGATCCATCCCTTCAAGCTGGTCCTTTGCAGCCTGATCTCCAACTTCTTGTGCTGTTTATTAGACTTATAAACCGCTCTGAATACTGTTAGGTACCACTCGGAAAAGGATTCCTCTTCTGCAGAAATATGCTTTTCTGAGTATTGAGTGCCTTAAAAGAAACCACTCCTCCTGCAGTGTGAAAGGACAGGGAGCAGGAAGAGACTGTAGTGGAATCCTGCTGCCTTGTTGTCTGCTAGACTGGGTAATAGAGACTGAACACACACATCGATGTGTAGAAATAAAAACAAATCCAGCAGCTTGCAAATGGAATCCACCTTAAAGACATTAACTTGTTCCACCTTAAATATGTAATTTTCCCAAATTCCTGGCCATGTGCTGATCCTCATTTCCTGTCCTTTTTCTTTTTTCCTTTTTTTCTTTTTTCTTTTTTTCCCCCTAGTTTGCTTCCCTCTGGAGTAATTCCAGTGTGCTGGAGCTGGAAAGCAGATGTGACACTCAGACTCACAGAGGCACTTCTGACTTTTTTTAACATTCCTATGGTTTGAATCCATTTTTTCCTTCATGTAATATAAACAGAGAGGGTTTTGAAATCGCAGAGGAACCAAATCACTGCACCCAATTCTGCCACCTTCCCAATTCAGTGCTGTAGAAGCTATAGGCAATACCAGTGTTGTCTTTTATTTTGCCCTATGTGCATTATGACTTTAAACAAAAAAAGTTGGGACTCTAGAGGAGTGAAAGGAAGGCTCTAACTTGGGATCCTTCTTACTGTTCTACTGGGTTCAGTGGATCTGTGTGCTTCCCAGTATCGTCATAGCTGGCATTAGCATCCATTACTTAGATTTGGCTTTGTATAAATTACTGTCACTTGGAGGTAATCTCATGGTGCCCAAGTGAATTGCAGGCCACCTAAGTAGCAATATGCTAAGTAAAGCTTTTGTGATTTGCCTGCATCTTCGTTTTGTGGTTCGTTCTGAGCCTCAGCCCATGTGAATGAAGTGCAATTGAGTGGTGGTGAAATGTGGAGGAATCTAGGATGGGGTTTGAAATGTCTCCAGTAGGTGGTCAGTATAAATGAAGGAAGAATACTTGTGATTCAACTCTTAAATGTGAAATGAAGACCATTACCAGTTCAGGACTTCTCTGAAGTTGATTAGCAGTTGCCCTAGTTCTTTCACCTATAAAATGGGGAGCTTAAGTGGTCTTCTAAGGTGAGGTTTGCAAAGGGCTTTGAGATTGCCAGGTTCAAGGACTAAGGTGAAAAATGTAAGCCTATTTGACTTACATAAGTAGCTTTTATTTGTGGAGTTGCACAAATAAACGGGCAGTTGCTGGCAGCTACTGCTCTGCATTAACTTCAGGTTGAATTTAGTAACTCGGGGAGAAATAACCAGCAACAGCCTCTCTACTGAGGGTATGTTGCCCAGAGTTATTAACTGTCCAGCTATTGCTGCTACTATTCATTGGGAGAAACTATGTGAGATCAGAGGTGTCTGAAGCAGCAGAGTTATATGGGCTGATCCAAATACGTACAGTTGGCAGGAGAACTAACGAGCCAGTACAGAACCTGCCTGTGGCTGTCTTTCTGATCTTAAATGTGTTAAGTCTCCCACAAACTAAGATGGATGTAAACTGTTCTTTCTTGCTGATTTTACACAATCAAGCACTGTTGAAAGTAACCTTTGGAACTGGAGTGCTCAGCGCATTGGCCAATGTGGCTTTCTCACAGTTGAAAGCCTTTACGTCTCCAGATTGTGTAAATTTATAAATGTCCTTTAAAATAAGCTTCCCTGATGCACAGGCAGTAGAAAGCGTTGGTCAGTAGCTCTGCAAAGGAGCCATCTACTGCAAAAGAGGATGAAGCCAAAAGTCTTCAGGGATTGAAAATGGCACTGAGAGAGATGCCATGCCACAATAGGGGATGTGGCACATATTGAAGCCTTTTTTCTTTTTGGGTTTGTTTTTGTTTTTGTTTTTTTTGACTTGGTTTGAGGCTTATCAGAAAAGCCTCAAAGGGGATGGGATTGCATAGATCCGAATTGCATCTTGATGTACTATCAATGGCTGGATGCTGTGTATCTGTTGGAAGTCAAGTCAAGATGTTACTTTTTTGCCACTTGTTAGTCTCCGTGTGGCAAACAAAGCTCAGAGCTGTTGGGATGCTTTCCTTTGATACCAGAATCCTTGGAAAAACTTGTTTCTGTACTCTCTGAGCAGGGGAGATCTTGTATCTTTGCCTTCATGTGTGACAGAAGGCAGGTATGTAGGGAGAAGCAGCATCTCTAGTGTACTGGCTTATCTAGATGGGAGGGCAGGAAAAGGCAAGAGTTTGGACAGAAAGGTCCTTGTGGTCACTGCAATTATATTTACTTTCGTACAGGAAGAGTAATGAAGAATTCTAGGAAAGCAAGTCTTCACTGCATTTTCCTGTTCTCCCCATGAAGTCCTAGTGCCACTCTCGAGTGTCTGGATGTGGTGAATTAGCCCAGGGTGTGCCCTGGTGCAGAAATCCCACTGCAAATCTCAGAATTCAAGTGTTGGCATGACCAAGTTACTCATCTGCTAGGGAACGATTTGCTGGTGTTTTCCCCTCCTCCCCAGCTCCTTCCTCTGCTGTCTAATGAGTCTCCATTTTCATTAAAGAGCCTTAGAGTCCTCCTCTTTTAACCTTTGTATTTCCTGAAGGTTTTCTGAGCACCAGGATTTTAATAGTGCCTGCTTTCCCACTTACAGTTCAAGCGCCTGCTTTGGGTATCTTGAGAGATTAAAGAGAAAAGGGTTTCGGTGACTCACTCTGTAGCAGGTTAGGGTTTCTTTAGGGAAAGCAGAGTTCATCCACGTGGTCCTCCCCAGAGTCTGATTGTAATCTGAAGTCCCTGCTGAGGTGTTAGGAATGGCAGGAGTTAGAAAAACCATCTTCCCAAAAGCCCAGTTGTGGAAGAATGACTTCAGTCTGAAGTGTAGCATGAGCAGCTCAGGCTGGTGCTCCGGGAACACATACTGTATTCAGGTGTCTGTTCAGATTTCCCAGTTTATTTCTTCAAGTAGCTCCTAGGTTGTTCAGGAAAATGAGTCTCCATCAAAGCCAGTTTTCTTTAGTCAAACTGTTTCTCGACCTTGCAGTGCTAGAGGAAGCCACAGTGGTTTGAGTCCCATATTCTCCGTAAGAGAAGCTGATCATACAGAACTGGGAGTTGTGGGAGGAGGGGCAGTGTTCATTACTATATTGCAAGAGGGGAGGCTTGCACAAAGGCCTTATAATCTGTAGATGTAGGGGCTCTGTATTGGACTCTGTACACCATTTTTTAGCCCTTTTCCGTTTTGAGTTGCTACTAGGAAGTATTAAAACTATTAAAATATTTTACTCACTGGTTTGCTTTTTTGCTGTGTGGGAAAATACTGAGTTTGCATAGTACTGTCTAAGTGTGGCATAAAACAAACTGAAGTCCTTTACCTTGTGAGTAACTGTATTTCTTATCTAGAGAGGGTCCTTCCTTAGGATGAGAAATGGCTTTTAACAGCAGTTCACTGCTAGCTCAGCTGACTGAGCTGTCTAATCAATAGGTAATAAATGAATAGAGACCACAAAAGCTTATTCAAGAGCTGCAAATTTTGTTTTATGTTATCATTCATCACTTTTGCCTTAGCTATTATACCTGAAATGCATGAGAAGGCTGTGTTTGGTGTAACGGTGTTTCCTTTTGCATCTGCAGGTATCTAGGCAAAGAGGGCTGGGCCCCAGCTTCGTATCTAAAGAAGGCTAAAGATGATATTCCATCTAGGAAAAAGAACTTAACTGGGCCAGTGGAAATCATAGGAAACATCATGGAGATCAGTAACCTGCTGAACAAGAAATCATCCACTGACAAGGAAACTCAAGCAGAAAACGAGACTGCCGAAACCCACATCACCAAGAAGGAAATCAGTTTGCCCATCCTGTGCAATGACTCTAATGGCAATGCCATGATGACCCCAGACAAGCAGGCTTCCAAACTGGCCCAGGGATCCCCAGCCATAGCAAGGATAGCACCACAAAGAGCTCAAATAAGTAAGGCAGTAAAGGAGTCTGGATTTCCACTGGCTTGCAATGAATTCTTGTTTTCTGCCTTTCAGGGCTGGCATTGCTTGTCAGCTAAGGTCCCATATGTCCTGGCCTTATAGCTGAGTCCACCTGAGCAGATCTTTGCATTGTCTGTAGGTCTGCAGGGACTCCAAGACATGGTCCTTCATAGTGATAAAATTTAATTTCCCTTCATACAAAGGCTGGCTGGTTCTTCTTTATCTTAACCAGTATGCTTTTAGGGTTTTTTGTTTTCCCAGATAAGATTTTTTCCTTTTGTACGCTCTAAATCGTGCTCCCCACCCCTAGTAATGCAGATGATGTGACGGTGTGTTAAAAGCAAGGAGACCACCTATGTCTTCTCTTGTATGTGTTCTGCTTTTTTCTTGGAGGCATGTTGCTATGATGTTTTTACTTCTTCATCTGCAAAATACAGATGCTAACACTAGTCTGTGCAAGGAATGGCAAGATACTATGACAGAGGACAGTGTGAGTGTTATTAATTTAGTGGATTATTTTTACTGCTGGGGGAAAAGTAGATATTAGGCCAATTCTTTGCTGGCCAATCTCCAATGGAGCTGGTCAGTTCCAGCAGAAAATACAATCCACTACTTTCTGGCAGTGATTTCCTCTTAAATTTGCTGGCTTAGCTGAGATGAATAGCTAAGCTACCTTGGTATTTCTAATACACCCTCATAGTTTCCTGTCTTGTTTCATAGAGATGCCTTAAATATTGCAAATACTGACTTCTAATATTCTCAAACTGTGTAACTGTGGAGAGCTGCTGAAGAATGTGTTTAGCAGTATGTACAAGTTAAGTACACTCTCCCCTCTCCCTTCCCTGCACAGGTTCTCCAAATCTAAGAACAAGGCCGCCCCCAAGAAGAGAATCCAGTCTGGTTTGTATTGTTTTATGGTATATGTTGGTAGTGGGGTAGGTGTGCATGTGCTTTATGAGAATTCCTGTACAAGGTGCATCTGAGAGATCCTTTATTTGCATGCCCCTTCATTTTATTGTTGAAGTATTGAGCAGACCTCTGGACATCCTAATGTTAATTGGGGATTTCTGTTTTTCAAAATGTTGCCCCAACTAAGCAGGTATTGAACTGAAGGGAGAACATACTAAAGCTCCTATGTTCTGTGCATGAGCATTAAAGGCCATTTGGCTGAGAAGGTTTAAAGTTCCTCTGAGTGTCTTTAGCCCAGACTGGATCTTTTGACCTTCTCTTGTCTTTAACAACTGGGAGCGTCTCCCCTCCTTCCATTGTTGCCATCTTTGAGGTGGCTAAGCTTCACTCTTGTGTACATTTAAAGTGACTTGGGATCTTATGGAAGAATATGTGCTACAGGAATGAGACCTTCTGTGATTGTTTGTCCTCAAAGCTAGAATGCTGGAAGTTTGGACCAATTTGAGATTAGGACTGTCATCTTCAGATAGGAACTACTCAGTAATCTCTTTGCACAAAATTCGTGCTAATAACTTGTTTATAACTAGGCAATACATAGTGTTTGATCTTTGCTGTACCCTTTATGAGCAGTGTGTGACTTGTAATTTTTCTGTGTCATCTGAGATGCCTCTTAACAAACTAGATGAATAGCATTTTCTTCCCATTTCTCTTTGCATTATTTTCAATTAGAATTTGTTTTGGCAAGACTACTACACTTAATCCCATGCTAAAAATAACAATGATAATATATGTGAAACACTGAACATATCGCTGTTCCCAATTATCTTCATTTAATCCAAACCATCCTATTATCTGAAGGCATTTTATTATGCTACACTTCTGCTGTATTTCACCGTTTATAGTGCAGAAACATCCAATTATAACGTTGTTAGACATGGTTCCTAAGGTGCAGTGATGCATTCTCTGTGAAATGCCACATGCTCTGTGTGGTGAAACGTGGATTGTTAGTTGCAATGAGGATATCTTAGAAATGGAGGAGCGTGTGACTAAAGCACAACATGCAATTTGCCTTTGTCCCATTAATGGCTTAGGATCATTTTGTGTCTTTGGCTGTCCTGTATCTGTCTGTGGCAGGTCTGACCTGTGTTCAAAAGATCCTGACATACTGCAATTCTTGTATTAGAACCATACCCAGTGAAGTGCAGAAGCTGGGAAGCTTCACCATCGTTCTATAGATGAGCAATGTGCTAATCTGAAAAGCTTTCGATATTGAAACTCTTGAAAGGACTCTTATTCCATTTATCACTTTAAAAATAATTGTAACAAACTCTAAAATGTGACAGCTTAATGTAAAGGCACTTAGCTTTTAGAGGAGTCTGGTATGCTGCCAGAATGGCTGTAAATAGCAGTGTCCTGCTTCTTGTGGAGCCTCTATGCAATTTAAACACAGGTTGTGTTAGGATTGAGTAGAGGTTCTGGGTCTCTGTTACGGGGAGGAACTGGAATCTTCTGATCCTATAGTAAAGTCTTTTTTTTTCTCACTTTAGCTGAGCAAACCTCTTCATAGGGGTCTGATATTATCCTTGCTTCTTGATATAACAGAGGTTTGTTATATTACTGACTATTTCAGATTGTTTAAAAATCCAGCAGCAGATTAAGAGCAATTATTCATTAGGATTACATTTTAAGGTAGTATATTTGATAGGCAGAATCTATTACGGGCCTGTTGCAATGCAATTTTCTGCAGTTGTGGCAAGCCATCCAGAACTGAGTCTTTCTGGACAAAATCTGAGAGTAAATGGGCTGTTTTTACTGTGACTAGAATGGCAGCTCACGCTTTGTGGCCCATCAGTAAAATGTTTTACTGTTCAAGTAAAGATTGTCACAGTTTTAATAGCTGGTGAAAGCAGCATTAACAGTGCATATTTGGAAGGCTTCTCTCCTGTGGCCCATCTGAATACATTGGCTTCCACTCTGGAGAATTGGGAAATTATCATTAGAAAGTAGCACGGGAAGAAGGAAGAGCTTTAGTGAATAAAGGCAAATATTCTTTCATACTGCTGTACAGCCCACTGTTTCTTTGGTTTAATTGAAGGAAACTTCCTATTTGTCGTAGGGTTTTCAGTTGCCCAAACCACCAGAGCCACCCTCCGTGGAAGTGGAATATTACACCATTGCAGAGTTCCAGTCATGTATCTCTGATGGCATAAGCTTTCGTGGAGGACAAAAAGCAGAGGTAAACCTTAACAATGCAGATGGAAAAATTGTAATATTTGGCTATTGCAGGGGGCTGGATTGAAAGGGGAGGAGTGAAAAGCAATTAGTTGAGATTTTTGTCTTAAGTAACATGTTCCTTGTCATCTCCTAGGTTATAGAAAAGAATTCTGGTGGCTGGTGGTATGTGCAGATTGGAGAGAAGGAAGGATGGGCTCCAGCATCTTATATTGACAAGAGAAAGAAGCCAAATTTAAACAGAAGAACCAGTACTTTAACCCGCCCGAAAGTTCCTCCCCCAGCACCTCCCAGTAAACCAAAAGACTCTGAAGAAGGAACAACTCCTGGAACAGTTTCTTCAGGAGATACCCAGGACTCTCCCCACAAGCTCAAATATGAAGAACCTGAGTATGATGTGCCGGCGTTTGGCTTTGATTCAGAGTGTGAAGTGAGTGAAAGTCATCGTGAAGAGGGCACTCCTGAAAAACGACTGTTTCAGCCCCTCAAGCCCTCTCCCGTGTCATCACTTCAGAAAGCAAAGTTCAAGGTAGGAGAGTCTTCAGAAGATGTTGATCATGAAGAAGAGACTATCTATGAGAACGAGGGTTTCAGGCGTTACGTGGAAGATGCTTTGTCCAATAAGGAATCTAGTGGAGACTCCGATTCTCAGAAAAGCTCCTCTCTCTCCTTGATCCGAAGGAATTCTCCATGTTCCAGCTCTCCTAAATCATCACTTGTGAAGCTCAAGACGGACAAAAACATCCAGCCCGATCTTGGAAAATGTCACTATTCCAGGAGCGAGGAGACAAAACCAAGGTCAGCTTCAGATGTTGGCTTACGTAGCATGCCAAGAACAGGCATGAAGAAAGAACCTGGGCAGAGTCCTTCCATTAAAGCAAAACCAATTGTTAGGCCGAAACCCTTCCTGAACAAGGCAGATTCTCAGAGCCAAGAAAAGATGGATATTAGCACTTTAAGGCGTCAGCTGAGGCCAACTGGGCAACTCAGAGGTGGGCTTAAAGGTTCAAGAAGTGAAGATTCCGAGAGCCCCCCCCACGCAGCTTCTGACAACCAAGATGATCCTGTTAGGAGGAGCTCAGCTGATCTCATTACAGCTCCTTCCCATGGCATTTTCTGCTCTAATCATCCAGCCAAAACTGAGCAAGAAAATGACTCCAGATGTTTCTATGTGACCACTGACTCATACCAAAAGGTACAGGATTCTGAAATTTGCTTCCCAGCAGGAGTAGAAGTGGAAGTGCTGGAGAAGCAAGCCAGTGGGTGGTGGTACCTGAAATACGGAGACATGGAAGGCTGGGCTCCTTCCCATTATTTGGCTCTCCCTGATAACCAGCAAGAAACCACATCAGCAGAGACTGATGCCTCATTTGCCAGGAACAGGAAAAATGAAAACAAGTCAAACAGTTTAGAGAAGATAGAGAAGAGGGTTCAGGCTTTGAACACCATCAACCAGAGCAAACGCGCAACACCACCCATCCCAAGCAAACCTCCTGGTGGTTTCGCAAAAACATCAGGGCCAGTCAAAATGAGGAATGGTGTAAGGCAACTTGCTGTCAGGCCGCAGTCAGTGTTTGTGTCTCCACCACCAAAGGATAACAACTTGTCGTGCTCCTTGCGCAGAAATGAGTCTTTAACAACTACAGATCATCTTAGGACCGTCCGTCGAAATTCCTCCTTCAGCAATGCACGGTCGCAGCCTGGTGACGTGAAGGGAAAGCAGTCTGAGCGGTCAGGTACAGAGGGCTCGGAGACCACCTCCAACCTCCCCACCCAGAGGAATGGGATTCCTGTATCCACAGTCAGGCCAAAGCCCATTGAGAAATCCCAGTTCATCCACAACAACCTCAAGGACATCTATGTTTCCATTGCAGACTATGAAGGGGATGAGGAGACTGCAGGGTTTCAGGAAGGTGTCTGCATGGAGGTCCTTGAAAGGAACCCAAATGGCTGGTGGTACTGCCAGATCTTGAATGGTGTGAAACCATTCAAAGGCTGGGTGCCCTCAAATTACTTGGAGAAAAAGAACTGATATTGCAATACCTTTAACCTCCCTAATTTATACTGTTCCTGCTGTGTAAGTGTGGAAAAAAAACAATTGCTAGACAAAAAGATGTTTCCCTGTGCTCCAGTTTGTACAAAGGGACAAAGGAGTCTATGCTGAGGACAAATCTGCCATGTTCTGGAGAGGTTTGTGGGCTTAACGTGTGTCGTAAGCAACTATGAGGAACATGCAGCATAGTGAAATGCCTTTTTGTGAAGTTGTTAATAATCTTGTATGTGTAACAGGGTATGACATCCCATCTTTCCCATTATTGATAGAAAACCAAATGTGTGCCTTTTGTGAGAGAAATACACATGCATCTACTTGGGGAGTTTTGTGCCAAACTCTGTTTTACAATCTTGGCTCCCTTTCTCCTCATTCTTGTCCATACGTGGAATACCCAAGAGTTTCGGATGTGTTTCCACAGGTTACAGCGAGAAGCAGATGGGAGTTTCTGAAACACAGAGGGACTGTAATCCTTTGGAGATGTTCACTTTTTTTTTTTACTGTTCTCAACAGTTGGTTGGTCCAGAGTTGGAGCCTTTTCATCGTGGAGAGATTTGGTCTGTGACTTCAGCTGTATGTTCTTGTTACTGCTAACTCACCGGAAAGGGCAGTCAGGTGGTGTTGGTTGGGGGCTTTTTGTTTCCTTTCATTCTGTCTTGTTCTTTGAGTTGGGATTTCAGGTGTTCTAGGGCAGCGATGCCTACTGGTGCTTGTAAAAACAAACCTACAAACCCCATGCTTAAGCACGTCGATTACTTTGTAGGCTCTGTATTTGGTTCTGTGCCTGACTCTTGCCAGGTGATCCTGGGTGATTCTCTTCCCAGAGTTAGGTTTCTCAAAACTTGTCATAATACCAAAATGTACAAAAATCCCTTAAGACACTGAAGAAAAAGCTATCAAATGTGTTACTTCTGGTTTTGTGATCTGGTCCGAATCCAAGCGTGCTGACTGCTGGCAGGGTCCACCAAGGTATTAGCTAGAAATAGCCGTAACCTTCTGCAACATCAGTGTTTACAATGAGGCGGGAAAAAAAGCCATCAAACTCAGTCTGCACATCCTTAATTTGTATATTTTGGGGGAATTGTTTTTCTGTGTTTTGTTTTTGTCTTTTCTGTGCATTCTGGGTTTACTTAATTTTTTTGTCTTGTTTTACCAGAAAAGACTTAAAACTGAAGTAGGAGTCAAATATGTGTTTCTGTTCCCACTTGAATCCAAAAAGTACAGTTGTACTGGAAAGTGCCTGGGCTTCTGAGGCTCAGAGATTTAATACTGAAGCAATTAGGTTACAATGCATCTAACCAGGAAGCTGCCTCTTCTAGTTCCATTTCTGTTTGCCTTAACTCATGCTTTGAAATGTGTCACACAGTGGGGGTAGTGTGATGGAAAATGGAAGAGGAGGCATCCGTTGGAAAAGGCTAGGAATATGGAGTTATTCTTGAGGTAGCCAACTCTTGTACTGTAAACAGCATTGGCTAAATCCCTGCTGTACTTGAGGAAGTCATGCTTTTTTTTTTTTAAGTGGCCTTGTTAATCACAAGATCAATATCTAGTTCCTTTAAATAATAGGCAGCACTGTAAATCTGGTTTAAGGGGGAGGGAGCAGACCATTTCACTATTGGTTTAAACATAATGATACATGCCCCTTTTTTTTTTTTTCACCAGTTTCATACCAATTTGTCTTGGAAGGTAAAGATTATAAAGACTTTAAATAGCTGGGATCAAGGGGCTGAGTAAAATAGCACAATATGGTGTGTTACTGGGGATGTTTCCCTGCCAAAAAAAATTTACACAATTTATACTTTGTTCTTGTCTTTTTTCTTTCTTTCTTTTTCTTTTTTTGTTGTTGTTTTTTGGGGTTTTTATTAATTTCCATGGTAACATTGAGAGAGTTGCCTACAGCTAACCTGACTTACGTCCTTTCGGTAGCTGAAACAGCATCCAGGTGCCACAACTGGCTATGAGCACTGCTGTGGTTCAAGCAGCTCTCTGCACGCAGGTGGGGAGGGAGAGTGTTTGGTTGGAATCCCTTTAAATTGTAGTGGCAGGAGAAGGAGTTGTATCTGCACAACAGCTCATATCACAGTGTGCAGGGTCCTCATTGTACCTTATGTCTTACCATATAATATATATGTGTATATCCAGTTAGCTACATCTTACTGGATGTGTATCTGAGGCATTGTGGCCCTGTCTCTCATACTTCTCCCCATTTTTAGTTGTACTAATATGGTAGCAGCCATAAAAGACTGCTGGAGCTGTTGTGAGATTATAATAGAAGTATTATATTCTTCTGCTGGACAGTATTAAATAGAGCAATACATAGAGTTATCTGCTAGATTGCAGTACTAATAGTAGTGACTTAGTGACTTGTATTAATGTTGTTATGATTTATTTTAACAATAATGATGCGGAAGTGGTTCATTATTTTGAATTAATGCACTTTAACAATACAAGAAACCAAAATGGAAGCCAATGCAGAGAACTAAGTGCATTATTTAAAGGTGCAGTATATAATTATCATTTCTTGAAGCACATATTTATTAAGAATTAACTTATTTAAAATATTCTAAAGTTTTGTTTAAAAACATTCCCACTAGGTCATCTCTTTGGGGGGATGTAAAAGCACAGCTCCCAGATCTTCTGCATTGAGCCACTGAATTCTCAGAGTACGCTGCGGTGTGATGTGAGCCCCTACCCAGGGAAAAGAAAGCCACATGCAGACGGTAGAGCCCGGACTACTATAAATATTCGCACTTGGCATCCAGCAAAGGCGAGCCCAGAGCACCTCTGAACTGCAGGAGTCCTTGCAGGGTTTGGGGGGGCAAAGCCGTTTTTGGCAGATGGTTGTGGGTGCCTGGCTGGCACACACCTTGCATGAGGCTGGTCCCTGGTATATGCAGGCTTGCTACAAAGCTCAGTCTAGTGTGAGGACTTTAGGATCTGCCTGTGAAATACGGATCATCTCTGTAACAGACATCAGTCCGTCCCACAGCTCCCTTTCCACCTTGCTGACTTGCTTCTCCACCTCTGGCTTTTGCAGGGAGGCAGTTTCCCAGCTCCAAGTGGTGCAGGAGATGATACAGACTGGCAGTACCTGCAGTACTGCTGGAGTTTTTCTCAAGCAACAGCCAAGTGCCCATGGCTCAGTTGCTCCTATCCAATGTCAAAGGCTTCATGGCCCTGCTGAGGAGAGGACAGAGCCTGTAGATGGGCTGTAAAGCCGCGCTTGTGGCTTCCGTCCACCCCCTCCTGCACCAACAATAAGGATGGAGTGCAAATGACCTACTTTTCTAGAAATGAATGTGGGCCATGGCCTGGCATGCCGGGCTTCCCGCCTTATGTGAAGGCTTCAGTTTGGGCTTCCCTTCATTTGGTGGCTGGTCTGACTGCTTGTGTTTAAAAGGGCACTTTTAAAGCAAATACCCCCCAATGCAGTTTTTTCCACTTCCCGTCTTACCATTGCCACAGCAACTCTCACTGATCTCTTTTTTGATTCTTTCAACTGAGAGATACTGGGAAGAGAATTATTTTTTTCTGTCGGCAAGCAGCTAGTTTTGGTCAGCTCCACTGATACCCAAAATAGCAAGCCCTTTCCACTGTTAGCTGTGAAACAGAGTGAAAGGCCTTAAGCTAGATCAGTAAAGCTGACTGCAGGGCAGGAAAACCTGGCAGGATGCCTCAGAGAACAATGTAGTGCTAGAAGTGTTTTAGCTCTTTTCTAAAAATGTTAATGTCGCCTTAAGCTTTATTTACAAAATTTGTCAAAACTGACACTGGATCAAGAGCAATATTTAAATATAACATTCACCTCAGTGAACACTCAATGCAGAAATCAATAGTACTGTTTAAATTTCTTTTTTTTCTGGTTTGTTCTGAACCAGATTGTTAAGAGGAAGAGCTCTGCAGAGCTTGGGCAAAGCCATTCGCAGCTGAAGGGGGCCCTCCTCCAGGGGAAGAGGTGGCCGCTGTCACCAAATTGCTCTCACCCACTGTCTGTGCTTTCCAAAAAGTCTTGAATTTGGACCAGCAGAAAACCCAAACTCTGATGCCAGAGAACAAAATTTAAGAATGTGAAAATTGTAGCTTGCTGTATACTGCAACTTTAATAATAATGAGCACTTCTGAGTTCGTTATTGAGGTTTATATAATGCCTGAAAAGTTTAATTGCTGGTTTCCCTTGTCTCCACTTTCAAAACACTTTCTCATAACAGCAAGAGTAATATGTTTTTGTTAGCAGCCCTTCCCTGTGGGAGGCAATTCCTGTTAATTGTTTTAGCTCTCACGCCTTGCAATGGGTGGGTGGTCACATGTACCAGTCCTTTGCAAGCCAAACTTTTCAAGATAAAAGATAGGATGGGCACGTGTCCGGATACTTAACTGATGTATTGAGAGGAAGTTTTTAAATCAATGTGTACAAGAATAGCAAATACACAATAATGAAGGATTGAAATTCGCTCACAGTTAGACTCTTAAAAATGGAATTTCACATCTGCACACATACAGCTAAAATATGGATTTCACCCTTGTGGATACGTACCCCAAAGACTCCTTCCGTTATGATGCTATAAAGTTTGACGAAGGCATTATATAATTGTTTTCATCACTTTCAGATCTTAATGAATCGTATTTTATTGTAATATATATTCATTGCTTTCCTCAGTTAAAAAGAAAGTTACTGCTTTTATCTTGTATGAAAAACAAGGGAATTTGATAAAGCATTCATTATTTTCATATTACTAGTATTAACAGAATAGAACTAGTACTATTTAATTTTAGTTCTTCATAGCTAGCTCATTAATAACTCATATTTTCCTGTGTTGTATCCTACTAATTTTTTCTATTTTTCCCAAATACTCTGCATTCTTGAGGGGGGGAAAAAAAAAAACCAAAACAAATCCAGTTAGTGGATAAGTGCAATATTCATAGAATAAACAGGCCCCTCATCCAGGACTTGGAGTGGAACGTGCAGTGTGAAATGTTTGCAATTCTCTATTCATGCACTCTTAGGGGAAGGAGAAATGCAGGGGAGGGGGCAGCTGGATGAAAACAGGACCCTTAGGTAGGTAGGGACTGATAGCTGAGGTGGTTTGGGTTGGGAATGGCTGCTTTTCATTAAAAAAAAAAAAAAAAAGCATCACCTGTTACTGAAAGTATTAAGGATTATGCAGCATGTTGCCAGGATTATGGATAACGTTAATATGCATTAACATCCTTATCAATACAGGACTTCTGAGCTATGCTTGAAATACTCTGTATGTCATCCATGCATGATACTGTCTTCTGGTATGTCTCTGCTGGTTATGTCCTCTGTTACGCTTCAGAATTGATGATAACTTCAGAAGGGAAAATAATTCCACTGATGCAGTCCCAAGTTTTGATACTGTATTGTTACTTGTATTTATTGCAAGAGCTATGGGAATATTTTTACAGGTCCTCATTTCTTTTTCTTTCCTTATTGTTAACCTAAGGAAAAAAAGTCCCCATTTTATCTGGGTTAGTTCTCACCTGCAGAATTTCACAGCTGATTTGGGTATTGATTTCATATTTCTTGGCTTGCAGAGGCTGATCTCTCAGGTCCAAGATAAAATTGGGCAGAAACTTTGCCCTTCAAAAGAGGTTTTGTCTTAAATTCTATGTGAATGGAAGGAGAACTTCCATCTGTCCAAAATAATGTGACTTTCCAGGTAGCTGCAAAATCTTCTACCTTTGAAAAACTGGACTGTTTTTTGTAAGATGCAAGAAATGTGAAAGCCAGAGCTTTTGATTGTCTGAGCTCCAGGAAGTAAATCTCCTGTGGCTCTAGTTCATGTCCCTGGAGAGGGGTTATACCTCAGCTTTCTGCTTAATTTTTGTCCTGCTGTTCTTAAGTTTGTCAAAAAGCCTTAATAATACCAGAGACCTTTGCATTCAAATAGAAAAACTGAATTCTGCAGCTGTACTGAAATAGTATCAATTACATTATTTTGGAAAACCTCTAATACTTTACAAATTAATCTGGTTTTGAGGAGCCAACTTAATTCTTTCACGTGCTCTTGTCTAAACTAGCAAGAAGTCCATGAGCGTCAGTAGAGATACACTAATAAAAGACCTGCAGCGGAGCAAAGCACCTTGTGGGTGCTCAGCGTGGACCGCTCTCAGCAAAAGCAAGCACTGTACACTCAGTTCCTACACCTCCCAAGGGTGCCCAGAACCACTGAGCCTCGGTGCTGCTATGCCATGATCCACTTCCCTGCAGGTCTTGCAGCTTTTTAAAACCAACTGGAGCTTTGCTGCTATTTGCTGGTGGCTTCCCATCACCAGTGGCTCCTTCTCTGGCAATTTCAGATGCCGTTTAGTCATGTAGCGAAGTGCTGTGTATAAATGCAGTATTTGATAGCTGCCAACAGTACGAATATGATGGTCTGAGAGCAAATGTTTGTGTAAGTTATTTGATTTTCATTTGCTTTTAGTTGCTTGGTAGAAGCAGGGACCACCAGGGTGGTGATGCATGGGGAATGTGTCTGCAGACTTGAACTGTTTGATGACCTCTGCTAGCTCTGCCCAGTGCTTGTATTTCTCTTCCTCTCCCTCTGTGCTGCTCAGTAGTCATGTCTGTCGTGTGTGTCTGTAATTTTCAAATAAAGTACTGTATGTAGGGCCGGATCCAGAAGCCCCTGCAGTCAGTTGACTTTGGGTTGGGATGTAGGTTTGCTGTTGCTGCTTTTCCTCCTTCGTCCTAGACCCAACTTGGAGCAAAGCACAGGTGTCTGTAAAAAGACACCTATAACTCTACTTTGGGGTGTCAGTTTGGGGGGTATGCATGCATTGCCAAGGGTGGAGCGAGGGGATCTTTTTTGTTGGGTGCCCTTGGGTGCTAGGGCTTTGCAGGGGTTCCTGGAGCGAAAGCTGTGCTGCACTGCGTGCAGACCTGACTGGCATAGGCAGAACAAATTAGTTTCTCCCATTTTATAATGTCAGGGCTGGGCTGGTCCCATCAACAATGTTCTTCATTTGTTCTTACATCAAGATAGCATCGATTCTAGTTGTAGAGTGCAATTTTTTTGTTTTGTGTTTGTTTTTTAATAAATAAATTTGGTTTAAAGCTTCACACTGGCGTTTTACAGACCTATTCTTGTCAGCATAAGCCACTACTGTCCTGAGTTGAGACTCCTGTTTGTTACTGAATCAAAATAATGGGAATTATGTTGATAATTTGGAAAGAAATGAGAGGTAGCTATATTGCCAGGGGAGGGATAGATTAAAATATGAGGAAAAAGATGTTTCTAATAAGGCCATAAATTATTGGGTCTGACACTGCAGGTGCTTTCTCTGTATAGATGGTTTTAATACATCACTGCTCTGTGTTAGGATTTTTCATTATTGAGAAAAGTTGTTTTTTCACTCCATGATATACAATGACAATCTGTATCCTGAAGCCAACGATCCACCAAAGACAGACAAATATGGGTTCCATGTTTGTTGTAGTTGAGGTGGTTTGTGTGTCTGAGAGTTTGCATACACTGAGGTTCGGCTGACGGAGTGGGCAAGAGTGGCTGTTCCAAGCCTGCCTGCATTGGCCCTCTGTGAAGCAACCCTGTGCTAGTGGCACTTCTGGGAGAATGTTGGGTTTAGTGATCTTTCCCTGATGCTCAGGGGTATTTGGTTACAATGGTACCTGTCTTTCTTGGTCCCTTCTTGGTGGAGGAGAACAACAGAGGGGGAGGGAGAATCATTTGGCACTGTAGGAGAATTTTTAAAATACAACAATTAATATTAAAATAAATATTTCAGGCTTTTCCAGATATTCCCCTTCAAAGCTGTATTGGTGAACTCTGTATTTGATGCCTGGAATTTAAGCAACATGGCAGCCTTCTCTGTGCAAACAGTTCTTTTGTGGCTTGAGAGCTTGTTCTTGAACTGCTTCTGGGTCACCAGGGAAGTGGTAATAAATAAACAAAATCCCATCATCACCCTTGGGGTTTAGACTTGGGGGGGCATCAAATTCTGTTCTGACGCTGGGTCCCCCTGAGCATCCAGTTCAGTTTGTTTCCATCCCCTAGAAGCAGGACAGAAGAGAGTAGTGCAGTCACTGGAGCTTAGCCTGTAACAATTAGTAAACTGAACAAATAAAAAAGGAATTAAAAATAAACCTTTTAAAAAATGAAATACTTCAGCAAATAGCTGACTTAACTATTTCCTGTCTTGTATTTTCAGGGGGGCAAGGGGGGGAGAAGTTATAATTGTTTCCAGTCTGCACGAGGAGTTTTTCTGCAGCATGCTGAATAGGCTTGCTGAAAAAACTTGCTCATTACTCATGGTGAGTTCAAACCTGGAGTATCACAAAAGCAAACTGCGTGTAGCATTACAATGACTCTTTTGTACTGAGGGTCCAAATTGAATATTGGGGGGGGTCAAGAGTGCACAGAGTAGGTGCATTTCTGCTGTCTGGCTAACTTCATGTTAAATCAGTGCTGTTCCTTTATTGCGGATTTAATTGCAGACAGCAGTGCTCATTACTCTGCTTGCAGCGTTTTGGGAGAACCAAGCAGATGAGCCTCTTCAGCTAAGACTCAATATCAACTTTCATGTCAGGAGAAGTCTTACCAGCAGTTTGATTGATGGATGCTTAGGCTAAAGTTCAGATGCAGATAACTCAGAGTGGGTATTCAAAGCAGCTCAGTTGGACATATAAATCTGTAGCTGTTTCCAGAGGTGTTGATTAGCCCAAATTGTCTCTGGAAATGGTGGGTAGTCAGTTATCGGGAGCCTAAACCTGTTGTCAAATGAAGGCTGAAATCTGAGCAGTTGTGCTCCCCTCCTTTAGCAGAGCAATTGTACCTGGCTGGACTAGAAACCCCTGTGGGTTTTGCTGTCCCAAATTTGTATTTGGGGGTGAGGGGGGCGAATTGATCTAGGCCTGGTCTAAGTGAGGCTTTGCAGTGGTTTTCCCAGTTGGTTGATGTTCTTAATGTGACCTTGAATATTAGATGCTGTTGTCATTTCTGTGTTGGTGTAGCACTCCATTTTCTGGTGGTTAGGTGGTGGGAATGCACCTGGTGGGAGCTTGGGAGAGTATGTTGGTGACCAGAGATAGAGAAATGTGTGGCTGGTCTTAGTGTGTGTGGTAAAGTTGGTGATGGTTTTTTTTGTCTTTTTTTGTTTGTTTGTTTTCTTTTTAACATGGGAACCATTCTGTCTGTTCTGCTTGGAAGAAGGTCTAGAAATTGGGTGTGGTTTCTGTTGCAGTATATATGAGAAGGAATAACTGAGAGCTTTTTTTTTTTTAAGAGAGTTTATAGGCGGGAGTCCATTCAGTTTGTTTTGGGATGCAAGTTAAGCCAAGAGAGGAAGAAATGAGTCTGGGGAAACCCTTTTTTGTGGTAACAACTTTGGACCATATTTTCTTGTGGCCTCTGATCCAGCTCCACTGAAGGTAGTGGAGTGAATATTGTTCATTGTGCAGATATTAGAGCTTTTGGCCAAGTATTAATTCTTTCAGAGCTGACAGGTATTTTGACATTCATGGATTTGCTCCTTAATGTACCCATAGTAAATGTGAGCTAGAGACAAAAATAGTAATGCAGCCTCATGTGTTGTCCAACTTTTGTTTAATGAACTCGAGATGGTGACCAGTTGGATAAAACTGTTTATACAGTGAACAGCTCCTGTGAGGGTCCAGATGTGCTTGGGTGTCTGATACGCTTTCCTAGAAAAGGAAATTGCGTGCATGACAGAACATTTTGCCTTTCTGACTCATCCTAGTAAAACTGAAACCCAGAAAAACTACATTTTTTGCACTTAACTGTACCTTTTGCCTTTGATGGCAAGAGTTATCGTTAATGAGGGGTCAGATGCCACAGTCTGTCTGAACTGGCACAAAACCAAAGACCTTTTTGTGACCAGTCCCTGAGTCTGCACATAAACATGGTAGATTTGATGCAGATTGGAGTACTAGTTAACAAAGATGAGTAACTTTTCTATAGGCCAACACAAAAGATGCATTATCAGTGGGGAAAACATAGCTCTCCTTTTTGCCTAGTGACCCTGTAGAGATGTCCCTCAAGCTTTAGCACAGATCACCTGGGGACCTGTGATGAGGTAGCTGATACATACGGTACTGTGGGCCTGGTTCTGTGACTGGGACAATAGAAGGGCGTCTCTGTCCCAGTAAAAATTAATGAAATTATCATAGCACAATGTTTTCATTGCTCTGGATTTGTCGGTGGTGGGAGGAAGCAGTTGCGCAAAACATTATCTTCCCCCTAAGCCAGACTTGCAAACTTTACTTGACTTCAGTGCCCAGTCCAGAGCCATCCTCGTGGCTATGTCCTAGGCCAAGTGCAGCAAATGGGAGTTTGAATATCACCAGATCAGCCTGTGTCTGCTCATGGCACAGCCATGGGTGACTGGGTCAGGGTTTTGCTGTCCTATGTGGGACAGGGGCTGTACATGGGGGGCTGCCCTCTTCTCTGTGGCTGCTGAATGGCTGTGTGCCATGCCCAGGTGCTTGCTTGGAGAACTGCAACACAATGTAAAGCAATTGAGGTTTTGGGTTTTTTCCTAAAGCAGTACATTCTGAAGCAGTGAAGTAAAAACAAATGTTTGTTTGGGGGATTTTAATCACGTCTGTGCCTGTAAAGGTGAAAACTCTGCATGGGTCACTCAATGGGGAGTGAGAAACACAAATTGTCTCAGGCAATTGTGCATGTGAAGATGCAGAGCAAAAACTTCAGATTGGTCTGCCTAGAAGTACATCTCAGCATTTCTATTCAGGCATTTATTAGAGCTGGTATTATCTTGGAATTGAACAGCATTTAATAATGGTTAATGAAGACTGCTTAAAAACTCCTGGAGGAAAAGACAAATTGGGTTCTGGATGCTTGTAGAGGAGGAAGTTGCAATAAATGTGAAATATTGCCAGGTGCTTTACGAACTTAATTTTTTTCCTAGGATCGTCACAGATCCTTTTGACTGTATCCTGGCTCACACTAGTGCTGTGGCACAGCAACTGGGTATAGACACCTGTGCAAAAATTCATAGCCATGCATCTGTGATGGGCACGTGTGTATTGGAAAAGATGACCCTAAAAAGGCCCTGGAGTAAATTATGCTTGATAAGAGCTCCTGATTTGCATGTTCCAGATATGCTGAAGTAATGTGTGTTTGGGCAACTTCAGCTCCTTCCAGGTGTCTGCCATTGTATGCCCTGACAGCATGTAGGTGCTGCAGTCTGCTGGGCTTTGGAGGGTGGCAAGTGCTAGTGGAAAGGGAAATTCAGGATGCACACTGCCACTGCCTTTCCTGTTCTTCAGCCATGCCCAAAGTCAGAGCTCTGCCGGGCCAAAGCAGGATCAGGCCCTTGGCACAGTGTTTGCCCTGTCCTGCAGGGCTGTGCTTAGCTCTGCCAAGCGCTTTGAGTGATGATGCTCTCCTGCCTGCGTGTGCAGGACCAGGGGAGGTTGTGAGGGACTGCCAGAGTTTGAGGGCTGTTTTCTCAGTTATTACAAGTTTTTGCAATGTGAACTTCTAATGTTTTCAAAGACTCAGGCAGAAAGGACTTGCTAAACAGACTGTATCTGTCATCTCCCAATTCTTTGATTGCTTGGACCAAAGGTGGTGCTAAATCTGATCTTTGTCTGTAATATTTATATTTTGTTGGACTTTTTTTAAGTGTTTGATAAAACAGATGCAGTGTCCTTCTTACATGAGAAATTTAGTCCCAGCTTGGGACATGGCAAAACTTACTGGACCTTCAGTGTCCAGAATTGTTGCTTGTTAACATTTGAGCAGGCTTGCAGTGTTCTGGGGGGAGATGGGAAAAGGGTACTCTATCTTCAAATGCTCGCAGACTGTAAGAATTGACTTGTGATTTTTTTTTTGTTGTTTGTTTGTATTTTGTTTACATTGCCTCTTATGCCCTAAGGAAAAATAAATTTTTGACCTTTTTAATTGTGATCCAGTTGGTTTATTTTGGTTTTTTTCATTTTTTTCAGTACTGTTTTAATTCCACTTGGGTTTGTCAAACCACTGAATACAGTTTTCCCAGAATAATTTACAGTTTATGTGTACATGCAATTGCAAATTTTCATCTTAGATTTAAATGGATAAAGGAGCTTCTCTCGTTCCCTGGCCCTGAGTTATTATTGTATGCTGTATTTTTGTCTCTCTTCTAATCCACAAAGCTTTATGGACTGCTCATCTCTGCCCTCAAACATGAAGACCTTTTGTTTGTGTTGAGTAAGGCCTTAAGGTTTAAAATAATCTGTCAGGATGTTTTTGGGAGAGGGATGTGGCATCAGATCCAAAATAAGAAAAATATCCTTTTTACATGAGTGGCCCTTTGGTTCTGTGATAAAAGGGTTGCGCTGCAAGTTCGGATGAGCCCTTAACACCCCTGTCTGCAGGCTGCAGAGCAGACTGTACTTGAATGTGGGGTATTAAGGTTTGATCTTGCAAGGTTGCTGGGCCCTGCTGACTCCCCTAACCCAACTTTGAAGGTGGGAGGCTCCAAATAGCTCAACAAGTAGAAGTTCTTTGCTGTGTGAAGCAGCAGGTAAGTAAAACTGAAGAGTTTCTCCTAATGGATCCTCACTCCTTATGCGGGACATCTCTGCATGCAGAGAACAGTGGATTAGGGGATATAATGGGGGAGCAGGTTGTAATAGGGGATGTAACAGTAGAGAGGAAATGAGGTTGTTTTCTAGCAGTTCAGTCCCCAACTTGGCTATAGGAGCGCTCTATGAAGTGTTGTCCACTTCCTCATTGTCTGTTAGCTGTTTGCAAATCTGTAGGTAAAAGGGGTCATGCCTAGTGTCTGGCTTCCACCTTGGAAAGCAGGACTGCAGAGGGGCGCTGCCCCTCCCCAACTTTTTGTTCCTGCAGCAGAGAATGACCTTGCATGAATGCATCCCTCATTTTAGCATGAGGCTATGCCTTCACTCCGTGATGTGACATTTCACAAATATCCTGCTGAGAAATGAGTCTTACCTAGGCCCTGAGATGAGCCATCTCTCAGTGGTGGCACAGTGTTTGGTATCAGCGCCCATGAGATGTTCCTCCATTCTGGCACGTAGGCAGCTGATGCAAGAGGAGTCCTGCTTGGGCACCCCAGCCCCCTGAAGGATCCCAGGAATTGGGTCTGAGGCAGCACATAGTCCTTGGCATTTTAAGGCACAAACTTAGTGACAAGTGTGCCTGGGAACTGTGCCCCCTCTGCCCCTGTGTGTAGTGTGAGCCAACCAGCTTAGGGTTGGAAGGGTTTTTCTGGACTGATGCAATCACCATATACTAATGCATCCCCGTGTATATTGTAATCCGCTGTTAATTGCTCCCTTTGTTCCTCATTTTTCTCCAAGAGCCACCACCAGAGCTCTGCTGCACTCAGAGTAAATTTCTCGGGTCTTACTTATGTGTACTTGTAGTATTTGTGAAAAGGAGTAAAATCAATCTCAGAAGAGGGGCGGCGGGGGGGAAAAGGCACACCAAAAAAAAAAAAAAAAAAAAAAAAAAAAACCAGAAAGCCTCTGTCCGGGACGGGGAAGGCAGG
>VYXH01010645.1:707023-753767 GCA_013397275.1 Burhinus bistriatus | reverse complement strand
GGGGGGGGAGGAGGAGGGGCGGGGGCGTGGATGAAGCCCTCTGCTTTGTAAAGGGAGAGGCCGGGTGACACATGGTGGCAGCAGTTCCCAAGACAAGCAGCGCTTCATCTCTAGGGCTAATCCAGGGATGTGGGACCACAATGCCTGGCTCCAAGTCACCACCCTGTGTGGATCCTTCGGGACAGAGGTGGGGTGGTGCCCACACGGACAGCATCTAGCTCACAGGGGGTCATTGCTTCGAGAGCTATGAGGGGGCTGCACTAATTATGCTCATGGCACACTTATAACGAGGCCTCACCAGTGAAGCCAGATGAGGTACCAAGATAATGCGAAAATTTCTATTTTTGTCCCCCAAAAGCCATTAAAAATCTGAATGTTTGCTGTCACCAGTTATTCAACTTGAGACTGGTAGTTCCCTTCAGCAAAAAACACTCTTGGTTTGGACAACAATGACAAGGATTTGGTAAGTTATGTACCAGTGCCTTGGGATCATGCAGGTTTCTGGGGTTTTAAAAATGCTGCAAAACAGCCTATCATTTTCTACTGCATGTACATTTGTCTAAATCTCACTAGAATTCATCGGCATATTAGAAATATCAATACTGCCTTTTTTTGAAGAGAGTACTGAAGGTGTGTGGAGAGGGAGGGGGGGCTGTAGGCACACCTGTAGCTCCAGTCTAAGCCAGTGCACAACACGTCACTGCCACACAGCTCTCCAGCAGGAGCTGTGCGTCACAGGGCCACGCACATAACACAAACTCTGCTGCATCCCTTGGGACTTTTCATGATGAAAAGGGTTGGAGAAATATTGCTGTCTAGGCTCTAAGCAGCTTCCACGTAAATCAGACTTAAAATAGCCTTTGCAGAGGCTCTCCCTTCCTCGCCGAGGGAGCTGACAGGAGACTCTGTTGATCGTTGTGGTCTGAGTCCTTCTGGGAGACGGGCCTGAGAGCGTGAAGGGAGGCTGCCCGGGAGCGGGCAGAGGGAGGCAAAGGAAGGGAAGAGGGTGGATCCCACCACACTTACCACTGATAGAGCTGCAGAGGGGGCCAGAGCCACATGTAGACAATATGGGGTCAGAGACACCGCTGCAGAGGACGGTGGGGGAATTGGGTGTCGACGTGGGCGAGCTTGGTGTGGACAGTCCCAGCCGCTCAGCTAATATGGTGGAACCTGCACCACGAGAAAAGAAACCCACAGTTACTTCTAAAAATTGGGGCTGACAAGGCACTGGGGATATGCGGCAGGGACTGCAGCGCTCAGCACTTGTCAGGATTTCTGTCTCATCAGCATGAAATCTAGGGAAGACATAAAGGAAAAAAACCCTCATATGCCTTTTCAGCTGGCCCTGAAGAGACATTGAGCTCCCACAGCCCCTGAAATTTGCTGGAGCTCCTTTAGTCATCATAACCCTGCTTCTGCCCTTAAATATGTCTCAAGTCATTAAGTGCAGTTACTTTCCTTATGGTTTCATGCCCATTTGCTCCCTCAGCACTATATCCAGCAATGGGCTTGTAGCCAGTAGAGGACACAGCCTGCAGTAGGGTGGGCTGGACTCCAGCACAAGAACATATCACCTTGTCAAAGCACTCTATGCTAACCCAGCACAAAACTGCATCATTCCAGGCTCTGACAAATTGATGCAAAGTCACTCAAGGACTTCCTAGAGACAAGTATGGGGGTTTGGCAACCAGGAAAACTTAGCTCTGCTCACTCATCTGCTTCTTGCATAGAGTGGCCTCTGTCAGAGGCAGGGATAAGTCACCAAGATGCATTTGGCTCTGGGATGAACAAGAACACCTCTCCCTCCGTTCAGGAACGTTTTCTCTACTCCCTGCTCAAGAGTGCAGACCCCCTTCAAGTCCCTTCTAGGTGTCCCCAGCTCCACTACCTCCTGCTCTCACTGCCCATCATCACCTCTGTGTTAGTGTGGTCTGTCAGAAAAACCAGCTCTGCCCCACTCCCTGCCTGGCACCCTCCCTCCATCTCAGCCTCTTTCTTCTGCTGTTACAACAAGTACCTTAAAGCCCTTTCCAGAAGAGGAAAAAATGGGAATGCTTAAAACTCCAGCTGCTGAAAAGGTTTTGTAGGGGTATTTCATTGTTAACGATGCAGCCTGGTCTTCAGTAAGACAGTGGTGAGACAGCAGCGAACATGTGTGTGAACCAAGGTATGGTGTCTTGGTGGTAAGAACTAGTCTGCCTATGGTTTTAAAGTTAAAAGTTTCTAGTTCTCCAGCTGAGAAGACAACCAGGGTAACTCCAAATCAGAACTAAAATGCTAAGACTTCTTCATGTTACCATATAAGGAGCCGAGAGACACAGAGGGTTTGGATCCGCAGTGTCCTGGATGAGTCGGAGCCTACTCTCCAGAGAAAAAGCAGCAGTAGGAGGCCAGGAAAACCCCATGCGCCAGAAAGGTCCTTCAGTTCCTATTTGCAAGGAGGTTACCAAGCCAAGGGGGACCAAACCTGGGAAGCAAGGACTCCAAGTGCCAACTGTGGATTGTGCAGAAAAAGCAAAAGCACAGGAGCAGCCAATGCCAGATTCTCCTGCCCTTTTTAGCAGAACAAGACTGAGCAGTTTAAGTGTAGCACAGGGACTGGAGGGGGGTGGGGGAGTGGGTTGTGTTTGGGTTGAAATCCGTTCTGAGGGCTGCGTAAGGGAGAGCAGCAATTAGCTTCAGCCTTCAGTCCCTCAGTTTTACCCCTCTTCAGATGAAGAGCACTTTGCTCCCAGGCACAATCTGAAGTCGAATTAGCCTCTATAAAGGGCTTGGGGGCTCTCATGCTTGAGATGCTGTAGAGAAGCACCTCCTTTATCACACAGATGGGAGCTGAGGCTGGAGTTTAGCGCGGTAAATATGCAAAGAGAATGATGCAGCCTCTAATGACAGCCACTAGCAATGGCCCTTCCCCTCCAATCTGACAGATGACCATAGCAGAAAACTTGCCCTCTGGGTAACACGTACTGTAAACAGGCCCAGCAGGGGCACAGATTTCAGCTCGTTCACTGCACACAGAACAAATATGAACACTGAGCAGCTGAACAAGTTTTTCAAGCCCTCCCTCTTCCCCCGGCAGCCTGGATACATTTCTTCCATTCGGCTGACACACAGCACATTGCATTTCTAACACCAACCCGGTCATTTCATTAAATGCAAAAGAAAGACTATTAGGAGCATTTTTCTTCCTGGACTAACGGGAGAATTTGGAGGTGCCCCAAGTGTCACCGAATATGAACTGATGAAGCATGCTGGCAGCAGTGCAAATGGCCTTTCCACAGTGCAAGGAGAGATCATCAACGCGGGAACCGCAATCTTCTCTGGTTGTAGCTGGTCTGAGTCCCAAAATGGCCTCAGCCAAGACCCAAGGGCCAGCACACACCTTCCCAGTTCTTTCTCCTAACACAAGGCACAGGTCTTGACTTTTCTCCAGCATCAGTATACAGCTTTGTTTAAAACAATCCGAGTTCCCTACCAGACAAGACACACTTGTCCCTTGGTGACAGAATAATCAACATAAGACATGTTACTCACGCTGTTAATATATTGCTGGATGGTGTGCAGATACCATGACAAGGAGCATGGAATGAGATCATGTGCAGGGTGGAATGAGTGTGGCCAGCTTGGCTTAACTAAAACCAGATACATGTGCTCAAGGCCAAACATGATCATTGTGCGCACAGAGCTCCCACAAGAGCTAGCTTTCAAACCATGCTTTTTAAAAAATTAAGTAATTCTAAATAAATTAATTTAAATATTGATTTAGAAACATTCTTCCTCTCTCTAAAGCTCCCAGATAAATTGTCTCTGCTGATAACTTGTCTCATGCTTGATCTCAAACATGCTGAACACACTGGAATCACCTTTAAATGGGTTTTGAATCAATTCCATTTGCTGTTTTATCTTTGCAAAGTCCAATTATTAGCAAAAAATCCAATGCAGACCGAGTCTTTCTCTGCACTTCTGTCATCACTCTGGGAGAGGTGCAAATAAATGAACCTATATGTCGCCCACAAACGGAAAGAGAGTATTATATTTTCAGTAGAAGAGAGCATTACCATGGAATGTACACACAACATCATGCCAGGAAAGGCTGCTAGTATGCTAAAGGTTTGTAATTCAAAATGGTCTTGCCAAACTAGAAATAGGATCAGAAACAAATGGGATGGTATTCAATACGATCAAATGCAAAATGCAGCACTTAAGCAGAGATAATCAGCTACCCAAATACAGGACAGGGAATTAGTCCATTCAATTAGAAATACAGCTGTCCTACAGAAAAAAGGCCTGGGGATTGCTGGAGGTCACTAGATGATCGTAAATCAACAATGCCGTCCTGTTATGAAAAGGTTGCGCCAATCCAGGGTCATATGAGGCTGGTTAAGGACTGGAGCAGGAGCCTGGCGGCACTGTGGTATCTGTCCCTGGAAATACTCGAAACTCGACTGGACATGGTCTTGTGCTAACTTGGAAGTTAGCCATGCTTTGAGCGAGAGGTTGGATTAGCTAATTCCCAGGGGTCCCTTCTGACCTAAAATGTTGTATGATTCTATGATTTTAAGATGGCAACATTTTTCACAGGCTGCTAAAAGGAGAGAAGAAACAATCTGTTCTTCATGAAAGTTCTGGATAAGATAAGAAATCATGGGTTCAGACTCCTAAGGCATTCAGGTTAGACATTATGTAAATAGTGAAACACTGTAAAGCAATCAGACTTCCTAGAGAGACTATGGCATCTCTATCATTAGAGCTCTTTAAGAACAGGAAGGTGAAGTAGGTGATCTCTTGGGATCCCATCCAGTATTTATGATTTTTATGACAGTAGTTGTCTGTATCCATAATTGCCCTTTTATAGAACATCCTAACTGTGACCAAAATACAGCAGCTGTGGTCCTCAGAGATGCTTTTGGCTCTCTGTGTCTATTGTGGTGAAAAGGGTGGTTTCCCAGAACATTGCTATCCACTCTCAGGGGACGTCTCCTGAGGCTTTCCCCACTTTTAAGCAGACATCTTTTTGCTGATCTCTCTTAATGCCAGCTGGCTGGGGAGAGCTGTGCCGCTGAAGGATTTACATTGGTAAGAAGGCCAGATAATGCCTAAAAATACAGCAAATTTTCAATTAACTCTCCCCCTTAATTAACTTATAAAAATATTATTTCTATGTTTCTTTGTCATAACAAAGTGATTCTGTTGACCTGCATATTACTGCATCGGCCCCAGAGAGAGAATCGGGAAACAACCACAACAACAAAACCAGGTGGGAAGAGCAATGTGCTGTCGGTATTCTTCTGAGCATGCTTAGGGGCATTTGCTACGATGCAAGTAAATCCCTAGGGCACCTCTGTGGCCTAGAGCAGGGAGTAGCTGCCACGAATCTGTTCTGCAGCTATTCCCAACCCATTGCTAGCAAGCAGTATCTTAATACTCCCAGATTCAAACTACAGCTGAGATGGACAGAAAAGTAGAGTAATGCCAAAGAGCATATTGCTTCCTTATTACTGTTGACTTTGGCTCATGGAAGGTTGGGAAACTGCCAGTTTAAGGTGTTTATAACACATTTCTTAAACTGGTATCTGTTCTTGAGAGAGGTGATAAGAGGGGCAGGGCTATTCCTGGGACTCAAATAATGACAGCAGGCTGAACTGCATCAGATGATGAAAAACATTCATCAGCCAGTGAAAGGTACACGTTAACTTCCTGGGATTTGACCAGGGCATTCCTTGTACTGTCCCAGTGTGGGGAGGAGTGTTCATGTTCACAAGGAGACAAAAGCAAGATTCAACTCATTTTACTAAATCTCTGTCTCCTTCTCTTATCCCTTTCTCCCTCATCATTAAATTCAACATGATATAGTCCCATTAGACTTTTTCAGATCTTAACCCAAAAGGCCTGCAAGCACAATGTTTTCCATCACAGCACTGAGACTGTGCTTGTGGAAGTTTTGCAGAAACCAGGCTCCACAGGCTGCAAATGTGTGCCGCTTTGAAGTGGAAATGTGGTATTGCATAGTCTGGAGACTTTGCTTTCAAGGCAGAAAATAAATAAATGAGCAATAACCAGTGTTTGCTGGCTGCAAATAGGAATGACTATCATGGCTTCTGCCCCCAGAATGCCATCTGGCAATACCAAACACCATCTCAGGTGGTTCACTCACCTCCTGCTATTTGCATTACCTGTCTAGGCTCTTAATGACTATTTCACAAGCATTGTAAGAATAATGCGTAACCACTCAGTCTACACTCCAGAACTATTCTTTCTTTCCCCTTTGAACCCATCCAACTTAAACTTTATTCTTCCTGGCTTACAGGATGCTGTCAGTAAATGACCACTACTGTCCAACTTACAGCTCACATAATTTGATCATCTTCACATTTTTAATGGGCTTTCCTTATCCATACCCATCTTAAGACTATGCCAGGATTTTAACTAAACATTCTATCTAAAAGACAAAACACGGGAGCCTCGTGCCATAGTTTCTAAGGATGATAAAGTCTTCTGCAACATACTGACTTACCCATATGCTGAGTATTGTGTGGAGCACATCGACAGCCCCTTCTCTTTTTATAACACATTTGCTGCAGAAATAGGACAGCTAATAAAGATCAGGTAATTACCAATAGTAATCACAGTTTTTCAACATTGTTCTGTCCATCCGCAGGTCCCAGAGCTTCCAGCACACAGTGGAAAACATTAGAACAGCTGCTGAAATCTTCAACCGACATATTTAAGGGTGCTCAAGAGAGCTGTACATTTCTCATACATTTTAGTCTAGTGAGCACTGCGCACCTGACAGTCATAGTCATTTAGATGTCTTTCAAAACGTCTCACCTGATTTCCCTTTGTTAGGAGCCAGATTTTTAAGCCTGTCAGCTAAAATAATTCCCCTATCTCAAAAACTGCTCAGTATCCATTCTCACATTTAACACTCTCAATGTATCAGGGCCATTGATTTTATTCCCTAAATAGGATCATGGTTCTTTCAAAAATCTGGCACAATTGTGGGTACTGAGCTCATGTGAACATCTGTCTGCGGAGGTCCATCCCATAACACGTGGACTCCTGCAGTGTAAAAGTGAGCCATGATGTTACTGAGACTGAATACTAGAGCAACTTAACCCTGTAAAGAGTCATATCTTTGCTTAATCTTGTATACTACAGATACTTGGCTTTATCATGACCACTAGTGTGTGAACACCCTTGATAAATAACCATGTGCAAGACTGGTAGGACTGGGACCTCAATTTTGGTCATTACTATTATTTTACTGGAAAATCGCCTACATACGTCTTTTTTGTTTCTGCTCATGGATGTACCTTGTGTAGAACTTTCCCACTTTATTTTTTTCTCTATTCATCCTCCCATTCCAGAAAAGGGTAGAAAGATACTTTAGAGAATGCAGACTGGTGGAATTACACAGCTATTTCGCATATTACAAGAGTAAAAGCCTATATTGAAGATGCAGTGGGGAACCTGGAACAGTACACTAAATGTGTATTCTCTTGACCTTGCAATCTAGTGGCAAGACACAGTGTAGTGAGATCTGAGTACTTTTTCTGTCTTCTCCCAGGAAGAAAGACAAAGTTTCTTTCTTCAGATGTTCCCCAGGCAGATACGAGACCAACACCTCTCCCTTCACACCAATACTTAGAAACCTTGGTATTCCATCAGTGGCACATCCACTAAAAACTGTGTCTTAGCAAGACAAGCTTTGCAAGAGCTAAATCCTTCCACGTTTTTTTTCAGTAACTAATGCAAATGTTCCATCAGCTGTACAGAGACCTGCAAATACCAAACACAGTTTCAGCAAGACAGTCTCAATACTAAAATGGCAGCCCTACCCACAGCGTGGGTATATACAGCCATATACATTTCTGCACGTGATCAGATTTTCCTGCCTCCAGCCAAGGCTGCAGGAGAGCTATTCTGTCCCCCCAGGGCCACTCAGGTCTTGCCCAACAGGGACTTTTGAGTCCATCATGTTAAAACAAAGGAACAAAGCACCTGTTGCTGCCTGGGCACGTGGTGATTAAAGATCAACAATAATGGCAGGGAAGGATGTAAGCATATCCATCATTTCTGAATGCTATAAAATACATGTATTTACACAGCCATTTGTTATGTTCCCACGGTGATGGGAACAATAGTACATTGACCAGAAACCAGAGCTTCCTTCCCCTTGGGCTCAATGGTTTTTGGCCAACCATGCTCTCCGAGCCCAGCCTCTATGCTGCAACTCATCTCTGCCTCTCAGGTGACCGACATCAGTTGATGATCCATGGGGTTTTTTTGCATTCAAGTATTTCCTGGGGGATTTTAAAACTGTTCCAAACAGAACAATATTACATTTTGTTCTTTACAAGCCCATGAAAACATAAGGGATTTTGCATTATGCTACAGAAATGTCCGGAAATAGGTCAAAAAGCAGCTTGGCAGATTTTGCCTGCAAAACCATAAGGCCTGTGTGTGCATATGGGTGTCAGACAACCACTGTTCAGGGAAGTAAAAGTTAGATCCAAACCACATGGAGAACAACAGTTCAGACTTTCACACAGATCAGAAAAGAAGGGTACTTTATGGCAGCATTGCTGTCTGCTGTGTCCAGAAGGGCAGCAGGGCACCAGCACACACATTACCATCCTGCAGTCATATGCACACTCCAATTAAGCAGGAGAAATATGAAAGCTCCAGACACCACTGAAGTTTTTGATCCAGCAACTCTCAGCCCAAGCCCGATGTGCCATCCTAAAGCAAAGAGCACAAGACCAAACTTCGAAGGTATCTTTCCTGATCTGATAGGTGAAGTTCAGCGGCTACTCAGCACTTCATCCTGCAAAATCCTGAGGGCATGGACACCATCCAATGAATTGAAGTGAAAGAGCCTCTAATGGGGCTCCATCTCTCAACCTGAGAAATACCAGACCAACAAAGCACCCAGAGAGATGCTTTGATGAATAAGAGGTAAAAAAAGAAGCCTGGATAGAGGAGCTGAACAGCATGAAAAATGAGAGTTGGAGCTTTTGTCTTGTTTAAGAAAAACAAACCAAAAAGCCCTCTAAAAGATCACAGATATTAATTACCCTGACGAAAAATGCTTCTGTTCATAACAGCACCTTTTCCAGCTCCATCTCAAAAAGGCTATTTGGCTCAGAGTATCTGGGAGACCACAGAAAAGTGGTTCTGTGAGCAGAAGGAAAACTGCTGCCTAACCCAGCACCTCCAAGCTCTGTGCTTCTCCAGGAGGGACATGTATAAATAAGGTGGCAGACACATACAGGAAACAAATACTTCCACTTTTCTTGGCCAGCACTGCTCTGAATTTCTGTGGGACGCTCTGATGGATGAAAAGGCATCTGACAAAGAAGGAAAAGAAAGAGTTTAGTCTGCTATGTCATTCTCACAGTAGCCAGAATAACTTACTCATGCCAGTGTTAGTTCAAAGAATACACAGATTTTATCTGTCCTGACAGACAAGTTGCAGTTCAACTGGTACATGATCCCATATCCTGTATATTCACTGTCGGGCAGGCAAAGGCGTTATGAGATAAGGGAGATCTACATATCACTTACTATGAACATCTCACTGCAGCCAGGGATAGTTTATTATCCTAGTGATGACAATCATTTCTGCTCTTGTGGAGGAGAGCGTGCAGAGGACAAGACATTTGCAAGCCCTCTGGTTTTCGCTTAGAGGAGGTCCGCTTGCTTTACCCAGCCTTTACCCAGATGCTGGCCAATACCTCAGCACACAGGCTAATGCCCACTGACTTACCCACGGCAAGCATGGGTTAATTATGTGCCACGTGTGATGAGATCTTTAGCTGGATGGTACAAAGGTGCCACAAGCAGGTATTACCTCTGACATTGCTGACACTGACCAGAAGGGACAAGCATTTGACTGCATCCAATTCTCCGTAACTGTGCAGTTTTCCAAGGCACAAGTTGTTAAGCAACCTGTTCTCTCTAACACAACAGTTTCCCTTTGTGCTAATTCTCCTTTAAAATAATGAATATAAACGAGGGCGTGAATGGAGAGCTCTGTGCAGTGCTAGAATCAAGCCCAGAAGTTACGGGCACTATAATGTTCTTGTGCAGCTCTTCTAATTTAACATCAGTAATGTGTACTTCACTTGCAATGAAAAATTAAACCATGCATGATAGGAGGGTTTATGAAGAGGAATCAATTAATACAAGTGGANCCCCCCCCGCACTTTCTAAAAATACCTATAAAATACCATGTACCCTGCAGTGCATAGGAACTCCAGGCAGTTAAGTGCCACACAACACAGGCCTGTTAGATCCCAATCAGCTTAATGGGTCCATTTTCCATACAAGTGGGAGATGTTTCCAAAATAAAAAAAACAAACATGGACGATAAAACTCTGGAGCACTTCTAATTGAACGCTTGTTAAAGGAAGCAATTCATTATATGCATTTCTGTGCAACAATGCTATGCATTTATCAGGTTTCTCTTGTGCTGTATTCAACTCAACATTTTCCACATCACTGGAACGAACCAAGGCAGAGAAGGATCAAGTTCCCAAATGGGTCACCTACTGGCCACATCTGAGACCAGAGATGAGGGTCTGTGATTTACTACTGCAAAGAACTAGCCAGCTTCTCTCAAACAGGAGAAGCTTATAAATTTAGAGCTGGAGAACCAAAATCCCAGAATCTTCCTGCCTTTGTGAGAGACTTTTCCACAAACTGTACCTGCTGTCTGCACCACAGGCAGTGTGTCTAACAACTGTACACACCAACAATCATTTAATATTTAGCATGCTTGCTGCATTTAATCGTATGTGCAAAGTAAGTATATAACTGCACCCAGAGTGGAGAACTTTTTTGGAAGAGACAGATGCTCTGCCACGGGATGCTGGAGTCCTGGGACAGTCAGGGAGCAACTGGCCAACTCTTCCTTCCTCACCTCCCCAGTTTTGAGCCCTTTGACCAACTTCAAGAAAGTCTGAAAGAAGGATGGAAACCTCAGCAACTATTGATTTCTAAATATCTTGCAATGGGCAGCTAAGTAGGAGCCCCAACTCAATGCTGACGGTAAAGGAGGCAGGGGAGCTTAGCCCACACGCACTCTGCATTTATCCATCACGGATGTGAATACAGACTTACCCACACCAAATGCTGGCTCTTAGGTTGTTTTTTTCAGGCCTAATGGTGGCTCTTGGCCAGCATTAGGAGACATCCAGAGAGCTGCAGTATTGTGCAGCTGTTCTGATGGGGCTGGAGCAACTCAAGTGCATGGACAGAAAAGACACAGATAAGTTGGCAACTCAGCTTCATTAGTGTGACTGTTGATGGAACATGTTATTTCATTGCTCAAAAGAAAACTTCAATATTACTGGAAAAGATGAAATTCACAAGGGAAACCACATGAAAAAAACAAAGTAAAGGAGACGAAGGAAGATGTTTTACATGCTGGTGATTCACTCTAAGACAAAAGAAAATGCAAGAATACCCCCAGCCATTTGGATCCCCAAATACTAAATATATAAACTTATTGCTGTGATAGCTCTTCCAGACATGAGTCATACATTTTAAAACCTTATGGGGTCGATCAATTTAAATTCATAAATGAATTACACCACCAAAACCAGACCAAAACCAGACCAATGTATCCAGACTGGCTCATTTCAATCTTTCAGAGCTGTCAATAAAACTGTGTGTGAGCTGAAATGCTTACCAGCAAAAGCTGAAAGCAGTAAATCAAATTTAATAGGCTGGTTTTGTCGACTGTACAGGAATGATGCCTAAAAAAAAACCAACCCAAGCCTGAACTAATGGAATTCCTAAAGGATATGCAAAGACTGTTTCATTTCTACATGCCTAATGATCTGGGTTTCTGTTTGGTTGCCCTATCTGCATAACCCACAGAATTTCTGAATTAAGACCAACACTTTACATACAAAATATTTAGAAAGGCTTCCAATCCTGACAGAAAGATCTATTGCCTCCCTCAATAGCTGGTTCCTGTAGTTAATTACCCTCGCTTATGTTTAATTTAAATTTGTGTCCCTTCATTTTCCAGCAGCTTGATATTTTTTATGCTATTATCTGCTACATTAAAGTGCCCTCCTGTTGCATTTGTCATCCCTCCATGTGATCAAGCTGCCTTTTAACCTTTCCTTTGCAATAAATTGACATCCTTCCACCTCCCACTACAGATGACTGTGGCCTCTACAGGCTATAGAGGTGCTTGGGTTTCATTTATTTTCCTTTTGCAGGGGTGACATAAAGAAAAATGTTTCCAACTTCATCTCTATTTTCTGCTATTTCATTTCTCCTACAGCAAATATATTGCCAGCATATGATGCCAGATTGACAAGATGAAAACAGAATTCATAATTCTTTACTATCAAACCAATCCCATACTCCCCTCCTCTCTTACACAGTTCTGTAAGACCATGAGCCTGGGTAGAGGTGGTATCCCTTGATATTTAGATTAGAAAATAAATGTTCTATCTCCAACACTGTGGAATAACTGCAGTCAGCAAATGTCAGCTTCTATGGTCAAGCCACAAGCCAGGGAAGACCTGAGCTTGTTCCTGCTCTGGGTCAGGACCAAATAACTAATCTCAAGGCGTGAAATGTAGTATCTGGTAATCAATATCCTGAACCATCTTGTTACCGAGTCAAAAATAAACCTTCTCTAGATGCAAGAGTGGCATTGCTGTTCTCCACCTTCTCCATCCTCCAAACGAAACAGAAAAGCTGGAGAAGAAGCAAACCCAGCAACTTTAATTTCATTTTACAGTCGGCTGTAGTGCTGATGTTCTTTTAACGTTGCATAACATTGCTTTGATTAATCTAATAATGGTATGCCCCCAGAAATAGAATGACATCTGCTATTTAAGATAGGTTTGGTACAATTATGCCTCTTGCAGTATTTGTGTCTCATTTCTTTTAAGGATATGGAACTTCACTTTTTCCATTACATCTAGAAAAAGATGACTATGAACATGTCTTCTCCTGTGATATAACTCAAACTACAAAAGACAGATCACATAAAATTACTCTTGTTTGCATTCTGAAGACGGAGCTTGTCATTAGAAAGATGAACACTTTATATTCTTCTTACGTTTCCTAATATTATAATGACGGATATTATGGCAAGTACCATAATCTGTTCCACTGCAGTGCAAACAGAGCACATTACCTCCCTAATAACATTGCAAAAGCTAGAGATGGGAGTTCATTATTTCCTTTGCCTTCTGTCGGGATATTGCTGATCCTCATAATTACTGCAGTTGCAGAGATGTGCAGTGTTGGGACAGCATCAGTGCTTTTCTTTGGGCAGCTGCACTGTACTGATACTGGGACTGTGCTGCTCCCAGCATTGTTATACTGGAAACATAGGTCTGAAAAGCTCTATTTGTATTTTAATAGCTATTTAAAGATTATAGGCAAGCTCCAATTTCACAGCTTTTAACTGGGAGACAGCAGCTTGCTGCCCAAGCTGACATGGATAAAGCTGTACACTCAGCAGGGTCCTACCCGTTCTTTGAAAGAAGCAAGGTCAGCAAGTCTGGTTCTTTTCACCTACATCTCACTTAAGAACAATAGCCCATTTCTAGCTTCTCCTCCAGTGATCGAGGCCAGAAAAGTCTGTAATGTGGTCACAAATACAGGTAGTGAGGAGTTTCCCAACTCAGCGGACTTCATTTCATGGATCCAAACACAGATTTATCTAAAACGTGCACTGGGAGTGTGTACCGGTTTGGGCTGAACTTGTGAGCAGGTAGGGAGGACACATACAGGGTATGTGCAGCAGGAGGTTTGCCCGGGACGCAGGAGGCCTGCGTTCAAGTCCATGCTCTGTTGAATTCTGTATGAGGACATGATTCTGTCCCTGTGGTGAGA
The DNA here is from genome assembly GCA_013397275.1 of Burhinus bistriatus. Taxonomy (NCBI): domain Eukaryota; kingdom Metazoa; phylum Chordata; class Aves; order Charadriiformes; family Burhinidae; genus Burhinus; species Burhinus bistriatus. Next base: position 739,892 of record VYXH01010645.1, on the reverse strand, counting down.
CACATCCTCGCTGCCCTGTTCCAGGACATACTGCAAGCAGGCTATTGGCTCTCCGCAAAACTGCCAGAATTAGTGATCTCATATGAAAGGAAGCACTGGTCGATGACTTAGTTTTACCAGCAGCTCAGTAACTCAAGGATGTTTTCCTTCTAACGCATACAGGAGCATTTAATCTCCTACTTTACTGGGATCTGTTTGACTTCACCTACCATTATCACAATGACATGTTGGTGGAGAGCAGAGCTGGCCATGGATTACGTACAGTACCAACAACAAATGTAATCAGGCTGAATTATCAGGGATTGAGTCTTGGGCTCCTGGAAATAAATTGCAGTATTACATTTGTCATCTGTGAGCCTTTAACAGCCAAAAAACACTCACAGCATAGGCCTATGGTCAACTTTAAGCAAATTATATAGGGTATTTCATGCTGTGATTAAGGTGCACTGGACCCTGCAGGCAGATGTGTATGTTCACCACAATTTATCTTCAAAGCCTGCCTATAAATCCTAAAAAAGGAGGTGTTGGTTGGCTTTTGGGTTTAAGTTTTTTTCCTGTTGGGTAAGAGGGGCATTTTAATAGTGAAGATTTGAGGCAAAAAGGAATATAGGTATATTTGAAGTTATATGAGTAAAACAGTATAAACAAGAAAGGAGCATTTTTAAATCATCTCCAGTTAGAGGAGTACCAGGAATTACATCATGTTCTCAGAATCCATCATTTACTTTCTGATACTGACACCGGCAGAACCATGATATGGTCCAAATTCAAGGCCAAACACAACCTACACTTGTGTCCAATATACACACACACAAAAAAGTAAATTTGATCCTGAGCAAATGCTATTTCAAGGCTTTTCCCTCCACACCTTCAAAACATGACTTTCAGCATTTAAATGAAGTCCTTCAGTTAACAGAGCTTAAAAACAAAACAAAAATATCACAAGAAAGAGGACAGCTCTTCAGAGGTCCATCAACCTGTATGAGCTACGCTGCCTTAAATAGGGCTGGAGGACAAGTCCCCCAAAAGCCTGTTGAGCTGATCAGTGCCATGCTCTGTGCACCACCAGGATCATGAAGCACAGGGCTTCCTCACTGCTTGCTAGCCTGCCTCTCGCATACGAGCCTGGGGAAAGCAAGGGGACTGCTTTTTTTGGCAAGCGATCATGCCAGATGATAGCTAACACACAGAAAAGGGAATCAGATCTCATTTTTCCTGCTGGCTATGCCCTACATTAGCTCAGCCCAAAGCACCTCTCCTCCCCCCTTCCTTGCTTCTCCTAGGTCAGTGGTGACTCATCTGTACTTTATGGAGGTCTCTGAGGCTTAATTCATTATCTGAAAAGAGCTTGGAGACCACGAAGGATGCTAGAGAAGTGCAAAGGGGTAAGTCTTGTAACACACATCCATGTGCTACGTATGTGACTTTGTGGTTTTGTTTTTCTTCACCTTTTATAAAAACAAACTTCACACCTGATCTTAGAGCAAGGAGGAAGTCATTCATTCCCTCCACCCTTCCCGTGTGAAGTATCCCCCCCCTTGCTGTCTGGCGTGTGAGGTTTGGAAAAAAGGGGTCTGACATACCCAACAATCGAATTTGCGTGACGGCGCCATGTAAAACGAAGAACATCCAGAGGGGCTGGGAACAGTCCACGCAGACCTGCATGCCAGTGCCAGCACCGTTGTGACTCAAGTGCAGCTCACCATCCGAATTCACCATAAATCCCAGGATGTCTCCGCTCTGGAGGGGCACCACGACTCGGCAGATGGCCCAGAACTCTTTTCGGTCAACCAAGGACTCAGGATTATAGGGGAGGTCGCTGGGGCGCAAGGTGCTGGGGTCGCAGGACGTCACCCCATAAGACAACGTCCCTGTGCGCACAGCGTTGGACTTGTTGATTTTGACAAAAATGGTTTCGTTGATCCGAAGGGGTCTGCTGGTGAAAACCAAAGTCCTCTCCTCCCGGGCGTGCTCCAGACGGGCCACGGTTTGGTCATCGAGGATTTTGACGTGGGGTCCCCGGAGGTGGTGGAAGCGGAGGTCGCTCTCCAGCTGGGAGGGGAGGAGGTGGGAGTGCTGCGAGTTGAGGGAGTTCTGTGGGATGGGGCACGTGGTGGCCGTTACATGGAAGGTCTCCTCCTGCAGGTTGAGGTCGCACAGGCTGACCGAGAGGCGCGTGTCCTCTGTCTCCCGCCGCAGCGAGGGCCGGCGGATGGCGGTGAAGGAGCGGGGCCGCAGGCAATCGGGAGGAATGATTTCGCTGTCTGCGGGGAGAGGGAAAACAAAAAAGGGGTCACTTCAGAGAAAATTAAAATGTCCAGGAGTTTGCAAATCGCTATCAGTTTGACTGATGTGTTTAAAAGGGAAAATTGGAGACCTGCTGCTGCCATTAATAAATTTTCCCCTTTAAAATATGGAAGCCGAGTATCATAAAACATATTTGCAATCGATTGCTGCTCTTGCACTTTCCCCACCAGCATCAGCATTTTCAGCTTCTGAGCAGGCAGACTTAAAATCGATGGAAATAATTGACCAGGGGAGGCTCTCCTTGGAATGGGGAAGCAGAGGGTAAATATCTGAAATATACCCTGAACATACCAATCAATATTTATACAGGCTCCAAGTCTTCATGTCCTCTTTCTTGTCTACAGTAATTCGCATAGATCTAGGAAATAAGTATCTAACTACACAAATTCTTTAATTAAAAGAATTCCTATGTTCAGTCCTAATTTATTTATAATCATATGGAATTTAATTAATATTCCTGTATATAATTAATCATTAGTGTTCTGGTGCTCACTGCAAACGAGTACAGATATGGATTTCAGAGTGCAGAACTTGGGAATATGCGGATTTCTATAAATAACATACAATCATTTATAATCTCCAAGCCAAATAATTAAAAATCAAAACCACGTATATATAATAAAGATGATGCTTACACATTCAAATCCACCAGTGGAAACTGAATAGAATTGCACCTTATCCTCTTTGTTAGTCCCACCTGCTGTTTCAAGAGCTAATCATCAATTTATTTGATTCCTTTTCTAAGGAACATAATCACCTGCCTTTAATGCCTAAATTACTTTTACTTAACATATCCTTAGCTACGCTGTTGCCATAGAAATTTTAAAGAGCAATATGCTGAGAAAAAAACCATTATTTAAACAGACTGTAAAAGTAAGCTGAGGTAATGCAAAGATTTATACTTATGCCTGACTTTCTGACCTCTGAGAAGCCCATAGCATCAAGAGACAATTGAGGATGTGGGTACTTCTCTGCAAACGCTGTAATAAGCTGTGACCCATACTGACTGCTTCTCTGCAGCAGCTATGCCTGAAGAGTCTTGTGGCTTCAAGCCCGGGTCCACATGGTATGAGGTTGGCCAACCCCATACAACACAATCCCCGCAGGTGGCACAAAGCAACGGCACCAGACCCCAGCCTGGGTCCTGCCGCAAACACAGCAGAAGGTGGAACGACAAGATGAGGCAGAGGAGCAGAGACTCATTCCTAACCCACCTGCTAGGCTCTTGCAGTGGGCACCTCGACCTTGGGATCTTCTTTTACAACAACAAAAGAGCAGGACCTCAGGTTATCTGAGGATTTTCCTAATAGGATGCACCCTCTCCCAGTACACCAGAGTAGTGGCTCTGTACCGGTATGCCAAGGAAAAAGGCCAGCTACTGAATAACCAACATCTCCTGCAACATCTGAGGTCTGACTAACAGCCTTTCCTGCCCTTCTCTTGTGGGAGCCCTGACAAGAGCACACCCACACACAGTTTGGCTTCAGTGGAGCTCTTTGCTTTGCTTAAACTGGATTATTCCAGGCTCCTCTTTAAATAAACTGCTCAGTCTCAAAATAAAAATGGGCTTTGTTTCTCATATTTGATTTTCCCCATATTGATATTTCAGCTTCTCTTCCCAGAAGTTAATTAAAGAAAAGGAGGAATAAATAAAATCAGAAATTACCCCAAGTAATTTAGAAGTGGGTCGCATTAATGCTTTGTAATATATGGGCTAGCATTTACATTGCAAGTGCTCCTGCTGGATAGAATGTCTTATTTTACCCTCCTTTGGCTGGAAACCCACATAGGAGAACAAATTAATACTGGCAGCTGATGATGATCCTTTGGTGTAGGTGAATGGGTAGAGACCTTTCTGAATAGGAACAGAAGGTCCCTTCTATTTTATTCCCTGTAACGATGCATGTGCAGCCTGGCTGACAACTGTGATGTGTGGGTAGCTTGCAGCTAGGGTTTTGAAACAGCTTGTTTTCCACCAGGATGCTTGCATTTCCCTTTGGCTGCTGGACAAAATATCTTTTTCCATCTGAAAAGAGGTTAAGAGAGATGGAGTTCTTCTGCAGACAAGCCACATGGCAGTGACAGCAAACCAGGGTTACACATCCAACCGTGTTACTTAAATCCATCGGTAGCTCAGATGCCTAGCCACATAAGGGATAAGATGTCTCAAGCATATGGGATTGACTGTGAGACTTAGTTCATTAATGTTTGCAAATACCCACGGCAAAAAGGATTACAGTTTACTGGTATCTGAAGTGAGTTTGCGAAAATTTAGAGTCTCTAAAAGATGCTGGCCTGCTCCTGAGCTCTATGTTTTTATAAATCACAAAATACCCAGACAAAGAAGAAAAAAAAAAAATCCCACTGAATATAAAGTAAAAGTGAGGTTCATCTTTTGGGGTGGTAGGTAAGTTGGAAGAGAGGTGGGACGTCATCTAGCCAGAATAACTGTTAATGGCCAGGGGCTATGAAAGAACAATTCTAGTGAAATGTGAAACAAGTGAGGTGACTTTGAGGAGTTTCCTTCACCAGAAGGTACCCAGGAATGAGTTATTTTCTTCTGCTAAATCTCCAGTTGTCACTTTTTAAACACAGACCAAGCTGTTCAACACAGCCATGCTCCCGCAGAACATTTACAACTGACCTTTAATGCCTACAAAGAAGGGACTCTGTGTGTAGGAGTGTCCTGGCACATTTATATTTGCAGAGACAAACCTGGAGCACACATCAAAAAGATGGAATGACTTTATGCGATAAGACTGTAAAATACCATACAGGTTCAGTGGCCCATTACTGAGGAGATCACCCAGCTTCAGCCTGAAGAATTTAGAAATCATCCCTTCTTTTTAAATATTCAAGGTTATAAAATTTCCTGTATAAGGCAGCTGGCAGTGTTTCTTTGGGAAAAGTCAACTGGTGAGAAACCTCCTTGGGTGAGAATAGATGGACTTGTGAGTGAAGACCACAGCTCTCACTGAGTCACCAAAGCAAACTTTAACCCAGCTGGCTGGGGTACCACCAGCAAGCTGGCCGTGACCACAGCAGCTCGATGCAGGCTGGCTGCCCAGGTAGCTTTCCAGACAGGTTTTTCTGAGCTCTGCATCAGTGCAGTTATGGTGCCAATGCTGGATTTACAGACTTAAAGTTTCTGGTAGCAATATAGACATAGCCAAAGCGGAAAGGATCTCTAACACAAATTTTCTGCTCCTCAGTTGGAGAATCTGAGGCACTGAATTTTTGTACAGGATACCTAACTTCACAAATCCCTTTATATCTTTTTCTATCTTTGTTTAGAAAAAAAGTGAGCAGGAGTAGCAAAGCAGAATTGAGGGGCCATCTTCTGTTTCTCCTCCTCTTTAGTGGGGTTTATCTGCAAAATGTAGATTCTCAGCAGCTGATGCCTTGCACACAAAATTAACTTGAAGTATCTTCCTCAAACCAGGGGCTTCAAAGCTCTCTGTTTTCCTGCTCAGAGGGCATAGAAGAGCCTCCTGCTTTGTGCAGGCTCAATGAAACCTTCTACAATAGCGCTTACAAGAAGCTGGTGAGCAGCCACGTACTGCTGTAATAGCTGCACCCAGACCAGAGGTATTTCACTACCACCTTTTTTTTTGAACCGCTGCCAAATGTTGTCTTCTTAAAATCATCTGTTTCCTTAAACATGCATAATATAGATAATATTTATTCTAGATATCACATACACGCACATTTAATACAGCTACACGCACATCCAAACACAAATGCATTTCTAACCACCAGCACGCACAGATCATCTCAGCCCCACACAAACCCGACGGGGATGTGTTGCTGTCAGACTGTCTAATCATTATTTCCTTCCTCTTTTTCTTTTTCAGTTCTGTCTGTTACTGCCTGAAGGCTTGACTTTCCAAGGTCAGGAGCAGCCAGTATTCACAAACCTGTACAGGATCTGAGAAAGCAGAGCAAACTCAGCCCACACAACACACACACGTGCTGGGAACTTGCAGAGTCTAGTATTTAACTGCAAGCTCTAGGGACACAGATCTCCTCCTCTTGATGAGTTTTGTGAGATCGGTGCAATCTTATGGCCTCACGTGAACTGTATTTCTTCAGAGTATGAGGGCTGCAACCTCTCTCCAGAATGAGCTATGGAAGAATGTAAGACCTAGTATAAATAAACCAAATTTGAGACTTACTACTACAAAAAATAACTTAAAATTTGGAAACTTAGACTGATAACCTAAGAACCTAGCCCATTTCTAATGACCTTCCTTCCCAGGAGAGAAAAATGCTGAGAAAACAAGGAACAACCTCGTGATTCCTTGCATCTGGAGAACATTTCTGTCCTCGGCTACTAAGCAAAGAGTAAAAAATTAGTAAAGTCAGAACCTTGCTGGCGCACTCCTTCCCTTTCCGTGCACAGCCCCATGTTCTTTCCTTCCTTCTGTTCTTTGCTTTACTTCTTCAGCAGTACATTTTTCTTCTCTTAATCCCTCCACTGGGTAACAGTATTTTTAGTGAGTACTGGAACTCATTGTATAATTTCCATGACCAAGGAACCTCAGAGGCGCTAAGCTACCAAAAGACATCTTGAAGTCAGTGTTCCCTACAAGAATACTCTATGTAAATGTACAACTGAAAAAGGGTGTATACTGTATTATTCCCACCGTGCTGGAGTGGCTCCATTCCTACTCAGGAGTGCGGGTGAAGGCTCCTTTTCCCACTAGCAGCAGTACCTGTCACAGGGGTTATGCAGGGAGGACAGTTGGCCTTCCAACACCTGGTATCTTGCACTATCTTCTCCATGGTCTACAGCAGACTTAGGCAGCTAACAGCCCATTTGGCAAGACTTTGACATTGCAGGGAGACGTGTTTGAAATATGAGGCAGATGTACCACGCCGTAAAATAACATCGCACTCAAAGGCAACTGGGAAAAGTAACCAGTCACAAGACAAGAAATAAACCTGTGCTTCTGGAAACCTTCTGTCACTCACAGCCTCGTACTCCCCACCGTGGGAGTGCAGGTATTAATCCCAGCTCAGCTGCCTGCCTTGCGAACTCTGCCCATGTCGTGCTGTGGCAATCTTTGCTCCCTTGCTGACTCAGTGCCAGCGAGCTGATGTATACGGCTGCGGAACTGCCACGCTTCAGCGCAGAAGTAGCCAGGACAACTTCTATAGGTTGTTTGTAGCTCAATTTATTCAGTACTTTAAGGTGACTGAGGACTGAAAATTTGGTAAAATGGAAACAATTATATTCTCATTTATCCCTTCTGAAATAAGAATGCCCAATGTGTGTATGACACCCAGTCCACAGCACCACGTCCACTGGAAAGAAGAATAGTAGCTGTGACTGGGACTGGGAAGAGAAGGACCACTGTATGGCCCCGGGTTCAAAATTCACCCAAATTAAAGGGCGACTAGAAGCAGATCTCCATACAGCCTGCTGTACTCATGGTATTAAAGATGTCCTCACCACCGTGGGATGCTCTGCTCTAGGCTCTCTCAGTCTCTGCCACGTGTATCTTAACTGTTTTATTGCACCAGGAGGAGCTAAGCAAACAGGAGAGCGAAAATTGCCCTTACTTAAAATAAACACAGGAGAAAAATTGAGAAGTGAAGAAAGCCGAGGCCACGCTCACAGTCATTAAGAAGCAAAGCTCCACTCACAGAGCATGTCCAAACTGCTCTTGCCTGCTGGCAATGTGTCTGAGCAGACACTCGTAAAACTATTTGTTTTTTCTGCAAACTTGTGCTCTCCATGTGAGGTCTGGAGAGAAGGCTGGGCTCTGCCGCGCTCAGCGTAACGCTGCAGAGACCCACGCTCCTGGGTGGATGCTTCTGCTCTGATGCTGCACACAGGTTTCCCCCTCCTCTCCCTGCTCGTTACTGTTAAATCCTGAATTTGTATGATCCGAGACCACTCCATCGTGTTTAGTTCTCATAAACCATCAGGCGCCAGAATGCAGCTTCTCGGATCATACAACGAAGCCACTTTCACAGCATTATTGTAGCATGTGGGAGGCAAATGTTTAAAATCCCTCATAGGAATGATTCAGACTAAAAACCTCCTTTGCCATATACTTAAGAATTCACTTCTACAAAGTACATTTCCCTTTATGACCAACCGAGAAATCAAACTGCCTGAGTTATTGCCTCAGATCAACCATTCCTTCTCCTTGGAAACACCCACATCAATTCAAGGACATCAGTTAAGTAAATACAATTATACAATACCTACATAAGTGCATGTCTCTATTTCATTGACAGTATAAATATCCCGTTTCAAATAAAGCTGCTTCCTTCCGCTCTCACTGCTCTGGCTCCTCTCTTTTTGCACATGCATATATGCAAAACTACAGCCAACACACAATTTCACTTGTACCAGCTATATATGTAAGATGCCCAGGCTGCTCTTTAAGAGACAGTAAAATCTGCTCTGGGGCAAACAGCATCTGAGATCAGGACTCAGCTGCTGGGCTCTGCAGCAGAAGACAGTCCTTACCACGTATACAGAAAGGATATATAAATGGTGAGTGGGAGGCAGAAAGAATTAATGTTCTTATTTTATAGACTAGAAACCATGGGATGGAGTAAGCTGTCCAAGGAGACAGATGACTCCTCTGGCAGAGCTCTCAGGTGAAACCTCTTGGGGTTTAGCCCAGTGCACGACAAAAACCACCCTGTTTTTCACGGTGCACCCTCTCATTTCCTAACTCTCCGTTCAAGGCCTTATTCTCTACCTGCTGCTCCTCTGCTTCCATGTGCAGATTGCTCCTCTCACCTCAAAACTCAACTTACTTGGGACCCCTCATCCATTATGGGATCCCAATGGTCAGTGTGGAACCTACCGGCTTGGTATAACCACACGGTCAGTGGAGGGCAAACACACATTCTGTGCGCATTCCCATGGTTAAAGTGGGAGTGAATGCCTACATGCAAAGTTTGGGTTCCTGCTCATTGCAATCTGGAAGGCAAGCTAACTGATATTTCGTAACAGCCACTTGCATTGCAAGAATAGCAGATATTTAAATCAGCTGAGTGCATTTGTTTGCCTGTGACCAACACAGTCCAAATTAGCTTTCTGACAAGATGCTCAGGTGTTTTTCCAATATTGCTGAAAGCATTCGAGAGAATTTCTGCTATAACCAAGGGGCAGAAGTCAAAGTCCAAGCCAAGGGTTACAAACAGCCCAAAGCTGGAGTTTGTCTGTGGGAGAAATCATTCATGTTTACACTACAAATTGTCACCAGATATTAAAGCTGGGTTACAAAAGAAGGCAGACCACGACTCTGTGGAACCAACTGCAAGGCTACAAACATCTGCCACTTTAACAGAAATGAGTGGAAATCAACAGTGCTTAATGAGCATCTCACTGGACTCATCTTTGCTTTGTGTTTGCATTTGCTTGGGTAAAAATCAGCATTTCTTTCCATCACCATTTTGGGAGAGATTCAGCACCAAAGCTTTTTGGTTTGCATGATGCAGTTTTGGAGAGGTGATAAAGAATGGGATGGAAGAGGAAAACTTAGTCTTTTAGTTGCTATGAACTGCTAGATGGTTGATAAATTTATTGTGCAAATCCGGTGGCTTCATGTGGCCATTGAGCACAGAATCCTGCTTCGAGGGAATGGTGCCTTTGTGCCATTAGGCACAGAGCAGCTGGTGTCCTGCCAGGTGAATCTCAGGAAACCCTTGGGATCTGTTCAGAATACTTTTCTAAGGATATAAATAGCCTCCCTTGGCTTACTGGGATTATCGTGGATTTCTTGTCATGGATTGTCAATGCTGTACCAATAGTACAGACAAAATATCACAGCAAAACAAATCAGAAACAAACAAACAAACAAAAAACCCCAGATTCTAAAAGAATGTCAGCTCATGTACTGCCAGCATCCAAGTTGAAATATTCAGAAAGAAAAAATACAAACCCCTGAGCTTTAGGGAATTGCAGCTGTTTTTAAGCCAGAGAGAACAATTGTGGTTTCCAGGCCAGCTTAGTAATTGAATTGATCATCTGCATATTCGTCAATAAAATCTAAGGACTGAAAGCATACAATTTCATACATGAATAAGACTATAGTTGAAGGTACAAAGGTTGAGTACTGACTGATAAATTGTAGTTTTGGGACATGTGCTGTATAATAAAGTTATGGTCTGAAGCAGTCTGGTTCATAACAAACATTCAAACAATTCTGAGTAACATCTGTAAGCATGTCAAATGGATTTGAACATATGAAATGGCACAAAAAGCATATCTAGCCTCATAAAATTAAAATAAATAACTGTTTTCCTTAGCAAATATGAATGTTTTGAAAGAGTCTGACAGTAGATTATGAAGAACAAACTTTCATATGCGTGTTACAGTTGTGGATTTGTTTTCTTTTCCACAAAAGCTGATGCACAGAGAGAATCTGCAGGGTGCTGGCAACATCTGTGTTACAAACATTTGGTTTTCGTTCAAGAAGGCTTTTCATTCAGGGTAAACTCATCCTCCCCAGCCAGGGGTCCTGAAGACTGACAAATGTCCTTCAGGTTGAAGATGTGCTTAACCATGGCCACTGCTCTGGATGGCAGCACCTCCGTGTCTTATTCCCTTTATTGTGTTCATGGGGTTTCCATCTGATGTTTCCTAACTCCCCATGAAGTCAGAGAAATATGGTCTGAGCAGAAATCAAGTGCTTTGGGTTTTGTGAATACCACCTAATCCCCATTATTCTCTCCTTGATCTATCTCCCACTCACACACATGAAGTCTCTGAATTTTACTCCCACCCCAAAGCAATGATTTCCACCTCCTTTGGCCCAAGCCTGCTAGAGTCCATGATTAGCTATTATTTATCCCACATGAAATATGGGATAATCATCACTTTTAGGACCATACCTACATTATTTTAATCTCAGTCCTGCCTCCCACTGCAGAGCACCCCATCTTTTCTTTCCATTTCCTCTTATTCTTTCTACAGCTGGAAAGCCTTTTATTACCTGTTTTAATTACCTGGGCAAGACCTAATTCTCCCTGGAGACTGTCAATTGTCACTCTATCTGATGCTTCCTGATCTTTAAGATGTACATTCCTCTGTAGAAATTTTTTTTTTTTTTTGATTTCTTCATGAGAAATTAAAGCAGTAATTGCAATTCCTGGTTTTCTAATAACTTTACAGAGCCCTCTTCTCATTCCCAGTGACTCCACTGCTTACTCCTGGCGCTGTCATCACTTTTATCCTCCTTTCCTCCTAGAAATTTCGACCCTCTTACCTCACCTATTCAGGTAAGACAGTAGTTCACCATTGCATGCAGTGCTAACCCCACAACTTTGCCTTCATGTACTGTGTTGTGGATTGCTATGGGCTCCCAATAACTCTTTTTCCAATCCTAGATTACTGTGCTAATGTTTCCATAGCGTCTCAGCATTCACAGCCAATTCCCAAGCTACACCAGACACATTCCTTCATCCCCTGAATCATCTGACAGCAATTTTCTTCAAAACAAGTACTTTCTTCCTCCTTCCCATCCATCATCCTCCCTCCCGTGGTATTTACGTATCCCGCATTTATCCTTTTTCTCCTGCTTTCATTTACCCCCGTGTCTTTATGCAGGCGTGAAGACGATGACTCCTTCTCCAACTTCTCCCCGCACTTTCCAGTGAAAGGCTCCTGCCATCACTGACAGTTTTACAGCCAGCTGCTCAGGGAGAATTCAACACACCAACAACCACCTCGTCCCTGCCAGGGTCTCCCCAAGCTCCAGCATCTTACCCAGCACCATTGCTTATTGAGCTGAATTAACGCCATTGGGTCTTCCCCCTTTCCCTTAGGAAATGCAGAGACGCTGCCGGCAGTCACCTTCCCAGGCTCGCTGCACTACTGTTTGGTTTGGCAGCGCTGCCCAAAGGCACTGCTAAATGATAAATTGCCTGGACATCACGAGGATTTTGCTGCCCCACAGCTACCTCAATAACCAGAGCTAAGAGCACAGCATTTTCTAGTGAAGATGCAACCTGTGAAGGGCAGTGATAATATGTAATATTTCAGTCAACTGCCTAAAGATTAAAAAAATAAAAATTGAAAGATACAGTATTTTGGGCTAACCTGAAACAATGTGCTCAGTTTATCTTACTTCCTTTTATAAAAGCAAATGAATACTGGACCGACAGCTTCTCCAGCTGATTTCTAGGGCTTGTTTGGAAATCGCTGTTGCCATTTTCAAGATTAAAATGTTATTTCAAGACTCAAAATTGAAATATATCATTTTGACAATAGTGAAAGAAAACAGCTTGAGTTTACCAAAAGTGTTTCAATTTTTCAGCCGTGACTACTTAAGTTTACAGATCACCTCTCCTCCTCCAAGCTGGTTCCTCACCTAAAGATCCAAAAACTGTATTTTCCCAACATAAGAAGGACATGGACCTGTTGGAGCAAGCCCAGAGGAGGGCCACGAAGATGATCAGAGGGCTGGAGCACCTCTCCCATGAAGACAGGCTGAGAGAGTTGGGGTTGTTCAGCCTGGAAAAAAAGAGAAGGCTCCAGGGAGACCTTATAGCCCCTTCCAGTACTTAAAGGGGGCCTACAGGAAAGGTGGAGAGGAGACTTTATCAGGGAGTGTAGCGATAGGATGAGGGGTAACCATTTAAACTGAAAGAGAGTAGATTTAGATTAGATATTAGGAAGAAATTCTTTACTCTGAGGGTGGTGAGACACTGGAACAGGCTGCCCAGAGAAGCTGTGGATGCCCCATCCCTGGAGGTGTTCAAGGCCAGGCTGGATGAGGCTTTGAGCAACGTGGTCTAGTGGAAGGTGTCCCTTGCCCATGGCAGGGCGGCTGGAACTAGATGATCTTTAAGGTCCTTTCCAACTCTAACCATTCTATGGTTCTATGATTCTGAAAGAATGAATGTAATGCTATTTGTCCAGAATATTTTCTTTGTTTCAATTCCTAATATCTCTTTCTTGGAGAATTTCCACCCCAGAATCCAGCATGAAGAAGCTCTTAAAAATCTTCTGACTTATTTTCCACATGTACAAAATGACAGTGCAGCCATTACATCCACTCCACTCCTATTCCAGAGCTGGTGTGGTCTGCTACATGCTCTCTCGCAGTTATGCATGGAAACAGTAAATCAAGGCTTTGTTTGATGAGCTTGTTTTAAAACAGCACAATTACTGTCGTCTGCACCAATTCAGAAGAGTTCAGCACATGTTTAGGTCTGTTCCATTCCATGACAGCACTTAAACATCCACTTCATCTAAACAAGTATTTATATTCCACTGAAGGCAACAAGACATATACACGAGTATATCAGTCATCCCAAATCAAGAGCACAGAGTAGGGTTTAAAAACTACATTCCACATTAAAAAAAAAAATTCTTATGCCAATGCCCACTTCTGCCCAGGTACGTAATTGAAAAGTTCATCTCTTCAATAAATTCTTCATATCTTCTGTCACAGCAAATGCCCATTATACTTGTGATTTCTTTATGAATTATTTTTATACCTTGAATTAAAAGAACTAAAGAGCTGAATCTTGTTACCAGAGCCTCAGCTAACTCCTTAACAAGTAAAAAGACAAATTCCACTCTCACTTGCCCCAAGGGAAAGCGTCAACACCTTGGCTATCAGTAAAGCTAATTTAAATGCACAAGATCATAGGATGTGGCCTCAAAAGGTTTAGACAGAAAGACAGGAGTCTTTTCTGAAGCTGCAAATTGAAAGTATAAACAAGAATCAGCCAGGGGGCCACGGTTTGGCTGCCAGTCAGGGCAGCGTAACCTTGCTGAAGCCATGGGATTCGCATGGAGAACGAGGTCCAGCATGCGCTACCGGATGCTAAATGCAGCTGCGGCCCCAGTAGCCAAACCTTCCTCAGCCCTCCGAGGAAGGGGACCCGAGGCTTCAGTTCCCAAAGGTTCCTGCTCTCCCTACATCCCATCTTCCCACAGCACTGCTTTTCTTCCTCTTCCTCCTCTTCTTTCTCTTTTCCCCACCTGACACTCTAAGCATGATCAAGCTCAGTCCTGCTGGGATCCTGGGGATGAGATGGAGGATGGTCTTTCAGGGAAACTGGATCATAAAACTGAGACCCACCCCCTGTGGTGGACAAAGCTGGACTGTCTGATGGGAGCCAGGCACTGACCTAGAAGGAAAAGCCCTCCTGCGACCATCTCAGAGCATCCCCAGCAAAACCACTGCACTGCTGAAGTGCCAGCTGTAAGCATGGCACTGGAGACATGCTTGACTTTGCAACTGGTTTGTGCTATGACTGGTCCCCACGACCTTTCAAGGAGGGATCGGGAGGTGGGTAAGACACAAGCACCTAAAAATACAGTGAGTTTTTTGGCTCTCTTCCTTTTCCACAGGGTGATTTTCCTTTTCCTGTTTGACCTCTCATTAAACTCTTGTGACAGGTGTCTGCTGTTTCTCAGCTGCTTCCTTTCGCCATGTGATGCCCTGTTGTACTGTCCATGCATTTTCACTAGGATTTAATGTTTTGGCTTATGCCGAAGTCACTCTCCCTGACTGACACACGCTCTAAACCTCTTCCTTACCTGCTCATAATGTGTTGGTTTTGCACCAGTTTGTCTATGAATGGGTACCAGTGCTCATTCATCCACTTGTCCAGTTTCAGTCTGTTACATTGCCATGCCTTTATTTTTCCCCTCTGTTTCTGTTAGCCCATGATGCTCTACTTCTCTGGTTTGGGAAACAGCCAATCAACCCCCTACTTTTTGATGGTTTGTAAACAATAAAGTTTAGCTTCAGAATGTCACGAACAAGCTTAGTTTTGGAATTGGACACTCAAATCAGAAACAAACAAAAAGAGCCAAACCAGCAACAGCTGATAACTCTCTCGCTGAGATCTATATGGACTAGAGAGATGGTAACTAATACAGGGGTGACTCACCCAAACTCAAGGATTTCTCATCCCATTAACAGACTCATTTCTCTTCAGCTTCTGCCTCCTGCAGCATCAAAGTTTAAAGCAGTATTTGGTGACAATGGTATTGTGAACCTTTCTGCACACACTCTGAACTCTTGTAGTGAACTGTGCAAACCCTTGCTGGGCTTACATCAACTGAAATGTCATCACCAGCACCAGTGATGTCTTACTCAGTCTAAGGAATCTGGGATCGATCCCAGGTCTGTCTGAGACCTGGTTATCAGAGAAAAACAGTCCCTCTCTCCACTCAGCTCAGTATGGTCCCACTGCTCCTGGTACTATAACGGCTTTGACTTTTATTTTTTCATTTACAACTGGGAAAATATTCTTTGTTTCCAAGTACAGATGTAGTCCAGTCATCAGACCAAAAGCCTGGATAATTCATATTTGCATTCATTTTTGCCTGCCATAGGATTGTACTGCACGTAGCTAAAAAAATACGCATTTCTGAAAGCTAGAAGAGAAGAAAAAGCAGATGACGGGCTCAATTCTAACATTATCCTAATATGCGGGGGGGGGGAATCCCAAAGAGTAGCGTAGACGGCCTGCTCAGGAGGAAGCCGGCGGGTACGTGCGGAAAGGACCCGCGGGCGCTGCGCCCGCCCGGCTGCGGCCCGGCCCGCGGCCGCGTTACCAGCCCCGTGCGCCCCGCGGAGCCGGAGGCGCGAAGCACCGGCCAGCTGTTGCCGTAGCCACCCCTTTACGTCCCAGGGTCAAGTTTCCCTCCGCACGGCAATATTATTTACAAGGTGGCTTAGGTGTGCCTGGCGCCTGGCAGTTAAAAATGGCAAGTCCCATCCCGAGGGAGCTTACGGCCCCGATTAGACATAACACAGCGAGAGGGCACGATAAACGCAGGGGAGAGAGGGGCAGGGCGAGACGGTGAGAGGCTGCGCGTACGCCCTGCCAGCTCTTTTATTCTTCCCGTTAAACACTGCTAAGGGTTCTGCATCCCCCGCGCATTTTTGCAAGTGTCCCGCCGGTCCGGGACGCTGCCGCCGCTCGGGGATGACACAGCCTCGGCGGGGGCGGGCTCCGCAGCCTCTCCAGCCAAAGCCGAACCCTCAGCACTGGAGCTACACAGCCCCCTCGGGAAGCTGTCGGTGCCGCCAGGCCCATGAAATGCCTCCCCCCGGCCAGGCGTCGTTCCCTCCGCTAGGTCGCAGTGGTGCACCGGCACCGTCCCGCTCCCGCCCTGCCCCGCCGCCGCCGAGCAGAGGGGGCTGCTGGCGACAGAGCTCCCATTCCCAACGGGGCCTGGCGTCTAGGGGGATGTGAGGGCAACACTTAGTCCCTGAATGGGCATGGAGAAATCATGGGGCTCGTACCGACCGCTGGAGCAGGCGTGAACCTGTCCTGAGAGCAGTGGGACTTAACAGCGAGGAGAAACCTGAGTCGCGTAGAGTCCAAGTTACTACAGCCTTCTCCCGACGCTCAACGCACCACACAGACTTTACTAGCAGGGGGGCCAGACTGACAGCACTGAGAATAGAAATTGTCTCCGTCTGCCGTCTTGCCGACAGCCAGCGCGGCGCATCCCGAGCCCCTGCATCCCGCTGGGGAGAGGTGAGGTTCACCCCACCCACGCTGCCAGCTCTGCCCCGCAACGGCTGCCTCGCAGCTGGGAGAGCTGCCCACGGCAGAAAAACTGCCCTGTCTGCAGAGAAATGAACAGAGATTGCCACCGTGGCAAGATTCTGCAGGAACAGTGATAAATGACAACTTTGCTATCCACTGCATCTCGCTGCTTCGTCCTGCCAGAAGCATTTCACTCAGGTCTGTCAAAGCCGCCTCGGTCGCCCCTGCTCTCCCAGGCTCAGGCATTGCAAAATCCTTCACGAGTGAGGCGTGCAGCGTTTTGAAAACTCATATTCCTGGGCAACCCAAAGCAAACAGAATTTAGTAAGGAAACAAGTAACAGGATGGCTGCTGGGTTCACTTTTACATCTACTACAATCAAAACATCTGTGGGGCCAGCAGGTTTTTTAACTGTAGGTGAAGCTGCTGCAGAGCTGAGGGTGCCACTTCATTGCTACACGGCGGCTTCGCCTGGGGCCCAGCCAGCTGCAGCACCCATGGGTACAAGTCAGAACGGACAGCGTGGCTCATGTGCCCGCTTCAGGCTGTCCACTCCTACACTAACCCTGTGGGAAGCTCCCCAAAGGCTGCGGATTAGAAGGCATCATCCTCCAGCTCTGTCCCCAGGCCACCTCTACACTCACGTCCTCCTGCTAATTGCTGCCCATGCCCCAGCGCCCAGTTTTGGGAGGTGAGTCCCAACTGCAACAGGGTGTCAGGGTGGCCCTTCCCAGAGGCACCAGTGCTAGAAGAGGGTTTATGGTCCATTTGAAATCAGCCATCCCAAGTAACGTCCAGAGTCGACTTTCTCAGCCCTCCAGGAAACCTCCCCAGAAATTTGACATTTCTTAATCTCAGCTTGTTTTCCAGGTCAGCAGTCTCACTTCCCAGCACTCCCAGTCATTCAGCGCAGATGTGTCGAACCCTGTCACTGTCTCTGTGCCTTTGCCATCCTGCCCAGCGTGCCTGCTCCACGGGCGGCTGGAGGCAGAGCCGTGGGAGCCGGCTCCTTCGACAGCGGCTACGGACTCACTGGAAGGATGCTCTGCCATTGCGGTACCTGCCAAACCACCTCCAAGCCATCACCAGCACACATATGGCCGGTCCCAGACATTAGCAGGAGGGAAACAATGCAAGGGACAGACACAAAGAAGCCAGGCATGGCCAGGATTAGCCACTGAGCCCTGCAGGCTCCTTCCTTTTACATCCCTGGCCTTCTTGGTGCCATGCATTGCCTGCCTGTCTGCACTGCACAGCTGCCTCCTCTTCGCTGGAGCTTCCAGCCCCTGCAGGTAAATTCCAGGCTGGGCAATCCAGCACCATCAAGAAAGAGGATCGGGATGGTGCCAGGCAACACTCGCTGCAAAACTGACACTGTCTGCAAGGACAGTACCCAAATCTCAGCCTGCCAGATCTGGGGCAGGGTCACACTGGGATTCACTGCTGTCTCAAAACTGCAAAAAAAAGTTATTTTGCCCTAAATTAATTGTAGTCAGCACTGGCACCATTAGCCTGGGCAAGCCTCATTGTGTCAAGCCATCTAACTCTAACTCTGAACTGCTGTAGACCCGGGGCAGTCTCCTGCCCCCAAAACAAAGTACCTTTTGGTGGACTTCTCAGGTAATATAAAAAGGATCACTTTTCCCCCCAGAAAGAATGAGGCACCTGTGAGTGCACGCACCTAAGCACCTCCCATCATCAAACTGCATTTCAACTCCAGACCAAGAGCTGAGCTTAGGCTGCAGTTTAAAGCGAGGACCATTTCTGCCTTGCGGCAGCTCAGGATCAGGCTCAGCTTTCCCCCGTGCACATGGAGCGTAAATGCCCATAACTATGCAGCTGGTTCTGTGGTTTTACATTGAAAATATGTTGCTATGGAGAGCACAGCATGGAAACGTGCAGCCACCACAATGCACCACGGCAGAAGCAGCCCACAGCTTCTGCTGATATTTGCAGGCCCTCCGCTGCCATCCACACAGAGGCTGAAAATAGACCTAAAGCTCAAATGAAGCATCTGTAACACTTCATTTCTGCCCATCCCTCCCCGAGGCACCGAGACTTTTCACAAAAATCATACCAAGCATCCCACATACGCTCTGACGTCACTTCACCGATTTCTAATTCCTCGCTGCACACATGCCTTGAAAAGGAAATTCCCTCCAGCCCCATTTTCATTCTATGTCCTTTTTTTGTCTGGGAAGCAGGTTTCCCTCCAGAGCCACCCTTCTGCTGGTACCCACAGGTGCTGCTCCATCCTTTTAGCCACAACATAAAGGAAATCCCTTGTGCTGCTCCACCTTGCTGCCCTGCTGACTGTGAAGGATCTGATTTCTGTCATTTAAAGCTGATCTTAGCAAAGGTCACTCAGCAGCAGCAAAGTGATCTCCAAATACATATTCCATGCAGGGGAAACTGTCTTGTACATTAAAGTCCCAGCCTTCACAGTCTTCAAAATGCATGGGCTGGGTCCTGAAGGATGCCGAGCGTTTTCTGATCTCACTGACTTGGTGAGACTTGGGAGACCTGAGCCCAAGCAATGCAGACTTGATCCCACAGCACCGTGAATGGGGAACACCTTTGGGGTTTTTCTTTCCTATGAATTTTTAAAATATCTGAAATACTGTTTGTTTTCTTTCTCATATTCTGGAGGAATTGCTAAATCCTCAACTGTGCCATAAACATGCAGCCATCAGCCCTTGATTTACAAAAATGTATTTGTATTAAGCTATGAAATTATTTACAGTGGCCATAAACAGTCTCCCAGCATCTGGCAGCTGGGAAAGGGCCTTGGAACTCACTAATTTACTTACATTGTAAACTACTTTCGAGTAAATAAATAAGCTCTTAATATCTCACCCACAAAAAGAGGCACATTGCGTACAATACTATATTTAGGGGTCCTTTGGAGGTCAAGGATTCAGCAGCTGAATTTCTCTGAGGATCTTTCTTTGGTGAGTGTATGTTTATGCCCAAATGAATTGTCAGCTGAAAGTCTTTATTTTGAAATTGGTTTAAAATTCTCACGTTACTTCAAATGCCGGAGAAGCACCTGCTCAGTTCTTGTTTTGCTTGAACCGGGGTCAAATTCTGATCCAAGGGGCAGAAAGGGGCACTTAAAAAACCCAAGTAAATGCTTGCTGATCCTTTAGTAGGGACATTCCTGGGAGGGACTGCTGAGCCTCCAGGCTGGCTCCCAGGGTAGGGATGCTCTCCAGGCCAGGAGGATGCCCAGTGCCAGAGCCCATGGAGAAAGGAGAAGGTCATGCAACACTGCAAAGAGGTTCAAACTGCCGTGCTGCGCTAGCGCTGCCTCCTGGGTTTTACTGCAGAGGGGCAGTCAGGACATCCTCCCTCTTGGCTCAGCGTCCACAGCCCAGCCACTGCCTGCCAGGTGACACAGAGCGGGGAGAAGGGCAAACAAATATCCCATACATCCCAGCAGCTGCTGTGCAAGGGATGAGCCATGTTAGGGCCCCTAATGGATGCTGGGAACATTTAAACTGAAGGAGACATGATTTTCAACTTCTGTGAAATCCAGCACGGTACCCTTGAGAACAAAGGCGGATGAGTGGCTGGTTCAAAGCAATCCTGGATTGGAAACAATACTGTCAGATCAAACTTGGTCCAAAATTTCTGTTTTGTAAAAAATACCAATAGCCTTTTACAAAACCTAAGGTAAACAAGGACTGTTTTCACATACTGCTTCACTTATATAAAAATAAAAATCAAGCCCTCCCCTAATTTCAAACAGTGCTGGTTAAATGAAAAGGTTAACTGGCAAACAGGAGAAAAAAATATTTCACCCACTCTCCCTGACCCAGACATGGAAGACAGGAAGGAATGAAACAATTATTAAGATCAGTTTTGTTTTAATCATGTGAGGTTACACTCACTGACAGCTAGAGATCTGAAGAAAGAATTTTAAAACAGGAGCCCCAATGTCCCACTATATCACCAGAGCTCTGCAGACAACTTCTGTGTGAAGATTTATTTACCCCATTTATCTACATTTGGAAATGGCTTCAGAGATTTCTGACTAACTGCAGAGCAAAAAAGCTCCCTCTCCTCTCCCTGCAGCCCCCACCTGCTCCACTGGGAAAGAGGAAGCCGGAGCAAAAACTCCCCTTTCCTCGCAGAGTGCCTCCCTGTGCATGGCGTGGGTGCTTGGCACCCTTCCTTTGTGGTGGCACAGCCAACCCCCCTGGGTGCCCTGAAGAAACTGTCCCTGCAGCACAGCCGTGACGGTGGTCTCTGACGTCTTCCCAGGCAACCAGGGGAGAAGGCAGCAGGTCGCAAGGATGCTGGTAGCAACCCCAGTTGGCCAAAAAAACATAACCAGAATGCAAAATAGCTTCTCCAAATGCCTCCTGGTTCTCCTGCTGAGTTGTCTCCCCAGCGGCTCCCTCCATTCAGTCAGTGCGGAAGCTCTGCAGAAACCTTTCTCAAACACAGTGAGCTGCGTCCTGCTACACTTTTTTGGTACAGCTAGTAATTTCCAGCCAGCAAGGGACTATTCCAGCATAACTAGGCAGAAGCCACTGTTTTCTTAAGAAAGATAAACAAAAGGCAAATGCAATGGGATCACTGCTGGTTTTCAACAGAAAACCATGTGATTTTGCAGTCGTTATTGCAATACTTGAAGCAGCACAGACTGCTTGCTGTTGATCGGACAGATCTGGGGGGAGGCTGAATGAAAGAGGTGCTCTGTGCCTTCAGGAGCAATGGTCTAAGTTCACCCCTGTTGTGACACTGTTCCACTCACCCCAAACGGGAACTTAGCCGTACAGTTTTGAAACTACTCACGGACAGCATGAATAAATCTCATCACCGAGGGTTTCCTGCCATTCCTGCTGAATATCCAGTCCCATTAGTCAATGTCAGGCTCTGGGTAACATGAAAAATTGCAGAAATCCACCCTGGCTGTCACTGGAAACCAAAGGTCAATCTCAAAAACTAAGACTCCTTCCAGCTTTGGAAGGCATTCACATTTCAAGACTACAAATGCAATTGTCAAAGGTCTGCACGTTCATGTGAAACAGGAAGGAAAAATAAGACCCCGGACAATGGGACCCTGGAGAAGTTGTGGAGGAATCAGGCTTTTCCCAGGAAGCTGTTTGCCAAAATGTTAAAATAGAATCTATTTACACAATAGATTGGAAAACATTAACAGCCAAAAACGTGTTAGACAACAGGATTTCAGATTAGAAACACTGAGCGGGTTGTCCTGTGAACATGTTCTAAAATAATTTATGGATTCTGTAAACTGAGCAAAATGAGTATTTTCTGGAATGACCCTTTTGGTGAGGTTTCTACCTCTGCTTTTGCCATTAAGGTTCCCTCCTTTCCATACCCACAACCATGTGCGTCCATCTCATCCTATCCTATTCTCCTGTCTCTCACTCCTCCTGCTCCCACCCCTGCCCAAAGCTTCCCTCCCACAGCTCTCCCACCACATCTGTGGTCACCAGCTGCACCATGTGAACAGGCTGTGCTTTAATTGTGCTAGAGAATAAGGGGCGGAAAGTCAGGCTCCCCAGTTTCTATTCCTGTCCCCTGTCCTCCCCGCAGAGCCTTTGGGAGGTCATTTCAGCTCCGTGATCTGTGACTCGAGTCCTTCTCCTGCAAGCAGCTCACGATGCTGTGAATAACCCCCCCCCCCGGCGGGTCTGTGGGGAGCAAGGTCCTGGAGCCCTCAGTGACAGATCCCACGCTCGCCTTGTTGAATGTTGAAACGTTTTAGGTGTTAAAAGGGAGAAAGGGCCCTTTTGAGGATTTCTGTGGGGAGCAGATGGCCAGCAGCTGAACTTCTTCTGGAAATCTGTGCAGTTTTAAGTGGGAAACGCAGCCTATAAAACTTTCAATAAATCTATTGTAGACTGTGCAGTAACCAGTGACGGTCGCTTACAATGCACCCAGTCCTTGCTGTTTCAGCAGCCGCCTTGTGGCTGAGCACGAAGTGCTTTCAGCACACCTGTCAGCCTTCCCAGGGCTGCAGGGGACTCTGACTCCCCGCTTTTGGAGGAAATCCCGGGATCAGCTCTCCCTCCCAAGCCAGCTCCCTGCTTTGAATGGCCACAACGGCCAAATCTGTCGTCACTATCCAGTATCTAAGTAAAATCATCAGAGACTTCATGTCTGATGACTCGAACGCTCAGCCCTGAGTCTCTGTGTTTAGCAGGCACACACAGAGGTAGCCCCTGGCTCCCCAAAGAGAGACACAAAGCACTGGCTTAAACACATTGCTGCTCAGCTAACATGATGCTGACAGAGAGGAGACACGTGGCACAGCTTTTAAGTGCTTCTTCATCGTGGGCATCTACCATCCTATACTACAATGCTGCAAATGTGCTTCCCAACATGAGGGTCTACCCTGCTCATACTTGAATGTTCTCCTGGTAGATCATTTTGCAATAGCCGATGGACTTAGTGCTGGTAGGCAGAGTTATGGTGCTGAATCATCTGCCCACATTAAAAATAAACAGAGTAGCTATGACCTACAAACCTATAGGATGCCTAAAATTCAAACACATCACACCCTGCTCTGATTTTTACTCCCTGCATTGCATATGTTCAGCTCAAAAGGTTTCATCCCGTGTCTGAAGGCGAGCAGGGCAAGGAAAGGACATACTCCGTAAGATGTTTGTCTTCGCACTTGCTCCTGCTGTAAGAGCCACCCAGGTGGGAAAGCCTGAATATTTCCACACGGCTCCAGCTCTGGCCAGGCTCACCCGGCAGTGCTGGGTGTCTCCATGCCTGGTCTCTGATGCTTGGGGACACAGAAGGGGAGGACGGAAAGAACAACAAGAGCATGCCACTGCATGTCCAACTGGAGGAATCAAGAGGTATTTAAGTGTTCAAGGGAATTGCCACACTTCCCCCTACACAGAAGTTGCATCTTGTGCTTGTTGTGCAATGCAGGGAAGCACAGGACCAGAAGAACAGTCCCATGACAACAGAAACAACAAATTCACTATTTCTCCTTTTTTCAGATCCTTAAAGTATTGTAAACACGTAACCTGTAAGAGCTAAACTCCTTCCTTTGCAGTTTTCCTTTCCTTTCAATGTGGGTAATTCTCTGTTTTTCAGAGAAGCAGACATGACGCCCATTCTCCTGCATCATTTGTATTTTCTGGATGTGCTGAAGGTCCCAGCTGACCTCCTCCTCCCTCCCATGGACATGATGCCAAGGATGGCACCGAGCAGTAGGGACAGATGACAGCCACTTTCAGCCACAGCACTTCTTCCGAGGTGCAACACCCAGGTGGACAGCTTGCTCTCTCCATTCTCCAAAGCTTTTCAACAGTTCCTCCTGGCTGTCTGCAAGGGATCCACAGTCCTAAGTGAATTCCCTTTTCAGCTAGACACACTGTTATTTCAGGATAGCACTGTCTAGACAACTGAAAAAAGTGTGAACAATTTAATGTATTACTTTCCCCTTGTTTTTCATGAAAATGGTGGAAGTCTGGAAGATTTCTGTTCTTTCTGCAGTGTTTGGGGTTTTTCTGTTTGTTTGTTTTTATACACACATATGTGTGTATATATATACACACAGAGATGTAAATATTTATATAGAGAGCTTCAAAAAGCCATTATTATTTTCAGTTAGTGAGAGGGCTTTGTCTCACCGTCACGATTTCTACAAGATTCAGTAATTTATCTTTGTTCAGACCATTCTGTGAATAAAATGGTCGCTGTCCTACCAGATAGAAAGCAGATACTATCCTACCTCTCCCTTGGAAAGCAACAGACACGCCCCAGAAACAAGCAGCAGCAATTATTAAACACAAGAGAACCATCCCTTTCACCCCGCTGAACTCCATCCAGCCTCAACATTTCCTAAAACTGAAAAAAAAAGATGACACTGCAAAATGTCTTACATAAATTTTGCTGTCCCAGGAGCCTCCACAGCCAATCCAAAGGGTCAAAGTACTTAAAGAAACCAGATTCTTAAGGGATTTCTAGCTCCCACTTCCAGATCTCAGCGATTACACGGAAGGCAGCCAGCATCACCCTTGACAGGTCCCCACCACTGCAACAATTAAATGTCCAAATCCTTTCAGGTGCCTGAGCCTCTCGCTGGAATCCTTCAATGATTTCCAGTGAAGTCTGGATAGGGAAAAGCCAGCCAGCAGTGACAGCATGAAAACAACCATAATCTGTTCAACTCCTGTTATTTCTTTTTTTTTTTTTTAAAGAACATTTTGTAGCATTTTCCCACTAAATACTGCTGATTAAGTAAGCAAAACTTCTCGATGTCTGTGTGAAGATACATGGACAAGAGAGGAAACCCATGTGCATCCCCAAGCCTTGAAGCCACCAACATGAAACCTGGCTCAGCACTGGCTGGTCGGGCACTTCCAGTTTGGCACGAGCCACTCCAAGAAACATTTAAGGTCAAATGAGGAATTTTTCCCTCGAGGCTTTGAGCAATCTGGTCTAGTAGAAGGTGTCCTTGCCCATGGCAAGGGGGTTGGAACTAGATGATCTTTAAGGTCCCTTCCAACCTAAACCATTCTATGATTCTATGAACACTTGGCAGAGTGGTGTACTAGCTATCTAAACTTAGAGAATAAATATAGAACAAATTCACTTTCCCTGCTCCACTGGAATCCCAGAGGTGTTTTAGGGAGGCCGAGGTGCTCCACGCCGCAATGCTGGGGCACAGGGGGAAGCACACAGCGAGCAATGGGCAGAGGCGCTGCTGCCATGGGGGACAGCTGGGTAAGCGCCCAAGTACACGGATGCTTTTCTCCTCTGCATCCACGTCGACTTGGGGGTGAGAGCTCCAAAAGGGCCCGCTTCCTGCTGATATTTCTGCTTCTCCCTGTTTCCGTCGGGGCCAGGAATAACAGAAGAGCAAGCTCTCCCCCAGCCCCTCCTCTCCTGGTACTGGACATGGCCAGCGGCACGAAGAGCGGGGGCTGAGGAACATGCTTGAGTTACTGAAGCAAATGTTTTTGGTGCCTCTGGATGTTCCAAGTTAAGCTCACACTGCGCCGCACTTAGCTTGCATGATATCCAAACTCGTCCAGCAGGGCATAATCCTGATGAATAGCTGGGTAGCTATTAAAATTGTTTTCCTTGAACAGCTAAATGGAAATGTGAGGGCTTGACGCTTGAGCTAGCATTTAAAATGGGCTCAGGTAATCAAAACACCAGATTGGAGAGCGCTGGGGGTTTTACAGGAGCTGAGATTCAATTCAGCTTTGAACCTTTAGTTTATTGTAGACAACAATTCCCACCCCCAATAAATGAAACTAGTCCTGTCTCCTTACGGAGACTGGCTGGACCTGATCACACGGGTTCACACTAGCTGCTTATACCTTTTTGGCCAGCAGCGCTTCTTGTGCAACCGAACACCATCTGTCTGTCGTTCTGTCATGCCACCTCAGGATGCCACTCGGGAAGAAACACGTCACTGGTCATCTCTTGCTGAAGATACCTGAGACGCCAGCATCCTGGATGGCAGCCTTCTCTCCATCCAGGCAGCAAACACCCAGTACAAATTTAGAGCAACAAACAGCATGAAGGCAACTCCGGTACCTGCAAATTATTTTCCTGCATACATGGCCAAGCCATGAACCATTATCAGAGAACGCCTGGTAAACATGATATTGTAGGTAGCTTTTAACTGTCACACACAAGCAGTGCAGATACACAGCAGAGCGATGGATAAAGAGGTTAAATGTACAAAATTTTTCTGCTGTGCTAACTTGCTCCAGGCCCTCTGGCATGGGTGATGGTGGGAAAGTCAGTGAAGAGCTGCTGAGGTGGTGACAAGATGCTGAAAAAGTAACTGGTGTAAGAGATGCTGTTAGACATAGCCAGGGTGCAAGAGGAGCTGGCGTGAGGACAGAGAGCCCGTGGGTCCTGCACGCTGCTCTTGCTCCCATCCACAACCGCTCTGACACCAGGGCAGGTGGGGACAGGCCCATAAAGATGGAATCCCCAGCCACACAGAATGGGAGGATGAGTGGCGGGAAGGTGGCCCCAGAGCAGCTCGTTTCCTGTGCGGCTCCCCAGGCAGAGCTTCTCCCTACCGGGCAGCTCCAGCAAGCTGAGTGGGCTTCGGAGCCATGTGCCTGTGCATGCTTCTGTCCAGAAACGCCAGCAGCAGAAAAACCTGGCTTACTACATGCAAGCAGATAAACATTTCATGAAGAAGAGAAACACAATTTGGGCATTTCAAGCAAGTAAACTGGGCTGTATATTCATGTGCGCGGAGGTAGCCATTCTGCATGAAGAAAGCCATCAGATACAGAGCCTCACTGATGTGGTTTCCTGAGTAGGCTGAGAGCAAGCTATAAGGGATTCCTCTCCAAGCCACATCCCTACAAGGAAGCCTACATTAAAATAAGAAAAGGGAAGAAGAAACCATGTTCTGAGCTCAGCCAATGCTATGCACACTTCACTGACTGTAGTTATCCTGAAAAACCCTATAGTGGGCTCAACCTGGTCACAGAGGCGGCAGATCAGGAGTGCTCCTTTGTGGCAGCCCTGGGTGGCAGCGGAGGAGACACACATGCTAACTGCTGCCCAAACTGGACAAGAGGGAAGCCTTGCTTCCATAACCATAGCCATGTAAAATGATCAAGTCTCACCCATGCTAGCAGTCCAACTTCCATGCTTTCTGTAAAGACTAATGAAATGACAGCAATTTTCAATGCCCGGACTGCATACATTTCAGACAAGATGCTGTTGTGTAATATGAGGAGTGCAGCAGCACGGCAGAGCTGGACAACAGGTAATCCAGGGGTTAACAGAGAGCAAAGGGCTAAGAGCCTGTATGTGGCCAAGCCCCCCTGGGAAGAATTGACAATAACATTTGCATAGATCTGATATCTTTCAGCTCACCAAATGACTCAGATTTCACCTAGGGACCAAAGATGATGCAAAGATGTGTTAAATGCTTTTCCTTATTTAACCTTTGCTGGCTGCATCAGGACAGCGCATGCCAGCTAAGGGTGCTCTGTGTGCCCAGGGGAAAAAAAGCCCAAGCACTGCATGGGGCTCCCCGGGACGCATTAGGAAATTTGGAGGCTATGTAGTATAACCCATTACATCGTAGAGCATCATGCAGAGGCCTTTGGTGCCCAATGCTGGTTTTGGGGATGAAGCTCCACTCTTTCCAGGTGTGGATGGCATGAGACACTCCACACCTTTGGGAGAGGGCCTGAAACTCACAGGGGCTCCCCTATGAAAAGCCACAGGTCAGCTGTAGCAAGGACAGGAGGAGTTTTTCAGCTCTCCCTGCCCTGATTACTCACGGATGAGCTGCAGGAGCAGCCCCACACCACAGTCCATCGCCCCTGCAGCTCCTCAAGGGACGCGTCGAGCGCCCGCATCCAGCACGGCAGCTCCCCGGGCAGCAGCGGAGCCATCCAGCTGCGCGGCACGCATCTTCGGCACGCCATAGCTGGGGGGAGCATACGGCGCAAGCCAATTCCGGAGCCTGACATTCAATGAGACTTGACAGGTCCCACTGAGGTCTGCACGCGGAGAAAGAGCCCGGGGCCCCCAAGCCAGTGACAGTGCCTCAACACTGCCCAGCCCCAGCACGCCCAGGGCATGCAGGATTCAGCATTTGGATCATCTCACAGCAGGCTGGCAGGGACCCAACCGCGCGAGCATCATCCCGTCTGCAAGAGCGCGGGACTGGCTCGCAATGCACTTTTACCCTTGGCGTGGGGGTGGGAGGCGGGGGGATGCATGTTCAGGGACATTCTTCACTTGTCACCCTCAGGCTTAGGCTGTTTCTTTCTCTGCAATCACCTAAAGGTGAGGAGGAGTTGAAAAACATTACACTGACAGCGCTGTCGGAGCTGCGGATATAGGGCCTTCCGCTCCATGCCAAGCAAACCCTCTGGAATGGTTTGGACACGATAGGTAAACAGTGTCGGGCTTGCTCAGCAGGGAGACATTTGTATTTAGATGTTATAGATAAGTGGTGCATATTTGAGACATCTGAAAGTTATTATTCCAGGCAGTTTCTAAACAGAGAATCACAGTTGCATAGCCCCTTAACTCCGAGCTGACAGGCAGGATAATGATTTAAATTATTGTTAAACATAGGCTCTGTTTTAAGTAGATGGAATTCAACATCATGGTAGGTTTGGGGGAATGGAGATATACTGCAAAAGACGACATTTCCAATTGCTGGAGCTCTGATCTACGGGAGCTTCTCCGCCAACACCAAGCATCTCTATACACCATGAAAATGGCAGCTGTAGAGATCCTCAAAAGGGTAACATCACTCAGCTATCTTCTGGATCATTACCACTCCCTCTAATTGCAACACATTTGATTAAGAGAAATGCCTTTTTGAAAGCAAAACATAAGAAGTTTTCATAGACCGTAAAACAGAGTTCAGCAGTGAATCATAATTAATTTTTGTAATGCTTTTGAATGACAAGTGATTTATGCTTCCTTGAGTTCAATAAGGTTATGTTTATTACGCTATCGCTCAGTATACGAAGAGTATACTGATTCATTCTTCATTATAAGTCACCTGAAGCGTAACTGTTAGGTTGCATTAAATCAGAGTACTCCTCATCTGTGAGGAGTTTGCTTTCCAATGTTTTAACATAGGGCTGGCACCCCTGCACTCGGCTGCCCCCAGAGCCCCTCCACCCTGCGGGCACATTCGGCAGATACTGCCATCAGAGAAGGCTTTTTGCCCCCACCATAAGCTGCTTTCTGACATGCCAAAGGTTAGGTGTGACGGCACAGGCTGGCTCCACGCTGCAGCCTTTAGGCAGGCAAAGCTCCAGCAAAAACAAACCCATCTCTTATGTGGAAAGGAGAAAGGGGAGGAAGAATTAATTTCTTGCTTATTCAGCATCTGATCGTCTCTCTGCGTCACAAGCCAGCTCCCAGGCAGTATCTCCAACCTACAGCATCCTCATTTCCCAAATGGGTAATTCATAATAATGCAGGCAAGAGGGTCTCATCTCTGCTCGTAGCATAAAGATGCAATTGGGCCTAAAAAAAAAGCAATCGCACTTTGTCACTTAAGGGAAATTACATGGCTGATTAATAATGGATGAGCCTCACAAAGGCCACCCATTCTGCTCAGCATACTAGCATTTCATCCGAATTATTCTCACCAATAATACTTAGAATTGTTTGGAAATTTTAGGGGAAATTGAGTTCACTCACCTAAGCTTTAATAACAGTTGTGTCTAGCAGGGTAGGAGCATCACAGCAGAGCCTGTGGCACACGCAACACAATATAAAATTGAACCATGAAACAGTAACTCATGTCTCTGCCAGAAACACACTCAGAAGGCATAGAAGTCAAACAAAGGTAAGGCACTCCTGTTGGACTAGGAGCTTGGCTTGCCCACTTTAACACAAGGACTCCAGAGGAGCTGAAACCCGCAAGTCCCCTATCAGGAAGAAAAGCAGTATCGCCACTTGCAGAAAGCAGACACTTGTGTGATTTGTCCCAGGAAGATGAGAAATCTGAGCCTGAATCGGGAGCTCAATCCTTTACCAGTAAAATTAAGGATGGCTTTTTGTCCCGTTCTACTAACCATTAGTTATTGATCTGATGTAGTCACACCAGCGTGTAAAGGCTCTCCCCTGCAGGCACTGCTTGGTTGCTTTTCCTGCACAATTAAATCCTAATAAATATTCTTCCCTCATGAAAACAATGGACCAATCTCTGTCTGAGCAGGTTTTTTTTCTCTTTTAATGTGAAAAAAAAAAAAATATTCCTAGAGCTTGGTAGAAAGCAAACAAGCAAGCAAAAACCCAAGTGGGTATTAAAGCTACTACTGCCCTATTTGAAGAACCCAAGAGAACCACAAAAGGAAACTGCAGCAATCAATAGAAAACATGGAAACGGTTCCTTAGTCCTCAAGATGGGCATTGAATTTGTGCAGTGACAAACCCCCTGGGGCAGGCTCAGGGACCTCGCCTGCCTCCTGTGACCTGCAAGAAGCAATGCCTGCTCCTTCCTGCAGCCCTTTCGGCTGCTGCTCCGCTGACAGCACATTCTTCAGAAAAAGGAGAGGTACAATGGCGAGTGGAAGCAGGATTTCCTCCTGTGTTTGCTTCCAGAGCCAGAGGCTCTCTGTAAGGAAAGGGAAGCCTCCTCGAGCCTCCAAACCCCTGCTGGCCACAGCACAGCCCAACGCAGAAAACAGCCTGATGGCACTCCACTCTTTCAACGGGCAGCCAACATGGCCCTGCCCTCCGGACATAACACCTAAGAGACCAACACGTACTGGAGACAATAAATGAATGGCAAGGACCCCAAAGAGTATTTCCCACTTATTTTTCATTCTGGTCTACTTGTAGTGACTCCAGATAAACTACGCATTTAACCAGTCGAACCCTAAAGTATTCAAAACCTATCTATATCTGAAACATTTCAGGACAGTCCATTTGGACAGCACAATACGGCCAGTTTGAAGACCCGTCATTACTAAATTCTCATGTCCTGGCACAAGCTGATAAAGCCACTGTGTTCCATCTCCACCTGTGAGCCAAGATTTCTTAGTCTCCAGAAAAATAAATCCTGCTAGTTTCTGTAGTCATCTTCATGCTGTAGAGCCAGCATGGACTCAACCACCTGATGATGGGAAACTGCAACACTAAAACCCGCCTGGGATATTCTTTGGTGTCACCTTCCTTTCCACTTGTGGCATCGAATGACAGAACAACAGACAGGTCTCCAAACAAAACCACTGCAGCCTCAACTGCTCGGCTTCACTGCAGTCAGGAAAAGGATATTAACTATGGAGACAGGGCTGCAATCAGCCTTTCTGAGGAAATAATAACCTGGGAAATTCTGACTCATGCTGATTTGTGATCAAGGACTGTGACTGAGATACCAAAAAAAGGAACTGAATCAGATTTTCATGGCTGTGTCAGAATGAATTAATTCTCGTCATGTAACTGGAGAAGATTTAACATCACAGAAGCATTTTCAGAATGACAGCAGGATATGGAGGCTGTGGTAAAGAAG
This sequence comes from Burhinus bistriatus, assembly GCA_013397275.1. Lineage (NCBI taxonomy): Eukaryota > Metazoa > Chordata > Aves > Charadriiformes > Burhinidae > Burhinus > Burhinus bistriatus. Next base: position 708,118 of record VYXH01010645.1, on the reverse strand, counting down.
AAAACATGATTATTGGGCAGGAGAGACTGACAGCAATGAAAGATAAAGAAGAACTAAATATACCATAAAATAATAGCTTGGTCAAATATCTGCCAATAGGAACATCGTGAGGAGGGGACAGCAGTTGTGAGCATCTGGGACTCCTGGCTGCAAATACGCCCTGGACAACGCTTACGCCAGGATAACCAACAGTGAAACATCTCGAGGAGCGACAGTGAAACTTAGGTCTAAAGCCAGGAAGAGACGACTGCCTGGGCTCGTGCAGCAGCTGCCATTTACCCCTGTGCCCACCTCAGAGAGGGGCTAAGGTTTTTTTCTCACTTTTGTGGTGGCCAGCAAAACTCCTAAGGTAAATCAAATGTCTGCCGACCTCACTCTGCTTCTAGCTAAATCAAAGTTGGGCTATTTCAATTCTAAATGCTTGCCCATTGAAACCATTCAGGTTAGCATAACTAGTCCTTTTTAAAGCCACGTTTAAAGTAATTTGCATTCATTTTCTAGGTTGTCCACTGTAACTAAACCCTCTGCAGGAAAATACTGCACTCAGTACCTATTTTAGAGAGGGGTTTTTCTGAACCAAGCAAGTTAGAGATGCTACTAAGTGGAAGATTAGACTCTCAAGTGCAACTCGATAGCCAGGAGTTCATCTGGCAGCAAATTTCACAGACACGGGCTGAGGAGTGTGAAATGCCCACTGCAAAGCACTGACAAACAAAAGAGTATCTACTCTTTCCTCACACTGCCTCCTCACCTTCATCCAAAACACCCCTTTGATAGATCTGTCAGTGTTTGTTACTAGCAGAAGACTTATGTAATAAATTAACTATATGATAAGAAGAGATGTTGCGCAAAGAGGAATAGGTGTTACCAAGCACGCAACAAAAAGCCACTAATCTAATTCAGGACATAAGAAACACATCTGACATGGATATTTCCATACGTCATTCTTCTCCTGTATCTTCATGATCCCTTTGATAGAGAGAGTGTCAGTAGCATGTACTTGACCTGATAAATGAGCTCACATCTTCAAGGAACATGCCAGGCATCCACAGTGAGCCATGCAAAACAGTTTCAACACACCTAACACCCCGTGCT
>VYXH01010645.1:666201-707016 GCA_013397275.1 Burhinus bistriatus | reverse complement strand
GGGGGGGGGGGGGAGAGAAAACCAAAGCCTTTGGGTTATGAATTATCAACACAAAGTCAATATGAGCTAGTGTAAATTGAACCTTGTATGAGTGAAGAAACCAGGCGAGAAAGGGATGGTATCTTGGTCACCAGGTTGTTCTTGCCTTCCCCATCGATATAACCTGATCTCTCTTTGCCAAACCTGTCCTTCTTCCACCACTTTCAGACAGCAGTTCACCCTGTTTCCATTCTTGCTCCCCTCATGCTTCTGGACCCCTTCTTAAACCTTCCTGCACAGAAACTAGCCATGTTTTCCAAGAAAAGCAAACGTTGCTGGGAGGCAACCTCTCTACCTCCCCTCCAACTTCAGCAGTGCATTCCAGCCTCCCCTGCTCATGCTCATCTCTCTCCTCCTAAGAGAGTCTTTGCTCCTCAGAAAAACCATTAAGCACAGAGCCTGATCCCTGCACAACCATTGATTACTGATTAACCACAGACCGCTGGTTTTGACCTAGCAAGCCCTGCACAGAACCCAGTAACAAGCAGATGGCAAAGAAAAAATCCAGCAAAGCACTTAAGCACATGGCTATCTTTAGGAATGTGAATTAACAGACTTACTCAAGCATGTACCTGATTTCTGGCACACCAGATAAAACTACATGTGTGCAAGAGGTGGGTAAGTAGTTAACCATCCTGTTAAATTCAGGCCCTGCAGCCTATGCAGTCTGCTTTTCTGAGTAACTGAGAATGGGTAAACTGTCCAGTTGGGAACTACACACCTTTAAAAAATGGTATTTCACTTCCCACTTAAATTTATCCTCCATCAGCTTTCATCCATTAGCTTGCCAATGCAAAGTACCCTCTGCCTCACCATTAGATTGTTACTTAGACTCTTCGGAGCTTATCTGGTTTTTGAGGGAGCATTGGTCTTTTAGGTCTCACATCCAAAATTGAAGCACTAGAAATTATCATACAAATACTCATAAAGTGATTATGGCCTAAGACCAAATTATTTATGTATTTCTCTTGAGTAAGCCAATTAGGCTGAGCTGAAATTGCCAGTCCCCACAGCTCCGCAGTGAAATTCTCCATCAGTTCAGTTTTCTTTCCAACTGTTTCTAGCACTGACCTTCAGCATGAGGCCAATTTCCTTCCACCTGGCCGAGCAGCATTACAGTCAAGATCTGCAGACTCTACCACGTTAGGAACGAAGCAATAAAAAGTGTTTTGACAAATGCAGGCAACATCAAGGCTCATCTGAGACACAAGTATACTCCACAAGTGCATGGAGTCATTGAATCAAATCCAGCTAGAACCAACCAGGCTTTAGAAAGAGGAGCAGAAACCAACAGGAGTCTGTTTTTGTCAAAAAGATGCTTTCACACAAGCCATGCTGGGATAACAGAGCGGTCTGCTGACGCCTGTGAAAAGCTCAGGAGGGTGATGGCTGCTGCCTACAGATACCAAAGAGGGTAAAGAAAATCAACCGGGGAAACACCACTGCAGAATGAGGAGGAAATGTAGGTGTCTATGGAAACACGCTGATGAACACTTACACAGCTCTGAGGTGCTGGGGGTCCTCCGCACTTGGGCATGCAGAGGAAAGAGAGAACACTCTGCATTAAAGACTTTGGAGGCTTCAGATCTTTCTACACAAGTGGTGCAGTATTTATTGGCATGGTCCCAGCACGGGAATAGGATTATTGGATTCTAAAGGCTTTTTCCCTGGAGTGGTCTTTATCCTCTTAAAAGAAGATAGAGCAATTAAACAATTTATTTTTTTTTCCCTGAAAAGAATTAATTGTCTGTGAAGGGTCATACCAGTAGCCAGATGCATCACAAGAGATTTTCATCTTCTTAAACACACTAGCCACAGCCAGTGGCACAAGATTTGACTCAGTGGCCAGCAATCTCATTTATCAATCTTTTATCCCTAGCTACAGACTAAAAATCTATGAATCTTAAATAAGTTTAATTTCAAAATCTAATAGGAGCAGATGGAATGGACATTTCTTTTAAAATATTTCTGTAAAGGCCCTTAATATCAAAATGATGCTAATTCTAGAGAATTAAAACTTGTAAGTGACTGGACATACTGTTCTATCCTATATACATGGAAATGCTTTTTATAAATTTTGCAGAGTTCTGCCAACAGTACCCTGCTGTAATTCCCATGACAACAGGTAGAAGCACTTACCTAGCACATGTCAGTACAAGGGATGATATTTTCACCAAATGCCACAACACAGGGGAAACACGTAATGCTGTCAGAAGAACATACTATGAAAATGTGATAAAGAGAGTGTGATAGATGAATGCAAGATCCAGATTTCCCTAAATGTCTGAGCAGGAGAGAGGAGCCCAGCGTCTCACTGAGCACAGCACCTTGCAGGATCAGTTAAGCAGAGCATCAAAACCTCTGCATCAAAATCAGGAGTTGATTCAGCACAGGTAGCATATCTTGGAGAACAGAATTAGTAGCTCAGCGTGACTAAAGACGAAAGGCAGGACAAAATAACACCTGCACTTGCAGAATTTTTTTCCAAGGAGGACCTAGAGATGCTGATTGTTGTCGGAGGCAGGACACTGGATTCAGCACACCTTCAGCGTCCCACACTAAGGCCAGGACTAGGAACAAGACTGCAGCAAGCTGAGGACAGAAGAGTGGTACAAGACCAAGGGCCCACTCGGGCTCAGGCTCTGCCTCCAGCATGGGGTGAAGCAGATTTGCCGGGAAGAGCACACACACACACGCAGGACAGCACAGGGATCCCTCCTCCATCCATGCCCCAGTCTCCCCAACCCCTGGCCCACAGCACCAACGATGACTTTGCATTTGCCTACCCTGGAAGCACCACTGAAAATTTTACTTTTTAAGAAATTCCTTCATTTGACTCAATACATCCTCCATCGAGACAACCCCGAAGTTGCGCTGTACTGTTTGTACAGACACACAGTCATATGAATTGCATTTCATACACATCAGAAGAGAGTCACATACAGCTGATGAACAGAGAGGCTCTTTCTGCCTATGAAATCCCAACTAATTAATATTTTGGCATAAATGAACAAATGGGTCACTCTAGCTTGTGTAGCATCTAGCATCATGATTTAGTGTGAAACTTAGTGTCTAAGACCAGTTACTGGTAGCAGGTATCAGGCACACTCTTACGCATCACAAACAGACAATAATTTTTTGATGCAAGAATGCACCATAATTTAGCAACAGTTACATTGAGAGCAGAGTTTGGTGAGAAATTAACACTGTGGCCGGCAACAGTACATACTTGACCAGGCTGGGCATTGCTGCATCAGTCCATCAGTGCTGGGAGAGCAGCTTTCCGTTGAGTGCAGACCTGAGTCACTAACATAAGATCTTCTGCATCTGCACAAGCAGATGACACCCCTTGCATTTTTGCCGTCTTTCAGCCACGTGTGAACAGTTACGTTCACACAGACCCCAGGAGGCTCAGTCCTCCTGATAAGGGTACGTGCAAGGAGAGGTCCTGGCTTGGATTGGCACAGGTTGCCTCAGTCAAAATGCTTTGTTTTCTTCAGGAGAAGCCAGGCAAGGTCTGGAGGGGCTTCTCCTTCTCCTGCTCTGTGTTTGGCCAAAGAGAAGTGATGAATGAGCAAAAACCTGGGGCTAGATTCAGTGTAAAACCAGAGCGACTCCACAGGTGTGATGGTGTGCTCCCCCCTCTCCAGGCGCCACCTGATCTTTATCTCTCAATCCTGCCCAAGCAATAACCACCCGTGGTGGTCATAATGGGTCCATGTAGTCGCGATGGTGGCATCTGGGGCTCAATACGGTTTCGGGGAGACAGATAACACAATAGCCAAGGGCTAACTTGAGCAATGCTGGTTCTGTAGTCTATATGCAAATATGACTACAGGTCAATCATCTTACCCCCATATATAGTGAACAGTCCAAGAGCTCTTTGAGCTCTCCTGAACGGCAGCAGGCTGCATGCCAGGATCTCCCCTTGAGTAGGGACGCCGCTCAAGGTTACTGCTCCTTGAGGCTGAGAGATTCCTTGCCGCAACGGATCCTCAGTAAGTGACTAATAGCATGCTGAACTTTGAAATCTTAGCTAAGTGATATAAAGGATTGATTGCACATATATAATCCTTTAGACATAAACCGTTGACCGAGTTTGGGACTAGGATTGGATCCAGCTGCACCTAGACTCCTCTCTGAGAAGGAGTTTAGAAAGCAAGGGGGTCCTTTCTGAAACCTTGACTCAACGGGAGGGTCTGCCCGACAGTTCTGTCTGACCCTGTCCTCTATGCAGTAAATAACCAAGTGTGCCTCGCCATCTTGAACCTTGTTAAAACACTGTTGCATTTACCAAACTTCGTTAAATCCCTGTTTTATATCAATACATGTACTGCTGCTTCTCTCTATGAATAAAGTGCATCGCTCCTTCCACGACAACAGATGACTCCAAGATTAGGCTGGTAAAACTGAGAGTAGGGTAGGGCTACAGGTAAGGATTTCCAGACTGAGTCCAACAACAACAGTTCTGCTTACACTGCTTGGAGAAACAAAGGGAGACTTCAGAGTAGAAAGCAATCTCATTTTTAGCTCTGTTGCTGATACAGATGGAAAAGCCAATTTCATTTTATTAAAGGTGTCAAACTTTTTTTAATAACCCAGACACCTACAGGGGTAACAAAATCATATCCTCTGTACGGTAAATTGCATATTCAGCAGCTGTGATACCAATTAGACATTGAAATGACAAAGTGCTATCTCATGCCAGCAGAGACATACCGTATAGAGCCGGTGTTTAGTTTTATCATATAAGCAATGTTTAGCCGTTGTCTGTCATACAGGCTTAGGGGAAAGGGCCTCCACAGCTGGAACAGCTGGAATTTCAAGATTAGCCCAATAAATTGTTATACTTTTACCAGATGATCTACTCAGTTTACATGCAAAACTTACCTCCAGCTCCAAGTGTCTTACACTGCAGTAAATGCACTCTTTTTGTCAAGCTATAGCTTTATGAATGAAGAGGAATTAGCTTTCAGCATTACAGCCCATGGTTTGTACAGTTTAAACTATTTTGCTGAGTATTTTGGAGACAAGTATTAAGTAAGCTGCAAAAGTTAACTCCCTGTACCAACATATTCTCTCCACCTTTCTTTTTAAGACACTTATTACCTACAGAATTATAATAGGAACCACATTAGACAAACTAAGGAAAACACAATTACATGTGGCATTGAGTACCAGTCAAGGGAATGTATTTTTTTAAAAAACAACGTAGATACCTTATCCTAATGGTTTAAATCAAAACACCACAACCTTTGCTAACATAAGGAACTCTTTGCAATGTTTCTCAAAAAAAAATACACTGCTCCATTAGTGGTGTTATTATTCTCTAAGGCCCTGTCTATACTGTTAGAAACTTCTGTAACTAACTATAACTGTGTAATGAATTCAGTATATATTCAATTATTCCAGTAGTTTATACCTTTAGTAGAAGTAAAAAAAGGTCAAAGCGCTTTTAAATGGAATCACTGTTTCCAGACTACAGGTCCCACACTTACGCTAAGAAAATAACAACACTTAGCAAAGGCAAGATAAACTTCTTAGTGTAAATCAGCAATATTTACCTCCTTAAAGCCACAGCCACATCACTCATCAGAACAGATATTTAATGTGAAGGCATCTTTTTTTTTTTTTTTTTTTTAACACAGAGGCCTAACTTTGCAAGGTCAGCATCTGAACTTCAGCGTTCACATACCCATAATGTAAACACCACTTACAATTGTCAGAGTTTTCATATTTCATTGTGCTTTTATGGGTAACATGGAAAATATTATTATATAGCCCTTCTTGCCTGTGTTAGGAACAGTATTTCAGCTTACCAGAACTAAAGGAACTTTATAAAGCACAGAATTTATTTTTCCACTGGTCATTCAGTCTTGTTACAGTCTTCATTTTTCTCAGTCTGGGCAATAATAGCCAGACTAATCCCCCTTAAATTTATTCCTACCCAGGTTCACTTGCAGGCTCTCCTGCCGCTGATGTGGATATTTTGTGGATAAAATGTGCCCAACAGCACATTATGTGCCAGATTTTGTCCCTTCTGTTCACCTGTAGCAATGCCTTGGCTCCATGAGCACTCCTGCTAAGGCAAAGGTGGTTTTCAGGTGAAAGCAACAGGCACACCGACAAGCAACGCTGATAAAACATGTAACGCACGCAGCCTCTGTGCAATTTTGTAAGTCAACACCTCATCAAGACCTGGTGAAGCCTGCAATGCTGATCCCCTCAGAGACCATATTTTACTTGGCGTCTGGCTGTTCCGATTTACTCGGTATTTGCCATTCAACTGCAGAGCCCGAAGCCCCCCGCGCTGCCAGCGGGAGGGCAGGGCAGAGCCCAGGAGATGCTGCCTTCCCCGTGGGTCAGCCCAGGCTCACGGGCACAAATTCTCCGCTGTTTACAATCAAACGCAAAGAGAAGGAAGAAAAAACCCACTGCTTGCAAGCAACCAAGATGAGCTCTGGCTCGCTTAAAAGCGCTGTCTCCGGCAGCTTTATCATGATAAGCAAGACAGACCTAGAGGACAGACAAGGAGCTGCCTTTGGGCTGTGGGCTAAATTTTGGGTACCTATCGCATCTGGAAAAATACGTCCCTCCAGAGGTGCTAAGGCAAAGCAGAGATTAATTAAAATGGCAAGAGATGAGTTACTTATTAAACTGTTTTCACATTTTTAGCCGTGTTGGAGAGCTTCCTGCAGCTGCCATAGAGACAACAGCTACAGACAATAAAACTTTATGAGCAATTTAAATTCTCTCTCCCCTTAGGAGATGCGGAAAAACAATGACAACTGACTGTTTGCAGGTCGTGTATATCTTGCCTTCATTAAGTAGGACTCTGTTTAAACACATATTATTCTTTTCCATCAGATAGTCACAGACTTCCACAGAGAGGGTAAATAGTTTATAGCTTCCACTTTCAACAATACACTATAAAAATACACTGCAGTCATATTTGATTATCCAATTTTGTTTAGTGCGAAGCACTCTCAGCAGACCAGTCTGCTTACTTGCAAGTGTCAGAATAGCAACAGAAATGGATTCCCGTGGGCAATGGAAAATAAGTTTTGCACTTGGAAAATAAAATAGTAATAACCACATGGTAAAACTGCAGATGCATGTGATAAATTAGCTTTATCATCAGTCTTATACCATTCACACCTGAAATTTGCCCATAAATCCACCTCATTTGAGGCTTATTTAATGTTTCTTCTAAAGGTGCCCTGGAGCTAGAGATTCAATTTACCTAAGAACTGACAAGGGTGAAGAAAGAAAAACGTGCTTCCTTCTTTCCTTACAAAATGTGCAACTTCCTTGTCAAATATACACTAGCTTGAGTCCCAAGATGGGTACACTTTCATCCCTGATCCATTCACATTTTGACTTTTGATACTTTGCAAACATGAAGCAATAAGAAGCTAGGAAGGGGATCTGGAGAAAGAAAAGATTTCCCAAATATCCAATATAATATACAGCACTGCCAGTTAATTCTACTAGGATCTGTATATGTATTTATTACTGAAGTATATATTTATACTGTTTCTACTTCAAGCAAATCTAATACATGCACATATAATACATATGCATATGTATAGTTTTTCACATATTTTATATTTACAAGAGGTGGTGAAGCTTTGCTTTCAACAGGTGCCTCTCAGTGTGCCAATCTAAATAAAATTATCCTTGGTCTTCCAAGTCTGTGCCGGTAAAAGACCGAGACCACTTTGAAATACTGCATGAATGAAAATACAGATGGATGGCAGAAGAGCGTGAGCAGAGTAATAAACAGTAAGGGGGTTTGGTCGCTGACCATGCTAGTAATGAATGGCACTAAAGGAAATGAACAGACGGCTCCTCACATTACCCCACTGGAAATATGGGGTGGGTAGAGGGGTATGCTGAAATCATAATTTCTTTGCAGTCCCATTTTTCCATACTTCTAGATCACATACTATGCTTTGAAAGAAAAGACACTAGATGGTAGGACTAGATGATCTTCACGGGTCCTCTCCAATCTTAACCATCCTGCAATCCTGTGTTACAATGTCACTGCCAAAAATATGGGGCAATTTTCAAAAAGACACCATACAACATGAAAACCTCGAATTCCCCACCAAAAGGTACAGGAAAATGCTGAAAACACACATTATGCTTTAACATACACATCACTGAGGGAAGCTGCCACCCTTGCTGTCCTGCAGTGAGTCCACAGGAAGTGTACGTGAACATTTCTTAGTCTATGCCAGGCTTGCTTGAAAGAAGCAGGCTAATGTGAGAGAACACCATTTGGTTCCCATGAGCTGCCATCCTTCCTCCAGGGCTCTGAAGACCCCAGGATTTAAACAGCTGGTCCTTTCCTTTTCTTTTTTGATGCTTTATTATAGCAGCGAGGCAGCAGATTGCTTATATTCCATTTTTCTCGGACTCTTTTTGAAGTGTGAATGAGCATGTGTGTATGTTGAAGTGATAACATAAGGCTAAGCCACATTTCTAGTAAATATTACTTTAAATTATCCTGGAATGTAAAAGTGCACTTGTGCAAAACTAGCTGCCCAAAAAGGGAAGCAGAGCTGTAAACCACCCTGCCTGCAAGTTGAGCATGTCGGCAGGAGAGACGCTGTATAAGGGCATGTTTACAGGTCACGTAAGCCTGCATCTACGCTGAAACTTATGCCCTAAAACACAGAACATGCATGCACTCGATTGCAACCGCCTCCCCTATGCGGGCCTTTACATTGTGGCAGGAAACCAGCTGAGACCTCGTGCTCAGAGGAGACCAGATTCGCGGGTGAATTTAAGCCTTTTTATCTCTATAACGTGGGTAGAGGCAAGGAGAGCAAGGAGGAGCCTCTCACCTGTGACCGAGCATGTGAGCACTGTGAACCTCATCGCTGAAGCCACCTTCAAGGTGGATTTAAGCCAGTCTCTCATTGTGACTCACTCCAGCAGTGACAGACAAGACGTGGTCCAAACTCAGTTCCTGTCCTCCCCTCAGCTGAGACGCAGTGGAGCGTGCAAGCCCTTTTCACCTATTTCAGAACAAAATCAAGCAGGCAAAGAAGCTGCTTAAAGGATTCTGCTTCTGAATATAAAGCAAGGGCAGCCAGACCCAGGAACATCTGTGACAGCCACAGAAACCCGTGCATTGACAGCAGTAATGACATGTGGGTAATTATCAGTAAGGCTGATGCTATGGGTAAAGCCATAAGCAGAAAGAAATGAAAAATTAAGGTACAAGCCAGCTGTTTCTCTTTCATCCACAGGCGCAATTTAGCGATACCAGCCTGCGATGCTAACAGAGAAGGAGGCAGGACTGAGCTGGGCAACAAGGCTGATGGCATCCCTGAAGCAGGTGACACTGCTGTATAACCTCTGGCAAATCATTTAACTCTCCCAGGCTTTGGGGCCCCTTTTGTTCAAGTCTCTCTTTATTAAATCTGTAAGACAGGAACAGTGTCACTAGGCTTGGTCATTATCCTGCTTTACTGGGTCCCTTACTTTGGCTGGAACTGCTACTGTAGTGCACGTAAGTGAAAACAAAAATGTCAAGTTTTGGAAGTTGTGACTTTTGGGGACATAAATGCACATTGTGCATTCCCCTGCAGAGCTGGGATCTTGCAGTGACACAAGACTTAATGCTGCACGTGCTTCCTTCAGGTAAGTCTGATTTTGGAAGTGAAGTTACATTATTGGGAGTGGGAAGGGAATAATTCTGCAATTAGAAAGACAGCCACCAGAAGCAGTAAAGCTTTTGGTCAGATTCTTGGGTGAAATACACATAAAAGCAACTGGCGGCAGTGCAGACCCTGCAACCCTACGGTCACTGGGAAAACAGTGAGGCTCAAGAACAAGGAATATGTCTGGGGTTGGGGAGGGAATAAATGCCTGAACTGGAATCTGAAATGCTAGGCTCTTCTGTTCAACATACCACTTCAGCATCCCCAGCCTCCATCAGATGCCCTGCATACCATACCAGGCTGAATTCGACCATATGTTTGTAGCTAAGCTATGAAATTCATTTGTCAAGTCCTGGGAGGTTTTGGCAAGTTGTCCTGTACTGTATGTGTGGTCTGCTACGCTAGAACAGGCGTGCAGAGCATTGCAGTGGGTATGTCTATAGGATCCAGAGGCAACACAGCCGACAATTCCCCTGCTCTGATTTTAAGTGCTGTGTAATAATGAATGGACATAGAGAGGACTCAAGTCGAAGACGTTTCAGTACAGTTGCTAGGCTTAAAGCCTGCTGAAGGCTGCTGGAATGAGCTATAAATACATATCTGAGCTCCACGCCAACTGTGTAAACTCAGAAGCTGCCTGCTTCATTCAGGGACTTCATACCCACCAGAGAGTCCGGAGCCTGTTAGACTAGAGGCAAGTCAGTGGCTGGCAAGAGTCACATTTTCCTTGTGAAAAGGGATGTGGAAGATGCTAGGACAACGCAGGGGTGGATGACGGATAGGAAATGATTTCTTGGGTGTTTTGAAAAGAAACACACAATCCAGTGTTATGGGCCCTCATTAATCAGACGGAGGAGTCCTGAGGTGCCAGATCTCACAAGAACAGCCGGAGGACTTGGAATCATCTGTAAGCTCCTCCTAACGGAACCCTTGGCATGACATTTGCCCAAATTCTAGATCCCAATTCAAATATCACCACCTTGGCCTATGACCAGTTGCCTAGTGGCTGTGATTCAAGCTGATTCACAGCAAAAGATAAATCTTTCTGCTCCTAAAAGAAAGCAAAAAGCTGCCGAGAAATTCTTTAATTCCTCTGCCTTGTGCAATCTTGGGCCGGTAGTTTTTGCAGCAGGAACAGGTCAGTCCCATTTCTTCACCTCCCAAACCCACATCCCTCTTCCCTGCCATGTAGGTTGCTACAGGCAGTCCCTGCCATGAGATTTTTTAATACAACAAGCAGTGCAGAAAGGAGGCAGAACTGTCAAAGAGGCTTCCTTAAAGTTTTTTTATATATAGCATGAAGGTGTCATTTTAACAGAGATTACCAAGCTGCACAACAGGAAAAAGCCAGGATCTTTCTCAGCCTAGCAAGATCATCTCATCTTCAGAAGGAACTTCAGCTCATGAAGGTCAGCAGGTATCATCTAACCATTTCCATGGTGAAAACAAGACCCATGAAACTACTGCTACATGGAGAAGCGCTGTGATTTGCCCCCCAGTGACGATGCAAAGACAACTCTAAGGCTGCATGCTGACACCTGTGGTCTCCCAGCAACCAAGCTGCCCCTTAAGCTGGGTCCTTGAAGACTCTTCCCAGCTCTCCTAAGGTGCATAAACTCAAATAGCCCAAACTTTGACAGCCTGCACATCTGGGGCTAGACTGAGTCCTCATCAATGCCAAACTATCTCCATTTCAGCTGAGGATGGCAGAAGACACAGGCACTCAGCACTCCTCGTCCTTCAACCCCAACTCTATATCAAACCTTCAGGCTCCAGAGCATGAATCAAACTCCTCTGTGAAAGCAACATCCTGGCAAAACCAGCCGCAGCTTCTCCCAGGTAATTTAGAAGATACCCACGTTTCAAATCTGCCCGCTAAACCAGCCAGAAAATCATAATAGTGCCATCCAGGAAGGATTGATGTATAACACGTAAAATGCATTTCCCCACCTTGGCATGGGGAAAGCAGCAGATGAGATAAAGTTTTACAAGGTATATGCCACACTCCAGACTATGCTCTGATAGAGCAACACCTCTGAGCAGAAATCCACTTATTTACAGATGGCTTCTAGTGCTATACTGTAGTGGTTGTTCCCCACCTCCCACTCATGTTGTATTTATGTGCTAAGTTTCAAACTCCCACGGATCCAGGCTGAGGTTGTGAGATGCTCTGGGGAGGAACAACAGCCGTTTCCCTGCGCCCGTCCCAGCACAGCGAGGGGGACGGGCAGCGTCAGGCTGGCCTTTCACCAGGGACGGCTCAGCATCATCCCTGCACGTTCAGACCCAGGTACTCACCTAAGAGCTGCACTCCACGGGTGAGTCCATAGACGTCGATCAAAGCCCAGAGGGGCTCTGCTGTCCTCACCCCGCTGAAGAAGAGCATTGCGGCGGAGTCGTTCACCCGATAGAAAACTCGTCCCTTCTTGTCCACCCAGAAGGCTATGATGTTTCCCTCATTTGCAAACTCTTCTGGCAGAGCCTTGGCCCAAAAACCGCTTTGGGAAACCAAGTCGGGGCACGCATACTTCGGCAGAGTGTCAGGGTTAATCCTCGATGGATCCTTGCAAGTAAACCCGAGTCGAAGAGCCCCACTCCAGCAACACTGCTTTTTAGTGATCTGCAAAGACAACAGCAGCAATAACAGCATTTGGTACTTGAACATCTACTGACACACTACAGGCTCTATGCCGTCGAGCACCAATGGCCACCGCCTAGATAAGCCCACTAGATTTACGAAACATTTTACCCACCAAACACTGCTGTAGCTTTTTCAGCTGCAAGCAGCAATGCCGCACGCTTAGGATACGATGCACATATTAAAAAAAATAAATTAAATCTATGCAGAGAGGTGAAATGTAATTACAGCTGCATGACGACTCACTTCTATTTCTAAGGTAATTCCTTTTGGCCTAAGAATCACCCTGTCGCAAAATATGCCAAAAAATGGCCTTAAGAGCTTTTATCTTAGCTTCTGCAGCAGCAGAGCTCTTCCCGTGTGGTGCGTGGATGATGGGGTCTCTCATGACCTGAGGGAAGATCACTGGCTCCAGAATCATAGTCACCACCATAGGGTTTTCTGGGTTTCCCAGCCAAGTAAAAGACAGTCTTACTCCTGTTTAACTTGTCAGATTGGAGGAAACCACAGCCTTGCAGCAGAGAACTTGTCTGTGGGAAAGCACGATTTAAAGTATTTATCTATATTAGATACACAATTAGGAGGCAATGATAGATGTCTTATGATTGGGGAAAACCTATTTATTTCAGCTGTGAGTGGTGTTTTTCAAGATATGTTGTGCACATCCACCCCCCACCTGTCAGTATGAGGTTACTCAGTGTGTCTGGGGTCAGGAACATCTGCTATAGTTTTTGGGATGGTGCATGTGCCATATCCACCCTTCTGCACCCGAGAGACAGCAGGACAAAGGATCACAAATGCCTCCAGAGTCATCAGCTTCTTCTCACATGAACTGAACCCTGGATTGAAGGGGATCTGAGGGGAGCAGGCAGCAGGTCCTAAAGACAGGCAGCACATCTGAAACACCATCCAGTTACAAGGTGTCTTTCTTCCCATGGAAGCAGGGAGTCTTCCAGGCTTAGTATGGTGCCCAGATCCAGACGATGCCCTTGGAGAATTTTTTCTCTCATTTTGTTGTTTGAGTATGCAACCTGCTGGGAATTGTTCCTCTCAAAGGGATTCAGCCTGTCAGCATCCAGACTATGAAACTAAAGACCTAAGGATGCTGGATCCAGTCCTGATGTCGAGCCAGGACAGTTCCTGCATGCCAGTTGACACGTAAGTGGTCCTTCTGTTCATACACTGAACCTGCAGCAAACATGACCACACTGAGATAGCCCTCTTCCATCAAAGCCTTGACAGCCTCAAGCAGTTTCACCCTTGCAGGACAAGGGCAGAAACACGGATAGGTACCACAGATCAGATGTCACACAAAACTTGCTACCTTACTGTAATTTCTCTCTCTGTCAAAGTGCTAATGGCTCGGATGAGTGGCAATGCCAAAGACTGAACTGTCCAGAACTGCAGGACTTTGTTCTCAAAAGCCTGGCAGCAGCTCCTTGTGTCCCAGCTAGGAAGCCGACAGCACAAGATTTTCACCAAGGGATTCTCTAAGACATTTTGTTTGGACTCGTGAATTCTCTTCTAATCACATTTGTAAATATTGCATTTTTCTTTCACGTGTTCCTCTCCAAGGCAAATCTGGAACGTGTGCCCTTGGGGGTACAACAATCTCACAACAAAGACGTGGTCCAAAGCCTGGAGATTTCTGTTTTATAATTGAAGTATCAGAAAGAATAACTCAGAGCTTCAGAAAAAAAGCTTATCAAGGGACAGTTCCTCAGTTAAGCCAGTGCTGCTCTTTATCCCTACTCAGTCCGCCAAGCACCTAAACTGTTCACATGAAACGCTTGAGCACTGACCTCAGTCCCAGGAATCATGGGAAGCTCCCACTTACAGGATGGACACTGGGGTGGCACTAAAAAGGACTGAAGCAGATTTGCTATTTTACAGGCCTGGCCAGGATGGGATGGGATCAGGCATGTCCCCAGTGGAAGCAGGGGGTGGATGGGGCATGCACGTGCCAAAACGGGGAGTACACCCACACTGCAAGAAGCAGCCTGGATTATTTATTGCAGCAAATTTACTGCAAGCCCTAAAAGCTTTTAGGTCTGAGATAAATATGGCCTCATTGTTATTTGTACAATTTACTCTTTCACAGTCTCTTGCCAATACTTCACAGCAATCACAGGCCACATGAAGTAAATATTCATATGATAATCGAGGCTGCACATGTTCCATGTATTAATCAGCACCTATAAACAGTTCTCAATACAGTCTGACCACAGGCAAACTAATATCCAAATTAAAATCTATTATAAAGCCTGCCAAGAATTAGACACAGCTGGACAAAGGGTACACAGTTTTGCTAAAAAAGGCAATGGTTAATGATGGACCAAATTCTCTCTTCAGCAACCACTGCTAGCAAAAAAAGCTTGGGAGGTCCACTAGGTAACAGAAGGGGAGGAAAAGATACAATCTACATCGAAACTGCTAAGCCATGGCTGCTTCCACAGATTCAGGCTCCTGCTCTTGTGCCACCTTCGACAACCTCAGCCCGCTCCCTAGCAGTGCCCCGAGTTACACAGAAGAAACCCTACTGGGACACATATCTCGGAGGTAAAGAAAGAGGAAATTTTCCCAAACCCCACACAGCTCTGGCTGTCTGATAGCATTCCCAAATCTGCAAAGAAATCTCAGAACAAAACCCAAGATACAACACCTAAGAAACAGACTTCTTTCTTCTAGTTTTTCAAAGGGAGTTTAGACTTCATAGGACCTGAATGACTGGGTTCATGGTTAGTCTTTAGCTGGTAAGGTTTCAGATGGCATTTTCCACAGGCACACACAATAACAAGGCAATTGCAGGATGCACTTATCAGAAAAGCAAAGATGTTTTCACATTTCCATCTGTCCCTAGAGTGCTGAAGCCTGTTGATTATTCCCACGAGACCTTCCCATTGGACTCAGCAGGAGCTCTGCTCATAAATCCCTTGTGCAGAAATGAAAGATTTGCATGCATATTCTTCACATATGTTATGCAAGCTAAAATTCTAAAATATACAGTGATAAACAAGGGTAAATTTCCTAAGATAGCTACATTGGTTCAGAATGAGGAAGGAATAACCCAGAACCTTTGCCTAAACTGCTAAACCCACTCAAATCTTTGATGGTGTTTTCAAAAACCAAATTCTCCTTTCATCTCCTCCCAAATAATTTTTTGCAGTTGTTTGTCCAAACTGCTGGCCAACGTGGAAAAAATCCCATTAGGCAACATGAGGGAGTCCTGCTGGGTTTCTAGCCTGAATGGAAGCAGTAAGAGCTCCACAGGAAACATAACAAACCTGTAGGAGGGATTTTCTACCTATAGGCCTGAGTCTGAAATCACTGAAATCTCTCTACATTTCCAGAAGGAGGCATATTCCTCATTTCTTCCTCCTTTGCTGGCTGTGAGGGAAGAGGCAGGTCGCAGCACTCTGGGACCTCTAGCAACGGGGAACAGCAGGATCATTCAGACTCAGTAGCTTTATGCAGATAAACCTCCTGGAAAAATCCTTGTACATAAATGAAGGATTTGCAGGCAGATCTTTCATGTGTGCCACGAACTAAAGTCTGCCAAAGATGATGACCTACTTTGTGCCAATGAAATGCACAGCATCAGCTAAGAACAGAAAAATGCAGTCCCACAAACTAGAGGGCATAAAGATTGGAAAATATCTGTGGAGGAAGTGCAGGGGGCCCCAAGCTACTTCAGGGTGCTTCAATTCCGAAGAGGCCTGATGAATTTCTTCATTGGGAAGCAGCTCCCGATGGAGGCATGCCGTCTTTGAGAAGCTGAACTTCCCACACCATCTGCAGCACAAGGGGTACCCTCTCCATCTTCTTGGCTACCACAGACATAAAGGAAGTGAAATCAGCCTCTGCCAGTGAGAAAAATATGATGTCTGCAATGTTCTCTCCTCTGACCTTAATGCTATCAGGCGACTGATTCAACAAAGCAGTCAGCAGACCACCAGAAAGATCCTTTTCTTAGATGGCAACTGTGACCACACTGACTGCTCCTTTCGTCCTTTCAGCTAAACCCTTTCATCTTCCCTGCCAAGCACACGGAGGAGCACCTTCCCTTCCAGGTCCTTTTTGCCTGCCTTTTCACCTTTTACCTGTGGGCTGTGGAGAGGCTGACTCCCACCTGCATGAGACCAGCCCTCATCACTGCCTTGTTTACAGGAAGAAAAGGGCTTGGCGTGGAACTGAACATGTTAACTAACTCCTCACCTTCCCTCAGCCTGCATGCAAAGCCTAGAAGACACATTGGCTAGAGAGATACTGAGGCTGCTGCCTTCCAGGCTGACCAATACAGCCCTTTTTTCTTGCTCTTTTCCAAGCAATCTCAACTTAATCTGTTGTTCCTTCTCTAACATCCAGATAAGCTCTTTAAAAGAGTGGATTTCCCTTTTCTTCCCAGTTTCTACAGCGGCCTGTACCGATGGCTCCAAGAATTACAATGGCAAAAGCGGAAGTACCAACAAAGATTCCAGATCTTTAAAGGCCAAGATCTGACTACTGTGCTTGTCCAGGAAGGGCTGATGACCCTCAACACCCCAACATTCATTCACAGCAGCTCCCATGGCAATGAGAGAAGGTGTCATTTACTCACCTTAAGCCTGACTTGTTCATAAATAATGATGGGCCTGTTGCTGAAGGTAATGGCATTGCAGAAGCTAGCCTGGCGCTTCACTGCCTTCTGCGTCGTGTCCATGATGATTTGGGATCCCTTCGTGTGGGGATGGAAAAGCAGAGGACTGATGGACAGAGCTCCACACTGTGGGACGGGGAGACAGTGCTTCTGCTTGTGGTGGCATCGGTGGGAGGAAGCTGAAAATGACCCACCTATGGAATCTGAAAGCAGAATGGGGAAAAAGGGGTTTCAAATTTGCTGTGAGTAGTAAGTAAAAAGCTTTCTATGCAAAAAAAAAAGCAAGGGTACTTCAGAGGGAAACTATAGATCAAAAGAAAAGTTAGTCAAATCTCCACTCTGTAAATCACTAAGAGTTTCTAGAGCATCTTGAACAATAAAAGGCCACACGGATACAGAAGGCTCCCATCTGAACAGTCTGATAGTACAGAGCATGACATGGAGAACGCAGCTCAGCACTGAAATCACAGGCCATTTTGAGGCCACACATCAGAAGAGAAGGAAAGAATTGGTTCCAAAACTGGAGCAAAGCATGTGTGAAGTTGCTGTATCAAATCTGTCACATTTAGGGAAAATCCTCCACTTCCAGAGGACTTCCACGCAACTTGACCATTTCTCTCATTCCTCCTTTGCAACAGCAACTCCATCAACCCTTGCCTCCTTGTGTCCTATCCACCCTTGCTAAGTGCCAGCTCAGACACACACATTGCTAATTTATACTCAAGCACCACTCAGTGATAACCCACCTGGATTCCTCCACCAACCACCACCCGTTCTCCTCTCTTCTCCACTGATGGGAACCTCAGCTGAGATCCCGCTTGTCATGAAGGCACTGATCAGCACGCTATGGTTACGGTGAGGAAAGCAAAGGGGGAGAAAGGCTATGAAGCAGGGAGGAGATTACATCTTTCTCTAACCAAGGACCTACACAAAGAGTCAATGCACGATCAAGACAGTCACGACAGCAGCTTTGTTCATGAGTGAATGGATGGATGCGTGAGTTTCTTTTCAACAGGGAGCCTGCAGCAGTTCAAGCACAAAACAATCATTATACTGAACACAAGTCATCTGCTTCCTTTTCCTTGTGTGCACAAACACACTACATTATGCACATATGTTTGGGAGGAGATCCTCATAGATTTGGAGACAGAGTATCAACAGAATAAAGGATTATTCCGTGATAGACTCAGGGATGCAACAAAAGCAAATATGACCTTAACAATGTGCCAGTTTGCGCTGTAAAGATGCATGACTAAACAGTATGGTTAAAAACTCTATTCCTCAAACACGCAAACTATAGAAACTAATTATATATATTCTTCACGCAAATTAACTGCTGACAGTTATGTCTTTATATAGCTGCTATAAAATAATGCTTACACCTCTAATGTAATTCTTGGCTTTGCAATAAAAAGCCTGGCCCCTATTTCTCCCAGCCTTTGGGGTAGTTTTAGCTTTTAGCTACATGAAGCCGTAATGGCACATCATAAGGGTGAGCTTGAATAACTACCAACAGAACTTAAAATCCTGGTTTCTGATGAGAACATTTTAATTCAACTTCAGCATCAGTCACTCCAACCTTCTCCCCTCAGCTCTTTGCTGGTTTTTTTCTTGCATTTTCAGCAACAGTGCTATCCCTTCAGAACAGAGCAGGGAGGCCAGACAAACAGGACTTCAAAAACTTTCATTAATGCTTTAAGGGAGAGATGAACCAACTGGGAGTTATTTGATGCTGAAAATTATGTGGAATATAAGGGATCTTCCTTCTCCTGTTCCTCACACATGGAGGAGAAATAATGTGTGGAGTACCAAGAAAAAGCAGAGTTTCACCTGAGCAGGCAGGTCGGAGAGGGAAACCTTCAGGAGGAACAGACTGCATGGAAGGGGCAGCTTGACACGGGGAAGGTCGGGATGCAGCGGCTCACATGAACCTGACCTTTTCCCTCTGGGCACGCTACTGACCCAGGGCAGTGCACCGTGCCTCTCCCCACAGCCCAGACTGGGTGGTCAGAAGACAACACAAGATGCAGCAGCCCCGTGGAGAGAATCTTCTGAGGTTACCTCCTAAGACCTGTTTAATTAGAGGCTGTCTTATGCCCCAAAGAAAAGGAGGTTGCATCCCTTCCCATACCACTAGCTTTCTCCAAACCAGATACGTTCTGTATCACCACCCTACTGGAATCCTGTTAAGCTCTGAGCTTTAGTGATACCTTGCTGGTGAGTTCCTCAGACTTAATGGTATTTTGCAAAGAAGTATTTCATTTATCACTGCAAACATGATGTTGTTCACTATCACAAATGGTTATGAGCCTGAGCCAGAGCCAGCAAAAGTGGCTGACTTAACCTTGCTCCACTTCACCTCCCCAGGTGGGTCATGCTGGTCTGTAGGGACATGATCATTGACAGATGGTCAAAGTAAACCATCCCAGCCTCTCTTTTGGCAGAAATTTTTCAGGCCGCTGGGTCTCCCCATTGCTCATCTCTTAGCTGTCTCTGTTTCTGCTATATCCCTTTTTTACAGGCAGACTGACGAAAAGTAAGCATCTAGTATGAAAACTTTCATTCCTAACTTTTCCAGCTTCTCTAAAATATCTATGAAGTCACAGTCATTTCTGAAACAAGACACGCACTGAAAGATATAATCAATCATTAGGGATAATATAAAGTCAAAGGATTCATACAAAAATAAGAACTCCTCTTTCTGGTCATTTCCAGTCTTGGTTTTTTTCAACACTTCTTTGATAGTTTCTAGGGGTGCATACCTGTGAAAAAGAAGCTGCTGCCAGTGAATATACATTAAATTTATGCCATCTTTGCTCAAATATTTTGCTAGCAGTCACTCACCAAAACAAACTTGTACAGCACAAAGGCATGCACATTTTAATTACTTTTATTTAATATCTCAGTGCTCTTATTTTACTGGGTAACCTGGCTGTGATTACAATAACTGCTGCACATCTCCATAGGACATGACGCCCTTTTAAAATGCAGTAATGGAGTCACCGAAACTGCCCAGAGCTTTCAAAACAGTCTCTGCTAACACCACTGCATATGTCCAGAGCATCTGCTGGAGCAGCGTTACGGAGCTGTAGGGTCCTGCCTGACCCCACGGGAAGGATGTTAGAGGAATGCTTATTTGCTGTTGACAGTTTGGCACCGCTACTACCCATTAGTTTGACCGCTAATGAGTCAAACCCATGCCAGACCAACGCCTGCAGGACGAGCGCCCCCTGTGAACACAGCTGAAATGCAGGGCAACCACGATCTCCAGGAATGGAGGAAACCACCCCAGGATCAGCTTCCACAGGTGGATAACGCAAACAGGGAGGAGACGTCCTTCTTGCTCCTGCATGCTCTTAAGCAGCAATGACTCCTGCATGATGAACGTGCTCGGGTAAGGACCAGAAAAGATCTGAATTTTTAAAAAGTGTAACTATTTAATAATGGGGGTTTGCCTGTGACAAAGGCTTGGAGAAGTTACAAAGCAATGGGCCAAATACAAAGACCTTTGCTCGCTTCTTCAGGGCAGCATGCCCACTCCAAAGGGAGGAGACACCAGGCAACTTCAGATAGCAACACAAGCACCTAAGACTGGACTTATACAAGGAAAAGAACATTTCAGAAGCACAAGCTAGTGAAATACATCACTGTCCTTACTTGGCTGGCTAAAAATAAAATAAATCATCTGCTTAAAGTTTTGTTCACACTCAGCTTGAACTGGACTCCAGCCTTCTCCCATTCCCTTGTTTAAGCTACTACAAATGTTGACATCTTCAGCCTTTGCTACCAGCAATACTGGTACAATACAGCTGGGGCCCTTGCAGTAGGTTTCAAATTATTTTTCTTTACATAAAAGAATTGAGTGAAACTCACAAACCCAGAGTTTCAGTTGGCAAAATAAGCAAAAGTCCTCCTGATTTCACAGCAACCAGGCAAGGCTCCATTAACTGAGAGCCTCTCCCAGACTCCTCTACCACAACCTGACTTATCCATCACCTAACAAAGGCAAAGTGAAGTAACTGCTTGAAAAATAAATTGCAAACAAATATGTACTTGAAAGAAGGCTGAAATCTGAGAGCGTGTTCAAGGGCACTGCAGACTTCCCACTCCCCAACATAACACAACTTCCCCCTGACAAGCAGGAGTTGTAAAAACAAGCCAGGACGACGCAAACTGTTATCTCGTGACAAAAGTCACAAGAGCAAAATCATGCCTGTCTGAAAACAGCCTCTGTGTCAAGGGGCTACAAAACTAGAGAAGCACCGTGGACTCCCATACAGCTTTCTAGGTTTCAGGTTGGGGGTCACAAAGAACAGCATCTGCTCACTCTTATGGTTTTAAAGATTGAATAGACTTCAGTTTTCATTTCATGCCCAATAACGGACGCTGTTTGAACCACTTCATTCAGTACTGGGTCTGAACCCTGAACGCAGCCTGCCCCTAATACCATGAGCCCCACCAAGACAGCAGCAAACGTGGTAATGTACCACTTGCTCCCTTGAGCCACAAGCATGTGGGCTGGATCTTCTGAAACCTTTAGTAAGCCAAGGTGAAGGAGACGTTAATACAAACCACAGTGTGAAGCGGTCTGAACTGCTCTGCTTGCAGTGCCCCACTCCTGAAGCGCATCCTTTTTGGAGCCCTGTTTGAGAAAGCAGATTATTGCCCCAAAGGTGGCACGCTTCTCCCTCCGTGTGCGTTAGATGTCCCTGGTCTCCTGGATCTCAAGGCCTGAGCAGCACCCACACGCTATATAAAAGGCAACGCTGGATGTTCTCAGCTTAGCAAAATGCATCCCAAAGCCTGTTAGGAGTTTTCACCAGAAGCGTTCATGCTCTGCAAACATTAGGCATAATCTTAAAGGCTTGGGATTTCTTAAATGCTGCAAGAAATGACTGGATTTAATTTTTTTAAAATACATTTTTTCCAGTTGAAAAAATCTCGATAGGCATGTATCAGAATACTGTCAAAACTCACTTCAGACTGAAAACTAACTGCAAGCTATTTAAGATAAACTTCTTAGTGCATGTGAAGTAAGTGGCATTCAGAACTGAAAGAAAGAGAAAAGACTTCAAAACAGAGCCCAGGGACTGGCATGCAGTAGCAAGTGGGAATGACAAATCCCTGTCCACCTGGAGAGGAGGAGAGGAGAGGTCTGGGGTTGGTGACAGAGGTACCTGTCCTGCAGGTTAGTGACAGTGAAGAGCGGACAGGGCAAAGCATCACACGGTGAAAGGAGAAAAGGGTTTCAAAATTATGATACTACCAAAAGAGGCGAAGGGAGTGCTTTATCTGGCAGGGGGCCTTACTGCATATGCGTTTAAAAGGAAGGATTCTGAGAAGGAAGAAAAGGAAACCACGTGTGGGTGTGGGGAACACAAGGGAAGCCCTGCCCCAGGAACACATGCAGGCTGCAGTAGAAAAGCCCGAGCCTCGAAAGCCTACCTGCACAGCCCTTCCAAAGCTGGATGGTTACTAGCAGCACAGGGAGAAAAAAAACAACTATGAGGTGAATGTTTATAAGCCTTACTGCTTTTTGAGGTGATCCCATAATTTGGGGAATTATAACAGCGAAATACAGTGTAACTACCTACTCTGATCCTTCACATCTGCTTATAAAGTTCAAAAGGAGGAAACTAAAAGGAAATTTGTTGTGGTAGGCTTTGCAAATGGATTCTTAAAAGCACATTTCAAGATACAGTATACTAAAAATTAATACTAGCTTAACACCAGTGGAAACTGAAAAGAGGCTGCAAACCTTGTTTTCTCACATGCAGCCTGATCCAGGGCATGTCCACAGAAGAGAGGGAACCATAAATTAATGCAAATTAAAAACAAGGGTTTCTTCACTGCCTTTAAAAACATGTTTGCTGTTCTTGAAGGAATAAGTAATTCCGTATCTCCAGTCTATATCCAACTCTCCCTGTGCCTGTTGCGATGACAATGACCCTATCAGATTGCTGTCACCACGGTGACCTGCTCATCTTGCTATTACAAGATGACCAGGAAACAAAGCTTTGCTGTTCCACAAACACAGACTATAGCTTCACAGGTGTTGGAATATTCCATGATAGAAATGCAAAGGGTTTATTCTGGAGCATTACATCCAGAACATCTGAAATTATGGAGCATCTTGGGTTAAACTTCAGTGAATTAGGGACATATCTACAAGGTGGATCTGAGCCAGCAGGTCAGATCTAGCACTCCCATCCAAGACTCCAAAACAAGTCAAAGCCAAAACGTAACTTATTTTCATCTGTGCTATTTTAGCAGTGACGAGATGTATCAAGAGAGTAGGTTTGCACATAGTGTAAGATTTTCCATTTAAATTGCAAACTACGAGACAAGAGGCAGGTGCAGACAGAGCACATGCACATGAAAGGAGATAATACCAGTCAGGGTGGGGCTTGGAGTTGTGCTTTTTGCTTTTTTTTTTTTCCCCCAACCAAAAAGCAAAGCTGTATTTAAAGTAACAGATCTGAAAGACACGAAGGGTGGTTTTATAGACATCTACAAGAAGGCTTCCCAGTATAAAAAGTGGGCAGAGTTGATTGCAGGATGATCCACAATGGATCCATCTTTCAAACCTGACTGATGGGTGATAGGGAGTGCTTACTTTGTGAGGAGCCTTCGAAGTGAAGAAGCTGGTTTTTAATTTCATAGAGAAAAATAAAACTAGTGAAAGAGATGCAGAAAGTGACAGTAAGGACAGAGGGCAGGAAAACAGGTACAACAGGAGAAATTTGAAATAAAATACAAGTGTGGCAAGACTTTGTCAATGGCAGAAGAGAGAAGACTGAGGCTTGCACAGAAAGGAAAGGGGAAAGGCTGTGTCCCGAAGATGAGACAGATGCAGGCAGAATCTGCAAGACTCAGGAGACTGATGTGTTTGAGTGGATTTAGGAGGGTGGGCTGAAACAGCGCCTGTCATTTCCTCTGCTGCTCTGCTGGGATGTGCATTTGCCCTCCATCCCGTGCGGTGCAGTAGCTGAGGAGCAGAGACGTGTCCTGTTCTACAGTCACTCCTCATGCAGAGACATTAACCTCTGCAGGAGTGCCAGGCAAGTACCTGGGGGTCAGGCTTTTTTAGCAACATCAGCTGAACCCCTCAACTTACAAGTCCCTGGTTACAACTCGGATGTGAGGCTTTATGAAGGCTTGCTTGGAGAAGACGCTGAGGCTATGAGTATTAGTGAGAGTCAGGAGGGTGGCAAATTTTCTAAAGGTTGAAAAAAAGAAGGTAAAAGAGCTGAGGAGTGACAGGAGAATAAGAGCTCTGCTTCAGTTATATTAAGCCTGTGTTGTTTGTAATATTTATTAAGAAAAAGCAAAAAAACCTGGAGCAAAAATTTAGGTTGGCAAAAGAGACTTAACTACTACAGAGGAGAGGTGAATCTGTTAATTGACTATAGGACCCTCTCCCCATGCAAATCCCCCCGAGCTCCCGCAGACCATAAGTCCGCTAAGCACATAAGAACAGCGAGAGCATAAGTAAGCAGCCATATGCTCCCGTCTGCTGTGTAAGGAGAGAGGGGGTGAGCAGCCCCCCAGAAAGATGCTGGGCAGCAGCAGGATGAATTGCCTCAGGAGCCACATCCCCCAGAGTCCAGCCAAGTCCGTGGAAAGGAGAGAGAGATTCCTCCATCAGCAGCAGCTGCTTCTCCCCACACTATCGTCCAGCAGCTCCTCTGATCCACAGCAGGAGCAACTTGCATGGGCCATATAATTATTTATTTTTTAGAGCAGCAAGGCACTTCTGACCTTATTCTCTTTGCATCTCAGTAATTCTTCATTATTTTTACTAAGGCACTATAAGTTAAATGTTGTGAGTAGGAAATGAGAAGATCAAAGTGAAAAATGGTGCTCTGGAAGCATCCAAGATCTCTTTCTTCATCTAGAGCATTTTTGTTCTGCTGTGATCAGGTCAGGTCTGTCAGCAGTCTAACAAGAGATGTAAAAAAGTATTTATGTCTTCTAACAAAAGAAAGCAAGATTGAGACCAGTTCAGTTTAAGATTTAGGGATGTTTTAAAAATTCTGTTTATCCTTCTCTTGCGGATACGGGTTTGAGAATCTTCTCCTTTGCTAGTATTTGATGTTTCAGGAGGAGGAGAAACAACTTGCCTAGGGTGATGGCTGATCTGTCCATTGTGCAGATGGTGGGAGAGAGGAAAGAAAAAACCCAAAATTTGCAATGCTACCTCCTCTAGATAACCCTTAACTTCTCAAAGATAAGCAGGTACACTGCTGGCCATAAGATTATGTCTACTTTAAAAAACAAGTTATCTTTGTTTCTCTGACCCACTGCGTTAATGAACCAGTCACCTGCTCTAGTTCCTTTTCCACAAAGTGTCCACCTGGGACAAACCTGAACTCTTCCACCTACCGTAATTCCAGATACTCCTTTTATTAGTATAAATCACAACTATGCACAGAACATTGTACACCTGCATTATCATTACAGAGTTCCTCCTAATTTATAATCATGTAAACTAAGCCTGAACAGACATTGTAGACATTTAACTAAGAGCGGTGCTGCTGAGATTAGGGCCAACAGCACCTCTGCCCCTCTCTCTGACCTTGTACCAGTGCAGAGAGAGGGCAGGTTCAGCTTCTGCTCTCACCCACGTCCTGCTGCGGGTCTGCCAGGAAGCCAAACGGTGGCTCCGCATGTTCTCTCCCCAAACAGCACATCCCCTTAGCCCTGCCAGAGGCAGGCACCTGGGCTAGACAGGTCCCAAGGTACAGTACAAACCTTGCATCGGTTTTTGAACCAAAGCCTCATCCTCACAAGTCCGGTGTTTCCACCGCAGCGCTGACGGCACGCTGCTGGCTCCCTTCCCCTCCTGCAATACCGGGCACAGCTGTGACGAACAGCTAAACTGCTGCCCCAGAGGTAGCCCTGTTCCACTGCACAGCCCACAGTCAGCAGAGCAGCCGCTCTCAGAGGGTTCATGACAGTTCACGCTGCAAAAAAGTAGCTACATAAAAGCAGAGCCTGACTGCAAATATTTTATGGCCACATAGTATTTCCATGCACTACAAATCAATGTAAAAGATGTTTTCTTCAAGGGGCCTCGTATAGACTATGTTTTTAAAATGCATTCCCTCTGCTAAATATAAATCAGTGAGAGTTTTTGTTCTTCCAAAAGATTAACTAGCCTCAGTATTTTGGGATCTAATTCTGGAATACTTGTAGATGTGCCAGCATTCTCTTCCAATTTAAATACAGTTTAATGGAAAGTCTATCCTGGGCACATTTTCCATGTACGGTGTAATAGCTTGGAAGTCTGAATATTGAGAGTTCACCAGAAACAGAAGTAACCTGTCAAGGTTAAAATTTAGATATTTGTCAGGACGAGGAGGAAGGTGGGAGCAATGGGTAGCAAGAAAAAAAGCAAACGTGAGAGTGGTAGAGACAAGCAAATGGACCTGTAAAACCAAAATCCAAGAGATGGTAGAAAATGGTGTAACCTACCTATAAAGACATGCAAAAAAAATGCAAGGTCAAGAAGCTATTGTCCTGAACTGAAGCCCTTGACTTAGCTTTGAATCGTACCTGTGTAAAATAAAAGATGTGCCTCTGGACTGAAGATGCTGAATTAGGCCCACAGCAGGCTACTCATACTGATATTTACAATATAATGAGCTAAATTAGGATGCTGTACTTTATACTCCCTCTGTCACCAGTGGAAAGAGATAGGATCTTAAAGAGGGTAATGAAGAGCATCTCATTTGGATCATCAGCTGGAGGATGCTCTCCCACTCCTCTACCATTCATCCCAATGCATGAGACTATACATTAGGGATGCAGAACACATTGGTCAAAAATCTCCTGTTGTTTCAGACCTCCCATATCCTAAGTGCCTTGTTTAGCACAGCTCCCTAATCAGAGACCATTTCTCACCGAGAAAGACAAAAGTCCCAGACCAGAGACACCACCCTACCTTGCTCTCTCCAAAAATTTCGGCACTGCCAAGTGTTCCTGGAATAAGACAAGTGAACAATAAGACCTTGGAATATCACTGGCTCCCCAACACAGGAGAGAAAACAGGAATATCTCTGCAGAGACATCTTTTGCAGGAAGGTGGTATGGGCGTTAGGCTTGTATTCGTAGCTCTGGGGCAGAGAACAAAGACTGCTGGAGGGATGCCTCTAGAAAGAGCCCGCAAAACACTTCAAGACAGGGACAGCACCATCACAGCAAACTCTAGAATCACACTAACTGGAATATCCCTGAGATTATAGCAATTTAATCCTCGAATACCATCAGTTCCTCAAAGGCACAAAAGGTTTAGAGACCAACATACTAGGTGAGCTTAGATCACAGCAAACAGCAAATGGCTCTTTCCTCAAGAGCTCATGGGCTCAGCCATGCTGGGGATTCAGCATCCGCACGTTGCTCACGCCTTCCCAAATATGCTGTGCACAGCATAGGTATACCCAGCACAGCCCGGATGTGCTCCTGCCTTACAGCAGAGCATGTTAGTAAGGCATAATACTCCTTTCAGTTCAGAGACATTGTTGACAACTTTGGACCACAGTTGTGAAATCTCCAAGGGCTTCGTTGCCTCTTCTGCATTTTGTTGCTTGAAGTTATTGTGAACGTCACATGTGTATGCCCTCGCTTTAATTTAGCCTCTGGATGGGTCAGGATATATATTCCAGAGCCTGTTCTTCTACTTCTCCTCTTACCCAGCTAGACAGTGTAGATTATGTTTATCATTCAGTACCACATACCATGAAGTTTTAAGCCGTAATGCCATTTCTAAAGAATCTCAGGAAGCAATTTTTCTTCTGTCATACAAGACATTTACACTTGAAGTGTGCCTTTTTTCCTAATATAAACCATCCATTCAGAGTCACTGCAAGGTACTGCAAAGTTGGGTCAGTTTGTGTGTAGTCTTGTTGAAAAATGCAGTGCTCAAGTCATATTTGTTTCACACTCTTCCTCCTGAAGTTCCCTGCTGTTGTTCTTCGCAGGGTCTCTTGAGAGCATGCCTGCCAGAAGCTGCTCCTTACCCCATCTGTATTTAAAGCTCAATAATCCGCATTTAAAGCTTAACAAGCCATTCTGAGATGTGATTATTTTTCTGGACCCCAAGTGGTGCTTTGCCCAAAGGCTCCCATTCCCTCCTTTCAGGGGTTTGAGTGCGCCTCCTCCACTAACGTCTGCCTGCAAGTGCACATGAAACAGCTTGTCCCCAAACGTAAAAGCCAGGATTCCCCTTCCTGCGGAGCAGCCAGGGCACACCCCAAGGTGACAGCATGGATGAAGGACGACGTCCAGCCACAGAGGCTTCTTGTGACGAAGATCTTCCACACCTCAACGGAGACGTCAAGAATTTCCAGACCTCTGCAGCACCTGGTCTGCAGCTGCATTGCTCTCATCAACCAGGGCTCAGGGTCAGCCCGTGTTACCCCAGGAGCCGGCTGAGCGAGCACTTAGTCCTGTCTGTCTAAGGACAACTCTGCTGAGCTGTGCGAGCAGGCCTCTGAATCCTTTGCAAAAACTTTCCAGTGTTGATATCTTAATACTCAGATCATTGCTTTTTCCTTTCTGCGGACTGGTGGCTGTAGATGTCACCCAGTACATCTTCTCTATGTCTTTTTTTGTCTGTTTTAATTTCTCTCTGAGCAACTGAAAATTCCTGTTTTCAGCATGAGAAAATTGCACTGCTCGCTTTGCTGTTAGTCGGTAGTCTCCAAACTATTTCCATCCACACTAGTTACCCAAATATCAAAGATCTGCATTCAATATAAAGTCCAAAAGCAATCCTAAAGGGAAGCCCTTGAAACATGTATCTGCTGAGGGTCTCCTGGCTGCAGGGTTTATGCTGTTGTGAAATGGAAGATGAAATTTCTTTGCTCACAAAGGAAAAATGCACCTGAAATTCTAGCCTTGCTACACACTGACTAGACCCAAAAGGTATTGATTCCAGTGGCTTTTTTCCTGACTATATTTGGCAGCAAATAAATCCGTAAAGCATGGGGTTATTAGAGCTAGCAACTTATCAGGCAGGTGAAAATTTACTATTTGGCCACATTTAACATCCTCTTAAATGTTTCAGGATTATAGGAGCCATGTACCTTCCTGGAATTCCTCCTCCACCATTTCTCTATTCAAATCCTCTTTTCATCTCTCCCATCTCTCCCTCTGCCCATTTCTCCTTAAGGACAACTCACAGAACACACGACCTTCCCCTCTGCTTGCTTTGCCATTTTGCTTGCTTCCTCCTCCTCCTCTGCCTCCCTTGTCACAAATACTAAAGTTTCTCAGCCACTTCCCTCTTTCAAGTCTTCCACTTCCTTCACTGACCTCACCTCATCCAGAATATTTCTCTCTCACTTAGGTTTACTCCTTTTTTTTTTCAGTCTCTTGCACTCTCCTGGTTTGTTCTCCTCAAGACAGAAATGCTTCATATCTTCCAATTAAAAACATTAAAAAACCAACAAAAACAAACAAACAAAACCACCCCACACCATCACCCCTCTCCTAAAACATAACAGGTCCTAGTGATTAACCGAGGCTCTCCAAACTCACAAAGTTACAATCAGCTGGATTTATTTTGGTAGCACCAACTAGTTAATCTGTAATGTATTCCTGCAAAGTAACTTGCACTAGGTACTAAGTGAGGTTACAGAGTTTGTCATTAAAATGGCATTTTTTCAGGTGCATTGCTGGGATTAAAGCGTGGGAGGTCCATGTCTGGCTCCCACCATCGAGCTGTTAAGCCTCCAGCCTACCTGGCAGAGCTGGCACAAGGGCACAGGAGTAAAGCTGCCAACCCAGCGTGGGACACCAGCCCTGCTCTCCAGCAAATTCTGGCTGCACAAATAGAAATTATAACCAAGAACTTTTGCCCAGACTAGAAAGGTCTCCAGTACCACTAGAAGCGTTAACCACTACATGATTAAAATATTATTTTTTTCCAGGCAAATCATTTAAGTACTGTTGAGGCAAAACCAGGAGAAAGGGAAACATTTCTCCCTTTACGCAAGATTTTGGCCATCCACGCACGCATTCCTTCATTAATCTGCACTTTCTGTACCGCAGTCACAAGTGGAATCTAAATTACTGACTTTCCCGCTCTTCTCTGGCTCTGCAGCACATCGCTTGTACCAGCTTAAACAACCTCTACCAGTAAGGAACCCTGTTTCTTTTGCAGATCAGCATCTGATCCTGGACCATTGAATTAAAACATGAAACGTCAACAGCCAGTCAGGGCATAAAGTTACAGTTTATTTTAATAAAGATAAACAGCATCCCTGGCACTTATTCCAAAGAAAAAGCATGAATACTATTCCATCATCCTTCCTAGCAATTCCCATGCCAGACCCATGAAGTTATTACTTAACATTTTGCGATAAATAGCTACTGGAGTCGTCCACACAGGAACTTGTTTTCCTTAGCATCTGCTGCAACAGGTCAGCCAGTAAATGACCAAGGGCATTGAATCCTTATTGCCTGAGAACAAGAGCATGTAGAGATGTTTTATTTCTTTAAAGTGATCCCACCTGCTGAATCTCACAAAGATAGAAAGGAGGACAGGTCTTGCCCCAAACCGTTTACAGTCTGCATATGAGAAAAGAAACAGCAAGTAAATGGAAGTAAGAGGAAGAGAACTTTGTAAGTAATAGTACATTTTACCTGAGTTTCAGTTGATTTGAATGAATCTGTTGGGACATGTGCTGTTCAATACACACAGCCAATGAGATTCTTTGCACCAGAGGACAGTGGGAGGTGACTCCACACCTCTTCTGTCACCATAACAGCACATGAAAGAGCTCCAGTCCTCTCTGATTTGCTTAGGCAAAAATACACTTCAAACTAGAAGCTCAAAGCCCGTTCATTATAAGCCCTCACAGAACTCCCATCAACTTTTATGGCTATTTTCTTATGGCTTGGGTAACAGAGTTGACCTCTCAAGGCATTTTGTAGAGGAGGCTACTCCAACATTTCTTGTGAGAGGGTGCCAAGGAAGCTTTACCAGCCCTAGCTTGGAAATTGTGTTAACATCAACGTGTGCAAGCTATGCAGAAGAAAACTTCCCAACGATTCAGTCTTCAGCAATTTTATACTGCTGCAGACTTACTCACATGACCTTTCCCGACTCAGATGACCAGTTACCATTTACTGGAGTTGGGTAATGTATAGCAGGCGACTCGGGAGGAACATCATGAAGATAAAAAGACAACTGCATTTCTAAATAGCTGAAGGAAGAGAGACATGCTAGAAAAGCAAGCCAGCTTGGAATAGGAACAACATGCTGTTTTAAAATTCATGCAAAAGGGCATTTTTTGCATATTGGGGTATTGATAAAGAGTAGAAAGAGGAAGAAATGCAATGTCATGCAATTCAGAGCATTGTTCCCGATGTAGCCACATTCATGGCGTGACTGCCTTGAAGGTCATGTGTGAATAGGAAACAAGCCTAAAGGGCTCAGGGGGCTTTATTCTCTTGGTGGAAAGACACCTACACTATTTCAGAAGAGCAAGGAGCAATTAAGTGTGGAGGGCAATTCATTCATCCATTTTCCTTGCTCTTTGTAGCTTGAAAAATTGTGGAAAATCCTTAAGTCTTTGTCCAGCTAAGGGGCATTTCTACTGGTAACAAAGACCACTGGATTATTTATTTATTTTTTTCAGTATATAATTGCACCTGTTTCTCTAAGCCACAGCTCTAAATTATAATTCAATAAGGACCACACTGCACCCTTGACAGATGCTCTTTCCTGCCAGCACACAGAGAGATGCAGCTGTTGAACTGGAGTCTGCAAAGCCAGACCTCTGGGCCATGAAGCATTTCCCTGATTAGTTTTCTGCACCCAAAAGCAGATCTCAATGCATAATCTGAACCAACTGCTTTAACCCAAAATATTTGTCATCCAACTGAAGTTGCATAAATCCAATACTGCTATCATCAATCTTTATTTTTTCCCAGAGGGTGCACTGCAAAATCAATTCTCTGCAGTACTGAAGTTACTTAAGGTAACTTGCCCATATTTACACTTTATTACAGCTGCCCACACAATACTACACACCTCCTCCTGCATCAACTGAACCAGCACTACCAGGCACATATGTGTCATAAAACTGCTGCTTCTGCCACACACTAAAGACGAAATGGATGAAGTCTGCCCACGAGGGTTCAAGCACAGATTTCCCAAAGCACAGGATTAAGAGAAGATGGAAAGCCTGTATTGTCACATATATATAGCCAATGAATCTCAAAAGATTCCATTTATCATATGCTAAAGAACTTCTCAATCGCCTTCAAGCAATTGCCTGTACGCTGGTCAGTCTGAAACTGCAATCAACTTGGGATGAGGCATGACCTGGAGTCCCCAGTGAGCAGCTTTGCTGTATGAGGGGAGCAGAAAGGTCTCTGAAACTGTGGGACAACTCACAAGCGGGTAAAGAGAGTTCAGGTAGTCACTCTACACATAATAGGATAGAAACATCTTCCAGCAAAACAGCTGAGGTTACCGGATCTCTGGTGAAGAACATTTTAAGAACTGCAATCATCTCTTGCAGACACACTGAATGACTTTAGCACTCTTTCAAATCTATTTGTAGAACATTTGAAGGATATTTCTCTGCATTTTATTCTTCCTACCATGGGAACAGATAGCCTGAATGTTTTATCCTTTGTATGACAAATGCCATTGCATATCTGCCTAGGAAGGATACAGGGAGCTGTAATCGCTGCATCTCCATTTCAGGAATTAATTTCTAACGTGATACAAGATCTTCTACTGCATCCCTAAGCCTGACTGCTAGAAGCCATGCACAGAATAGCATAGGCCAAGGAGAGCAAGAACATTTTACAGTTGGTAACCATCCAAAATCCAAACAATGAGATACAGAGACAGCTACCCTTGCTCAAGGAATAGAGCCTTGGGCTGGAGAGAAAGGAGACAGCTTGTCCAGGAACCTTGTCACAGCTGTGCTGCTTGATTGAGATGTCTTCAGCCACTTTTGCAAAGCCACTGATGGACAGAGGGATTAAGAGTAGAAGGACAGCAACTCCTACCGTGCTGCAGCTCCAGCTCCATGTGAGGTGGCCAGCACACATCAGGACTCTCAAACTTGCATTGTCTCTAAATACAGAGCTTCACTCAGAATCAGAAAACAAGACAACAGCACAAGTGATGGTCTCTTTCCCTTTGGAGTTCCAAAATCAGAGGGTGGCATTGAACTAGTTTAGGATGACCAGAAAATAAATTGAGCAATTTTCCTTTTCCAAGTTGCATGAAATATACAGCATCAATAATGCCTTTGTAAAAGGAATTAGATTCTTAAGGCTCTATTTTATATTTGATAAGCTGATTCTATTTGGTGTGCAAAGACAGAAGTCATTTTGATCTGGGATGCTTAAGCACATTAAAGGCACCCACACATTTCTATCTTCCAGAGAAACTTTTTCTTTTAACTTTTTTTTTTTAATCTCAGTCTCTTTGTAAGCTGCTATTTTTTAACCTTTGAGAAATACCAATTCTTAACAATCCTTACATTTCCAGTCACTGTCCCAACAGCCCCAGAGAAAAGTAAGGTTTTCTTTAAAGTACTTTTAGTTGAGTCAGTGAATATGAGATAGATACATCAGAGCTGAAGTTGTAGCTTCCAAAAATCTCCCCCCAAAAGCCCTTTCCTCTCTGTCTCCTCCTCCCAAAAGCCGAAGCAAATGGAATATTTCTGTCTTCTGATCGAAAGCCTGATCTGTGCAACAGAAATGAAAATCCAGGATTTGTTTCATTCCCAAGCAGTAGCCCCTTACACCCTTGCCACCAAGTTGCCATTTGGCCAGTTTTCTAACATTTAGCTTCTCCAAACAAGAAAAAGTAAAAAGGAGGAATTTTCCTTAAGCAAACAATGTTTACTGGAAATCTTCATTACTTTAAAGCAGCAACCAACCCACAGCTTGTATCGCATTTACGCCAGAGCTGTGACGAATGACTGTTGAGCTGCAGCACTTAAACCACTTGCATTTTAAACAGCAGTTTGTCAAGTGATGTTAATTATTTGGGAGGTCTCTGCTCCTAGAAACATAAACATTTCTTTTCATACTGATCACATTTTCTTTTCCATGTGGTGTTTCCAGCAGAGACTGAAATGAAAATGGCTTCTTTGTGTGCCACGGTGTGGTTTATGGCTCAATTCCCCCTCTGTGCTTGTAAGCAGGGGGTAGCATTGCACCGGGGCTCTGCACAGCACCCTCCCCATCCTCGCTCTGCAGGTGGAAACCTCCTCTCCGCAGGTGGGAGAGCTCTCCCAGGCTCAAACCCATCCACCCTCCTTGAGGCTACGCACTTTCCCCCCGGCTGATAACACAGGTCTGGGACTTGCCGTAGCCTGAGGATCGCTTGAACTTCATAATGCAAGCAAAGGGCTCAGTTGCTAGGAAGCACCTCAGGGAGCAGCAGCAGAATAGGCTCCAGTAGGAGCCAGAGTCAAAAAAACCCAAATCTCCAGACCTGCCAAGGTGCAACTCAAACACAAGCATGGGCTTCCTTCAAACCACCTCCCAGTTCAGCGGCCACTGCTTTTGAGGCTGCAGCCTGGATGCCTGAGCTCTGCTTATGTCACGCCACGAGCCTCACACTTCCTTGAAAAACACATTTTCAGTCCTGCCCTGGTATCTCACAGCAGGTCTTGCTTTCACTGACAAGCCTACTGGCCAAAAACTTCCAGTGTTGTATCCATGTGGTGCCACGTGGCTGCACAGCAAGGTATACCACAGAGAAAATATGGCCGTGTGAGCCAGAGAAAGCTTCATGAAATCGCAGCAAGCAAACCAAAGGCTTTACCTGCAGCGAGACTAAACACAGCATTTTCAGGGCCATTTGCAAGTCGGTTCTGGGCACTTTCTCTTCAGGGCTCTGTGTGCTTCAGTCCATAAGAATTTCTCTCCAAAAGTAGTCAAAGATGGGAACGGCCTCTGCTATGCAGACAAATTTTATAGACAGGTCACTGCGCATCCATCCTGCTTTGGATCAAGTGCTGGGTCCTTTTCTGTTCTCCAGACTTTATCGACAAAGCCTGCTGTGAGCAGCTCCTTGAGCCCTGGGGGCTAAAGCACCGTGTCTGGGTAGGTCACCTCGCATGGACTAGCCTCTGTGCAGAACTGCCCCATTAGATACAATGTGATGGGGCAAATTCAGACCAAGCATTGCTTGACATCACATGCTTCCCCTCTGTATTAGGGCGCATTTACCAGTATAGGCTGAACCACCAAAAGGAGCTGATTTTCATAGCAAAGGGCCTTGGTTTATTGCAAAGGTTTCTCTTTAAAAAGCAATTTTAACTTGAGGGAGAGGGCGAGAACTCCAGATTTCTGCTGATGCTGGCTGTTGAGGGAAAGGCAAGCAGGAGCACACTGTTTACATTCTCTATTGTGTTCATTAATGTATATGGCTTTTATTATGTCCCTTTTTACTACTTTCCCTTCTTCTTTAAAATAAAAGTGCTATCAATGTTTCCAACGGGAAAAATATGTTCACGCATCCAATCAGTTATCACGGCTCTCTCTGAGCCAACCCCCTTTGCTGTGCTGTTGGACCCATGGCAAATCTCAAATAAACCAAAGGACTCCTCTCCCCAGCCCCATCAACGGCAGTTATCTTGAATGTTATTTTTAATGCCAACGAATTAGTGTCCCTTCAAGAGATAATCAAGGACAGAGTCAAGGAACAGAAATACCAGTGAGACTAACTCGACAAGAGTGACAGAGAAGGCGGCTCTGACTCATTTTGGACAAGCCTCACTCTAATAAATACATTTTCAGAGCAAAACACTGTGATTTAGAGGGGGATAGGTGGGGAAAAAAATGATCAGACAACACCACTACCAGGGATCAACCCTAGAGCAAAGCAGAGCCATGCGCAGGGCTGCAGCATATGCTCTGACCGTGGGCGCTCGTACTGCAAGGCTTGCGGCTGGCAGCCACGCTCTTCATTCAGCCTCTCCAGGAGCAGATCTGTCCTAACCTCCAGCTTGGTATCCTGCTGTGCCGTCAGTAATCCCTGCCGATTCCCAAGGGCAATCGATCCAGATCAATTCTTTGCGTTGCTTTCCCTTTCCAGGAAACTCCCTTTCCTTTAGGATTAATCTTTTTTTAGAGTGATCTCAATGCAACCCTCTGCACGTATGGATATCATTAATGTAAAATTCTTTAATAAAAAGAAAGCAGGCCTATCAATTTTGAGATTATATGTCTAGAAACCACCTCTTCTTGATTCCTGCTAGATGTCAGCAATGGTAATTTTATTTGTTTTGCAAATTTATTTTATACTATTAACAATACGAATCCTCTGGCTGCTGGAGCACTTGTTTTGATTAAGCATGCAAATTATTCCCTAGGACATATCAGGGGATCCTACAAGCCTTCCTGAAGAGACATCTGCTACCTCTAAATTAATTGAATGATGGATAAACATATCACCCGTAATTCTTAAGAAAACAGGAATTAAATAAGGAAGAGGTGAAGAAGGATCAGAGGTAAGAATACTTCCACATCAAGGAGGGAGAGGCTCAGTCAAAGAGGAGACAAATAAGGCAACAAAATCTGACAAACAACATTCAGTCCCTAGGTCGCACCAGAACAAGAGCATCAAGTCGACACAGAAAAGCTAACAGGAAAACACCATGAAAGTAGAGGACAAAATGAGAAGGGGGATGCTGTTTGCTCTCACCACTTGTAGCAAGACTGCCATAACTAATGAAAAACTCACTTGCCTTTCACAATAAACAGAACAGTTTTCAAGTACAAACATGGTTACCCATAAAGTCTCTCTATATGGAGGTACCACACACTTCATTTTCAGGAGTGTTGTCAGCAGTCAATACGCTTCACTATCAGCCACCCTGGGACACTGGCAGGTGACCCGCAGGTCAGAGACATGAACCGAAATAATCTCTGGGAGCCCCACTTTTAGCAAATGCCAACACTGCTTTGGCACCCTGCCCAGGGTCTTCTGCACCAGTTAATCCAACCCTGAGCAGGATTAATTTCTCATACACACACACTCATTCGCTCTCAGGGCTATATACCAATCGTGCTGAAAGCAGAGTGAGTTTAGAAAGAGCCTTTTCTCCCCAGTCCCCTACTGGTCCTCAACAACAACTGTCTGCCGAATACGGGAGATGTTAACCCCCTAGTGAGGCTGCTCCCATCACCAGTCACCCCATCAAATGAGAAGTTACCCCAAAATCTAGACAATAACTTAGAGACGATAAGAATATAAAGTAATACTAATTTGCAAAGAAATCTCACTAACAATCGGTGTTGCTGGGTCTTCATTTTTTTTTCCACTATTGATGTTTCTTATTTCTTCTGGGATATTTGCAGTTTTAATTAGGTGCAAGAAGATGGAAATTGTTAAATTTGAAGGTGTGTACAGCAGTGTGCACTGGAGTACGATTCTGTTTAGTGATATTAATTGCAAGGGTGAAAGGGGGTATTTGGAAAGGTTATTGCAGTATGGGCAATGAACAGAGAGTGGGAAACAAAGCATGGGGCTGATTTCAGCACTTACATATAGATATACCATTCACTACACTAAAAGGAATTAAGAGAAAGCTAAAAATAGGGCTCTATTGTGCAAAGTAAGAGCAAACGAAGTTGCACACAGTAGCTATTTTACACTGGGGAAATGGCCCCCACCCTCTGCTGGTCCACTGGTCCCTACAGCAGCAGCTCAGCAGCTCTCACTAGGGCTGAGGGCTTCCACACTGCACCCGAATATCCCATACCTCCCACCAACAGTGTGAGCAAGGCCCACACCTTGTTCTCCAGGAGAACAAAATGTGGAGGAAGGACAATGCCAGTGCTTCACACCTCTTTTGTGCAGGAATAAATGACCAGCCAGTTGCAGGAAAGACCATGGAAGACAAGCTCTCAATGAAATGAGAAATGAATCCAGACAGCCACCCAAATGCCTATTGCCGTGCAGCGTGGATGGAGTACTGCTACACCATAACTCCTGCTCCCTTCTCCCTCTTTGCGGCACAACCACACAACTATGGCTGCATTGCTCACCCGGCCTTATATACATGTGGTATCCATTATACTTACGTGTGCCACACAAAGACACACGATCCATTATTTATATTGTAGCCACAACTTACAGAGCATCTTCTACAAGCAGCTTAAAATTTCAACCGTTCAAACTGAAAATGACATCTGTCAATCAGTACTGCTTCCCAGGCTAAAAAGCCGATGTGCTCTCACTAGGGACTTTGCAATTACATCCAGTTCAGAAAATGTGGCACAAGATACCTTTTTCCCTTCTCCTTGTAAAAATTATTCTACCACAAAACACTGACAAATGCCTGTGACATGCAAGTTATTAAAACAACAATAAACCAAATCCCCGCAATGAGGGACTTATTAGTAATTATGACTTGTAGGAAGGAAGGTTATTGAGCAAATGTGCAGGTACGCACAGACACACATATCCCGCACATGAATTAATCCACTGTGTACACTCTAGCTAGCCAAAAGCCCTCTGAAGAGATGTGCACACGTTAATCACTAACCTCTGCACGTCTACATACACTGAATCCCTCTCCCAGCACAGTGCAGCAGCTTCCTTGGATAAACCATCACTTTAGTTAGTTTGGTTCTGAGTGACAGAGAAGTAAAAAATACTCAGGGTTTTCTTTCTCACACAGAAACTCCTGGATTTGGCTCCCTAAAATTAAGAATAGGGTCTTCGCAAATAGCATCTTGCTCATAGCCATAAGGAGCAATTAAAAACTAATGCAGCAGGTGACAGTTGAATCAAATGCATAACAAGAACATACATATTATGAGACACGCATCTATTAGAGATATGCTCGAAGTGTGATTAGCTAGCAAGTAGTTTAAAATAAATATTTAGTAAACTGCCTATGTTATAGAAATACCATAGTACACAGTCATTCTTGAAGAAACCAGCTTCAGATGAACCACAAGCAACCATATTAACATTTCCTGGTTTAAATATTGTTAAAGTAAACCACAAGCAATCATATTAACATCATCTGTTTAAAATATTGTTAAAGTAAACACCGTATGTATAAATATTGCTTTTTAAATAGCAAGTAAACATCCTGTCCATCAAGGTTGTGTTGCCTTCGAACTTTCTATTTCGACTTTGCTCCTCTTTGCATAGAGAGCTCTGGAAAGCACCCCAGGACTTCTGTGGAGGGCAGTGGGAAAGGGAGAGGTAACGGGGAAGAGGAGCAGAGGCTTTCATGCTGCCAAGCGCAGGGACATAGATGGAGACCGCATGGGGATGTTCGGGCAATGCATGTCATTTCACAGAGAAGAAGAGTAACCAGCTCCCGTGTCCCAACATATCAAGCCATCAGATGTCTCCTTTCAAAAATAAAGGTGCTGCCTTTCATGGCACAAGCCCATTGGGGTTTGTTTGCTGGCAAGGACTGAAGTCAGAGGCAGGTCTTTCCTGGGAAGCTGAGGCAACTGATGCTTCAGTGCCCTTGGTTCAAAGCTTACTTTTCCTCCCAGTCCCATCAGGTGGGAAACTTTCCTTCAGGTAACTCAGGGCCCATTCAGCACCCACCAACTCCATCATTAGGACAGACTAGCATGGCTCTCCTGCACTGCCACCTTACCAATGAGAAAGCAGCGTTTTCACTCAAGGAGATGCCTGCCCATGCAAGCATGCATGCACCTCACCGGATGGCTCAAATAGGATGGACACAGCACCGGTTTGCAGGGCTTCACGCAATAGACCTGAGCAGCAGTCCAGGTCCAGGGACATCCAGCATCCAACCACCATCCCCGAGCATCATGCTTCACCCACTCATCTTCCCTGTGCCAAGGGACACTGAGACTCCTCTGCCCACCAAGAATGCTGCATGACTTGACTTTGCTGCTTCAAAGCACATTTGTGGGTGAAAGAGGGTAAAATGATGCCAGGTGTTCCTCACCATGACAGTCTGTGAATGACTGCACTTGGCTACTATAAACCTCTGTCCTTACGTCAGGGCACCCACAGTTTTTAAACATCACCACCCTGATTTTATGCTTGTTCAAAAGGGTGCCTCCCTCCTGATCCGCTTCAGGAGCTTTTATCTCAATTTACTTTTCTGACCCTGCCAAGGTCAGGGTGGGCCCCGGAGGAGGCAGGGACCCGGCACACCGCTCTGGGCACGCGTCTCGGGGAAACCTGCTGCTTCCCCAGGACTGGCTCAGCAGAGCCACAAGCAGCCAGCCCGTGCAGTATCTCCCCATCTGAGCTAATTTTCAGCGAGCTTAAATTACCTAGGTGCTTGTGAAAATCCCAGCCCATCCTTGCTACACGGAGAGGTCACCAGAAATGTCTGGAGGACATGAATTTATGC
Organism: Burhinus bistriatus; assembly: GCA_013397275.1. Classification (NCBI taxonomy): domain Eukaryota; kingdom Metazoa; phylum Chordata; class Aves; order Charadriiformes; family Burhinidae; genus Burhinus; species Burhinus bistriatus. The sequence goes on along the minus strand of VYXH01010645.1, from coordinate 666,678 downwards.
ATTACCTGTGCTTTATAAAAACAAAGGATGTCAGCCCCCAGGGCTGTCTAAACAACTCCTTTCAGTATCCTTACACTCACTTTCAGTTACCCTTCCGGGAAATGGATAAAGTTTCATTTCTCTTTCCCCAGCTATTTTGAGACACATCTGAAACAGAAATATTCAACAGAAAGATGGAACTGGAGGAACGGTAGCCACAAACAAACCACAAGTGCAGATGCAGTCTATTTTTGTTAAATGTGTTTTGTTGCATGACTTTTTATTATTTAATTTTTTAAAATATAGTGCATGTCTTTTTTTTTTTTTTTTAAGCATTGCTGTGCTGAACACAGTAGTGCAGCCCCTCTGAATATAACAGCCTGTAGCCCCTCTGTATGAAGAGGGAAATTTGCGTTAATTACCCACATCTCCTCATTAGTTTCCCTCTCCCAACAAAATAAAAATTTAAAAGGAACCATGCTCGCTGGAGTAGAATTG
>VYXH01010645.1:601957-661217 GCA_013397275.1 Burhinus bistriatus | reverse complement strand
CCCCCCCGAAAAAATCCAGCACCCCCTCCACTGCCATGGAGCAGCTCCTGGGGTACACAATCCCACAGAGCCATCCATGGTAGTAAAACAGCGCGTCTGCCCTGTTCTGTGATAATTCCTCAAGGATTACTTGCCAGATGGCAAATCTTTCCTTCAGAGCCATGTCATGCTGGAACTTATTCCTGATCCGTTCTTATCACCTCCAAGTCCACTTCAGACCTTGCCCTTTTCCAAATTCCTCTTCAGCCTTTCATGTTTCTGATTTCTCTCTAGACATAGAGAAAACCTGTTTGCAACCCTGTTCCTATTTTACAGTTCCCTATGCCGATAACCTCTAGGTCCCCTTGGGGTATTTCTTTGCCCTTGCCTATACGGACAAGGCTTCCCATCTTGGCATCAAGTATAAAAATCAATATCATCACCATTTGCGCTCCCTTCTAAATCACTGACAAAGGTATTAGGGCTGGACCCAACAAAAACCCAGCCCCTAAATCCATTCCCATTCATGAACAGTGTCCAGCAAGATCCGGCCAAGCAGCAGTGCTGCTGTCCAAGCCGGGAGGAATCTGCTGCAGGAGTATTTTCAGGGAACGCCTGATCTTGCTAAATATACTTATTAACCACAAGAGTAGGATGCTGAGGCTGCAGAGGACTTCTGTAGATAGCTTCACGGTCATCAGGCTCTGTATTAGACTAAAACCTTCCTTGGATCTTTCCAAGTAGCCTTGAGCAGACAACAGGGCACCTCTCCCACCCCTCCTGGGATAAAACCCCCAGCCCTGGACATTGGGCAGCGGGTTTGGGTATGAAGTCAAGGAGCCATGAGCATCTGCATTGCTTCCCTGGTGGCCTGGTCAGAAGGCTAGCAGTCAGCAAAGAGGATGCCAGTGACCCACTATGGCCTGGAAAAAGATATTCCAACATGGCCAAACAGCCCATTCCACCCCAACTGATGGAAAGTAGCAGAGATACCTGCAGGGAACCATGGTAGGGAAAGTCAGCTCTGCAGAGACCTTGCGCAGGAGGAGACTCAGAAAAAGGTACAAAGAGACAGGGAAGAAGGAGAGGATGAAAAATCTGTCTCATGGGGATCAAGGATAAGATTATACATATGCATAGGCCAGGAGAGGAACACGAAATTCCAGTTCATGCGAGCCTCATGCAGCTAAAACTCTTTCGGGACTGGATTCGGCTCTATGGAGAACTGGAGTTTACTCTTCATAAGCAAGACAAAACAAGCAATAAAACCACTTTTGATGGGGGTTTCACCCACTTTAACGGTGCTGCAGGTACAGACATCCTGCCAGAAACAGCCCAAAAAGCTTCCTTGAATATCAGTATGGAGGAAAGGAGGGAACTGTGGAAATCACTCTGGTATTTGCCAGGGACAGGGAATCTTCTCTTAATGATTTTTATGTTTAAAAAGGTGCCACCAATTTCTCTATTACTACTTGCACTTGACTTTATGGTTACAGATAGATTGGCTGGAAATAGTCCTTTTTCACTCAAATACAGTAGTTCTCAGCAAATAGTTGGAGATCATCTAGGAAGATGGAAGAATTTAGGGGAACACATTCTCAGGTCTTTTTTCAGCACGAGTCTCTGACTGTTATTAGGGGGGAAACTTCACCTGTACAGAAAACAGATTTCCTCCAGGAACCTCTGCCACTGTAACTCCAAAGGAAAAACAAAATTCTCAACAGGAAAGCATCCAAGAGAAAACCTCTCACCAGCATGTGCTAGTGCACAAGAGCTAGGAAATCTTGCATTCTATGCATCCTTTTAACATTAATTTATTGCCATTAATGGAGAGGGCTTAGATGAAAGACATATCTTTGCTTTCAATTCTTTATCCGTAATGCAAAGATACAGATGCTCTCCTAGCTAAAGGTATGCTGATTAGTTGATGTTTGTGCAGCCGTTTGAGAATATAATGAGTTATGTCATTATTAAGCATTACTATAAAGCTGCAGCTCTGGATGAAAGCCAAATCTCAATGTGTAAGGCAAAGGAAATTCAAAATTCTGGCTGAAATTCTTAAAATCAAAGTCACCACTCGTACCTACAAACTACAGCACCACGACCACTATCTCAGGCGCTCAGTTATCCCAGTACAATTCTCTGCAGGCACAGCAGGATGGGGAATTTAAGGACAGGGAAAATCTTTAGGCTGAATATCCAACTCACATTTGCACTCAGCATAAATGAGACGTCAATTGCTTTTGCTTTGGTGACAGAAGCCGCAGTGGCACAGTGGTAAAGCTGCCTCTCGGTAGGGCAATGAAGACATCAGCAAGGTGTTGTAATGATGTCCTGGATGCGGACTGATTCGGTGAAGGAGATACAGCAGTGATAGGAGAGCCCGGGGTCTCGTGTCACTGCTTGGGGGCTGCGACCCCTGTTCTCGCAAAGCCAAAGCTGCCATGGACATCCCAGGCTTAACTCTGACCCTGCCCAACGCTCAGCGTTTTATCATGACCTCCCTGCACGACCATCTGAAGGAGCGGAAGAGGGGACCAGCAGTGCTGGAGGGGGGCAGGAGGCTGAGCAACGAGAAGGATTTCCAAGGCAAGGAACCAAACTGACCTCAGGCCAAGTTGCACCATGTTTTTCCATCCGCATGCAAACACTCCCGCAGGCCCCCACTGGATGCGGGGTTTATCTCTTCAAAGACAGCGACTCAGTGCATAAGGTGTCAGGAAAAAATCAATGCCCCAAAAGCCAGGAGTGCCTCCTCCTCCTTGAATACTTTCAGGATAATACGTTGAGAAAACCCTGTGGGACAGTACAAGGTAGCAAAGACTAGGAATGACAGTTTTCAACGTGAGATGTGCCTTGCGATAAAGCATTGCATCGGTCTAACCAGTGTTTCTGAAAACTAGCTTTTAGATGATAGAGAAAACCTGTGCCTGCTTTGGGGCAATATCCCCTGGCATCTGCCAAAAGCCCATTCCTGAGGGAAAGTATCATGCTGTGCGTGACACCGACTGCGCCTTCCAATGCCTCCAGTCCTCACCTTCATTTATATGCTAAATTGACATTAATAGCTTAGCTTCTCACTCCCATCTCGGACTAACTCTTCAAGCACAACACATTTCAAAAGAATCTTAGACCTATCCAAATGTAACAGAAAGCGAAAATAAAAGCATCTCACCAGAAGAAACACTGTAATTTAAAAAAACAGACAAATGCTGATTCATAACAGTCATCTAATGAAGCTGACTTTTGCTTTCAGAACAAATGTAAGAACAGAAAGAAAACTAAAGTTTCTGTCTTGAAGCAGACATTTTCTTTAGTCTCATGCGAATATCTTTATTTTTACTCTGACTTGAGGCACAGCACAACAACAGTGTGGCAGGACCAAGAAATTTGGTATTTCAAGCACAGTTCTGTGGCTATTACATGTTTGGAAACTTCGAACAGTATCATCCCATGTGATAAGGCACTATGACAGCCTTTAATGACCAAAGCATAGCATTTTTCCACACAGCTACAGGGAATACCGGTACTGTGTATATGCTTTTTATACAATATAAGTAGCTCGTTCACACTTTATCATTGGCAACATGCAAACTGCACTCAAAAATTAAATTACCAGCTGGAATCATCAGCAGTTTTATGGCATTGTCCCTTTAAGATGTGACTGTTGAGCAAACACCACCTTTGTTTTCACAATATTCCTGTAGAAAGAGGTGATGCCTCTCTGCCTGAGCTAGGGAAGTGTATTTTGAGTTTTTGCAAAAAGTTAAATGAGGATCTTACAAGCAACAGGTTAATTCGCTCTAACAATCTTCATTCGAGGTCCTCTGGAAAGCACAGGCAGGAGCTCTGTGAAACCAAAGAGGTAAATAAGGCAATCAGAGAGCACCGGCACCAGGGTACGTATGAAGGTTAGATAGACAGCTTCCACTCCAGCACGAGCGAGCTTTTGAAGGCTTGACTTTGTAATCTTAATAACATTCCCTCGGCGTCGAGGTGTAATTTCTAAAGATTTTTCTCAGCAAACACAGTGACAGGAGAGAATAACCTCTATGTTTCCTGCCCCACCCTTTCTGAGAAAAGCCTCTCGCTTCCATGCACTGGTGTTTGTAACCAAGCAAAGGCACTGTATGTTTGTGATGTAAATATTAGCCCAGCAGAGAAACCCTGTTTTATTACCCTTGTTGAAAGTCCTTCAGAGAGGGCAGTGAAGGGCAGCGGGGTCCAAAGGAAACCTTCTGGGCTGGCGAAACAGGCAGGCAGGACCATGCCACATGTCCACGAGACAACGTCCCAAACTGCATGTGCCCACACCAAGTTTCAGCCTGGGCTTGGAAAGGCTCCTGGGGTTGCAGAGGAAAATCCCCAGTCCTCTCCCAGGAATGGCACCCCGTGCACCCTTTCTCACACTGAAACTGCCCTGCCTCCTGCTACAGGGCCATCCTATAGGAAACTGGATTTATTTACAAAACTTGCCCTTACAGGGCTGCTTTTGCAAGCTCTTTTATGTTAGACTTCAAGGAACCAAAGGAGCTGGAGCTCAAATACTCCAAGGGCAAAAGGGTGAATTTTCCAGCCCAGGCGAGATGAATCTTGCAGGTGTAAATACAAAACAAATCATGCAATACCTGTTACGTGCACTGCCCTTTCCACTCCCTCTGTCCATCTGTTGCTCACCCTTCTCTGGTCTCCTGCTCCCCCTCACCAGATACTGCTCTCCTGTACCTTCCCATCCTAGACTCTGACTTTTCAAGTTTTACCTGAAATTTACCCTTCCTCCCTTGTTATATCTTTTAACTCCTTTCTTCTATTACTCAAATTAAAAGGCATTTTGCATGTAACCCCATCTCACAAAAGTATCATGTAAGATCACGAGCCAGATGCAGTACACTGGGGGCAGCTATTATTGGAATAAGAAATGAGTTTTGGTTCTTCATATCAGGAAAACATGATTTAATCAGTACAAAAATCAGAGCTTTACCTTCCAAAATGCCACTTCTTTTGGACCTACTTTATCAAAGCACAAAGCAGATGAACATAAAATGCAAATACTGTACTGAATTGAGCAATGGTCGTGTTCCCCGCCAGCCACCCCTCCATCCAACATCCCCATTTCCAGCAGGAGGGATCGGAGATCAGTAGGACATGAGCTTCATAAAATTACCAAACGCAGAAAAATGTATGCCTAGGATCTAAACCATGCTAATACATTCATCAGTACAGCATCTAGACTGAGTGTCTCTGACCTACCACAGCTTCTTCTGATCTGCTGCAAACTTTCGCAAACCAAAACAACGCTGCCTCTGCCATTGCGTTCTCTTCCTCCCATACACCATGCCTCCAATCCAAAGGTCTTTTTCACTTCTCTTTCCTCCCTCCCCCATTCTTTGTCTCAGCATCCTCTTCTGTGCCGCCCACACACTTGGAGAGCAGAGAGCAGACCAATCTGGCAGGCTCAAATAATAACAAAAAAAGAAAGAAAAAGAAAAAAGAAGTTGTTTTCTGGCCTAGAAGATTCCTCTGTATTTTCATCTGGAGGGAACAATCAAATCTCTTTTCCTTTCACCAAAAACCAAAGGGAATGTGGCGATGCCTCCCAAGGTCTCACGTTCTCACAAATCGGCCCCAACAAAAACGAGGGGAAAAGGCTGGCACATTTCTTCCCGACAAACAGGCACCTTTGAACAGGAACATTAAGCTTATTTTTAACCTTGCCCTCTTCCAGGACCAAGCACCAGTTAAAAATATCCATTTTTACAAGGTGGGGTTTGATTAGCCAGTTTTCTTGTTTGCTTTTCTTAAAAAGGGCTGAGGACAAACTCTGCTGTCTGGAGGCTGGTTAACCAGCCAGGCAGTTATCGGCACTTCGGGGACAGCTGGGCTGGATGGGCACGCACCCACACGTGTAGCACAGGAAGGGGGTCTGGAAGGGTGCAGACCTCCACATGCAGCACGCACCCCCACAGTGCTGACACGGCACTGGCAGCGTTTACCCATCAAGGTCCCAATCCTGCAATCTCATCAGCATACGCAAAAAAATCCACTCTGGCATAAAGCATCTAATGACATTAATGGCACACAGCATAGAGATACAGTCCAGGCATGTGGAAATAATCACAGGCCCAGAACCCAGGATGACTGATTTTTTTCCCATTCAACATACGTTTTACTTAAACATCTGCTTCTTCCCACCCTTCTTTCTCTCGGTCTCCCAGACTATTATTTGGGTTTGGTGGAACACATGAAAATGTCTTTCATACCCAAAGATTCTATATTAAATCACACCTATCTGAGAAACAAAAAGTGGTTAACTTAGATATAAACAAGAGATTTTATTAAATTCACATATTCCTAATAACAGGCAGAATCTGACCCCAGCACAACCGGTCATTGAGCTGATAAAATACACCTGAACTCTGTTCAGCATGAAGGTCTAAAAAAAATGTTTGTGATTCCTACACAGAATTAGAACCAAAGAAGTTGAGTTTCAATGAGGTATAAACATTGTTTATTAGGACCAAAGTGTATGTTCCACAGGATGACTCAAAAACTCTAAGCTATTCTGTGCAGCTATTTGCTTTCTTAAGGTGACCTGTGAGCCACATCCCAGGGCTGCTAAAAATCAGCAATGACATCATTTACAACATCAGCCAAACAGAACATCTCTCCCTCCCTATCAGGTCATCTTAACTCAGCTGTTCTAACATCCTGGAGATGTTTTATCCACACAAAAGCATTTTTACCTGTGCAGCTACGTGTCAACTATGATGACTTTTGTCACTTTAGCTTTTTGTAGCCACACAGACAACATGCCCATCTTCAATGGCTTTATCAACACAGTCGTAGCAATGGAGACTTCATAATGCAGGCACAGTCTTTAACCAGGCTTACACCAAATATCCAGCTAGACTGCTCTGTTGAAAGCAAATTTTCATGTGTCTCTCTGGAAGTGGATCAGCCGCCATACTCTTTGCCAATGTTTCTGACCTGTCAGGGCAGAAGTGGACATTTTCACGCATTTCCTGCCTTGTAACTTCAGAAGCCAAGACCAAAGCTTTGGCAGCAGCAGTGTGTCCTTGCCCACAGGAGACTGGTGCTCTTCTCAGGGGAACTCCCACCTGACTCTCACTCAGCCTTCACCTCCAAGGAGAAAATACAGACAGTTGACGCTCAGTCAACCCAAATTCAAGATCATCGTCATCAAATTGCACTGTGACTCACTTCTAATTCACATACAGTGTACTCAGTCCACTGACATTTCCAAGAGCTCATTCAAGGTCTGACTGTGGTCTCACTCCCACTTCAGAGACTATTTCCCCTGCAGCTGCAGAGTGTGTTTGGAGGACAGGAGAGAAGAATGTTTTTCATTAATATAGAGTAGCTTAGAAGTATAAAGCTTTTTCTGTGGAACAACCTCCTGTGAGGAGGTTGTAGAGAGGTGGTTGTTGATCTCTTCTCCCAAGTAACAAGCGACAGGATCGAAGGAAATGGCCTCAAGTTGTGCCAGGGGAGGTTTAGATTGTATATTAGGAAAAATTTCTTCACCAAAATGGTTATCAAACATTGGAACAGGCTACCCAGGGAGGTGGTGGAATTGCCATCCCTGAAGGTATTTAAAAGACAGGTAGACTTGGTGCTGAGGGACATGGTTTAGTGGTAGTTTTGGCAGTGTTAGGTTAATGCTTGGACTTGATGATCTTCCAACCTAGGTGATTCTATGATTAGACGTGGGCATGAAAAGATTAATATCGCTGCATGTTCAGTGCTAGCAGGACAGGTCTGTGCATCACACGGACATGATGTTACTTCAGATCATGGTCCATTTAACAGTTAGAAGTCTATTCAAGATCCATGTCTTAGGAGTTTGTGATCTTCCCATACTTAAGTTTTTGCTTCAAGACAAACCCCAGTACCACCTGTCATGGCAGAGGTTTATTTAAGAGAATATGTATGAGAAGTGGGCAACCCATACCACAGTGACCCTTGCAACTCCCCTATGAATCGGCTGCTCTTGCTGAGGAGGGCAGGGAGCCATCTGTCCCTGGATGCTCAGACACCAGAGTCTCCTTGCTGGTCATTCTTTCTGGACATTGTTCAGGCAAACCTAAAGAACAGTAGCTTGTGCTTCTTTCCCTACGACCTACTGTATATTGCTGATGCCATTTAGCTATCTGCTGCTTTGCCAGTCTGTGAAACACCTAACAGCCTGACCTCAGAACTCAGGTGACACAGAAAAGCATCTTTATTCAATACTGTATTTCACCTTCTAACAAATAGAAGCAGTCTCTATCACACAGCTGGGATGGACACTTATCTGGGTAAGACCACAGTCTGAGCCAATAGTCATCGGGATTTAGACAACTTGAGCTCAGGAAGGAGACTTGGAAGATGTTGAAATTTGAGTGGGAGCATTGTGTAAAGACGCACAGAAATATTTAAAGGAGATGGCCACAATAAAGAGGAAAGACATTTTTGCTGGCTCATGAAAATGAAACATATGCAGGACTTAATCTGCCACCACTGAAATCAATAAGAATTTTGCCAGTGAAGCAAAACCAAAGCAGAAATGGAAACAACATCTGACATTTGCTATGTTAGACTCATACAAATTGCTGTAGTTAATAGCCTATGAGATGGATAAATAATATACCATACGCAGTGGATGATTTTAAACTTCCATTTTCACAGTATGAGGGTGTCATGATCTGGGGAGTTTTGAAGATTATAAAGGCTGCTTGTGCTGAGTCATATTTAGAAAGAGATTTTCCATTTGGATAGTCATGCTAAATCTATAAAGACACCAACAAAAGAACATGTGAGAGGAAAAAAGATAAAAATATAACATAGAGATTAAGATGCATGCTCAAGAATAGAAAAGAATTTGGATAAATTTTGTTGTAAATAATTTATTATTGAAGTAGCCCTCATAAACTTAAGTTCTTGGAATGTAAAAGGCAAAATATTTCTGTAAATTATTAATGTTTGGGAACTGATCATATAAGCCTCAGAGGCCAACTCCTTATCCAGTATAAATGAAAGCATCTGGCCTTGTATCTTTAAGATCATAATGAGATGGCCGCTGAGCAGTCGCTATGGAAAGCATGGTATTCAGAAATTAATATCTCTCTGGGCACAGAACATATAATGAAGATAACAAGGCAGAACAGAGAAACAGGACTTGGACTATCACATCAAAACCCAGTGATACTCAGTGGATTAGTTGTGCAGGCAGCAGACCCGCACTGGGAGACGGCAGAAGAACGACGTGAGGAACTGGAGAGCGATCTACACAGCAGCCCAAAGCAAGAAGAGGAACAAGAAATAAAAGAAGAAATAAAGGGGGTGGGACGGATGACATTTCAGAAAGCTCTAAGCTTCCATCAAGCTGGCAAACAAGGAGGTTATAAAGAGCTCAGCAAGAGGGACACCATTCTTTTTCCCAGACAGGCTTGGAAACATTAAACCCTTGACTGCATGGCAGATGCTTGGAAACGTGGCCCTCCATGTCCCACTCCCACCACTTTAAAAAACAAAGATTTTAGGCACACAGATTCCTACTGAGCAAAGCTTTGTGCATTTTTATTTTCAAACAACCTGAGCATGAGCTAGTCTGTACCTCAAGTGGGTTTTTCCAGACTTTTACATCTCGTGGGTGCCAGCAATGGCAGTCTGTCTGGCACACGCACAGACTGGGCTTCAGGACTCCGAAAGTGTCTGATGCATCACTCCAAGGGCTGCAGTTTTGCAGATGCATCAGAAACACCTCATGACTGCAGAAGCAAAGCACCTGTAGAAATCTTCATCTCTCTCACCATCAGGAATTTTAGCAGCCCCCAGAGACAGAGCCAGGAAGTTATTCAGCAGTGCACTAGTCATTAAACACACCTATTTTTTCAGTATTCAGAGTTTGATTTAGAAGCATTTCAAAACTGAGAATTGCAAGGCTGTACACTGGTTGACAGCCTTAAAAATTATCTGCTGTTCTTTGCTGATATTTCACTTACCAGGGGGTTTAGCTGAAGCTAGAGGCCAGACAGGCACCACTTGCACTTAGCATGGTGGCTGACCCAAACATTACCCTGTAGCGGTAACCTCATAGCAAAAGGGGACACTGCTGAGATGTGAAAGAATCATCCTGTGCCCAGGTAAAGGAAGCTCCAGTCTCATCCAGGAGCATGGGGTCCGCCCTGCAGCTCCTCTCCTGGACATCTGCAGGATGTCCTGCTGCGACAGCTGTGACCGGTCTCTGCTGATAGCATGGACAACTGATCCCCCAGCCAGGGGGAGGAAGACAAACTTCAAAACAAAGAAAATATCTTCCAAGGCTCCCATAGCAAAGACAAATATTGACAGATCAGGATAGTAGGAAAGGTGTGTCACCTTTCCCCAGAAGCCACTTGTTCAGATGCTTTCGGTAGAATGCCACCGGAGGGCCTTCATCCACATGGCAGTTACACCATCACAGCTCCATCACAGCAGAGTCCCTACAGAGTCATCAAGATTGAATGGACCATGAAAACCTAATTACATAATTACACTGCTAATTTGTCCACAACTGAACGATTAAAATTCCTGTTTGACAGATCCATACTGCTACTCACACACTGTCCTTGCAGGTGCCCCTAACGTATAGATTGGCCAAGGTCTTCAAGGCTGCAGGTTCTTCAGCCAGATCATCTCCCACTAACTCCAAACAATTAACCTTTAGGTAAGTAGCAGAGCATCATCAAGCCACCACAACTAGATCCAGGTCTAGCATTTCAGGACAGTCAAATATGGGGTTAGGTCCTGTTCTGGGAACTATGTTTGTTAGAGACATTTCCACAATTTACAGCCCTCAGAATGCAACAGGCTCCGATATCATCATTATCTAAATGCTATCTGCATAGCAGATGTTTTGGGTGTGCGCACTATCCCTCAAGCCTCTGCCATCTGTTTTTTACCTAATAAGTCAGGTGTTCCTGTTTTTTAGTCAAAAGGATAAAATGTGGAGGTTTTGTTTTCAAAAGAAGAAAATGTGGGGTTCTTCAGTTATTCTCTACACTCTTGCAAAACCTTGTTAGAAATTTCTGAAAAAAATTTTGGAGCAGTAAGTGGAATGGTTCCCCTTTAGTCACATATGAAAAATTACTGAGTAGCGCTGTAAGAGGGTGAATTGGCAGCACACACAATGGAGCCTGACACCACCTGGCTTTCTTCCCCCTTTTTAAATAAGCAAAGAGTAATATGAAGAGGCACCACGGAGACAGAGAACTCTGACACCAGGGAAGCTGTGGAGGAGGGAGGAGGAAGAGCAATGCTGGATAAATGCTGACATCCAAACATGGCCAGCAAGAGCCAGGGATGTCACAGACGGGTCAGATCCCGAGTCCTTGGAGGACCTTAGACTGCCATCCCCAACCAGCAGTGGGTCAGACCCTAGATGAGATGGGAAAGGCAACCAGTACCAGATGCACAGAACCGGGACCACAGTGCTCGAGAGCTGCCCGTTCCTTTGCCTCTCTTCCCACAAGGGATGCAAGCCAAGCAGCAAACAACATTTTAACGGACCCGTAGCTGGTGATAGACCAGCTGCGACACTTGGCAAGTTCCTCATTACCAGCCCCAGAGAAATGGCGATCATTGCAAATCTCATGTGGTTTAAGTTCAGCATCTTTTCTGATTAGTGTTTGTGTACAGAAAGCTTCCCTGCTGGAGCAAGTTCTTTTGCTATTTCTCATATTCAATTAGTATTTATAGCATTATATTTTAAAAAATTGTTTTAAACCTACTTCAAATTTAAAAGATGGAAAAATTAAACAGCATGAATGCCTCTCCTCATTGCCCAAGCCTTACAACATGGCCACGATATCAGAGTTCTCCCTCAACCGGACCTTAGACATTTGCAATGCTTTTGTCGTGGTTTAACCCCAACCAGCAACTAGAACCACTAATGGCAAATATAAACCCACCATACATGGCAACAAGTTGTATTCACCACTGATAAATGTACAGACAAGAAAAACTGTGCTAATAGGAATGTTTGGAGAAAGTATATTTTGCACCCAAATCAGACAGCTATAATCACCCAACCAGTAAGTAGATGAAGAGATCTGTCACGTGCCAGGGAGGTGAGCAGTGAATGAAAACTCATTATTAACAGGTCAGAAGCAATTAATTGTTCAACCAGGAGCAAACAAACTTTAGATAACAAACACACGCATAAACATCCCAGATTTACCAATGGCAACTAAGGAACAGGGAATGCGACAACTCAAACTTTTCCCTGCACAGAGCACACCCAGTCTGAGGTGCTGCTGCAGCCCACAGGGACCCTTCCCGCAGTTCCCAGGCCACCTTCTATAGGTAACCTTCCGTGCAGCCCCCGCCATCCTGGGCTTCTCTGCTTATGCTGTCAGCAATGCGGCAATTTCAAGGGTGATTTTTCTTGCCTGTGATATGAGAATGGAACTGGATCAAAAGCAAAACCTCTTTTCCCAGAGGTCACCCACGCAGCAACTTTAGCCAGCACATGCTATCTTCAGCATCCAGAGGGACTCTGGAGGATGACTGACTGTCAACAGCAATGAAATCTTGAAAAAAACACAGCTGTAACCCTAGGTAAGAGTTACAGGGTTTGCTCCATGCCCAGTCCACAGCACCCTCTTAAACTGCAGCCCGCTCATTTCACTGTGTTTACACTATCAGCTGTGGGCAAAATACGACTAATGCACTTTCTTTGATGCTTTAGAACAAAATGTCTTACAGGACAGAGCCTGCTCTGGTGGTTGCCAGTCAGACCAAGGCTGTGGATGGAGACCAGGCTCTCACCGGTCATTCATCACTCCTCTCTCCATGGGGAGCAGAGTCCCCTCACATGGCCACCTTCCTCCCATCCCAAACCAGCCTTTGCTCACCTCTCTGTGCCTCTGAGAGTGGAATGGAGATGCACAAGGTCATCCCTACCACTGCTCTGTCCAAATGGGAGCCAAGAAAAAGCCATGGAGAGAAGGGCTTTCTCCTCCAAACCTGAGGACGGGCGGCAGTGGGGTAGCAACTGCTGCCACAGCACTTGTTGCTCCTTACATGCTCCCTCTTCTCTGAGTCGCCTGCCTTTTCCCATTTGTGGAGCACAGCACTGTTTGCGAAGTCATTAAAAAAAAAAAAAAAAGAGACAAGAAAACTAAACACACCTCTAAATTGTTGTATTGTCCAGGGTGGGTGTGAGTTGCATTGCTCAGTGCCACAGTCCACTCTGTCCTCATAGGCAGCACTTTGCCACGGCTCGATAAATAAGTAATGGCAAAACAGATCCCTCATTCAGCTGCCCATCAATAGAGGGAGATTGCTGTAAACTGCACCAGAGCATCTCCCAAGGGCCCGTGCCTGTCAGAGATGCTTGGAAGGACAACACACAGGTAACAGTTTTCCTGGCTGAAAATGGTGAGAAGAGCGAGTTATTCTGCTCAGATCACAAGCAACCGGCTTGCTCTCTTTGGGCACAATGACTTTGCAACACCCTGCTAGATCCCTTGCAAAATGCAAGCAAGTCTTCCAGGCACCATGAGGCTATCGATTTGGGGGGGGGAGGAGGGAGACATCGTTAGGGAAAAGAAAAATCAGAAGGGAAAAAAAAAAAGGGGGAGCAACAGATCTGTTTGCATTCAACTTGCAGACGCTACAGCTGCTGTTTCTGTAATTACATGCAGATGAAATGAACAGGTAGTGCTGGCCAAGACAACTCTTCATCTCACTTGTCCCCCATCCCTAGAAGGTTTATAGGAAAATCACCAGTTACATGACTTCTCCCACAGAGAGAGAAAAGGGGCCACACAAACCATTGCCTTGTGAGAAATGTCATATGGGATATGCAGAGCCCTGAGGAAGGAGAGGAAGGGGAATGTTGTTCAGAAGTCCCCATAATGCTTGTGGTTAAGCCAGGGATGCAGAGAGCTTCCAAAATACAGGCTGAAAGGGTCGGATCTTTATGGGAAGAATACAGAGAGAGAAATAACTGTTGTATATGCAATGCACTCGGTCTACAGAGGCAAAATGTGCAACTCTCTGGTATGTAAACATAAAGATCAAGGAGGTATTAGTGTGATTAACACCCTTCCTTTCACTGTTCGCATTGCTGCAGTCTGACACCTCAGACGTTTGGAAGGAGCCAGAGAGAGAGCAGGCCTTCACCGCCCAGCCCGCCAAGCAGAGGGGACCATGTGCAAGCAGAGACAGCAGGAAATATCCAGTTGCCGAAGTGGAGGATGCAGGAAATCCAGCAAGATGATGTCTCCGACCCCCAGCACTGCCCCGCCCGGCAATATTCTATCTAGCTTGAACATCTCTCACGCTGTCTAGTTCAGGTTTCCTAACTATACACTAGCACGAGTAATTCTTGTTTTGAACAGCCCCTGGATGACACTAAGACAGCAACACACCGCACTGAGCCTGCTTCCAGACGCACATCCCAGGCTTGGGTCCTTTCTCCCTGCAAACAGGGTAAGGAGCTTAATGATATTATTCATAACTAGGTCTGCCTGGAGGTGATGAAAACACATAAGCTGGGCACAGCCTTTCCTTCCTTCTGTTGCCTGTAAGAGGGGGACATGCTGCCAGCAGCAGTTATATGGGGGAAACTAAGTGACTCCAGAAACAATGTGGGAAGACTTGGGGTCGAGGGGAGGCTGTAGGGTGATACCCTGGTGTGTCCAGAGCAGCCTCTCCTTGTGCATCGAATCCTGTGAGTGCCGAATCCTACCAGGCTGTGCATTTAGAGGAGACATGTACAAGCTCATTGCAGGAAAAAAACCCAACCAAACAACAACAACAAAACACAAACAAAAAAACAAACCACCACCACAAACAAAGAACATTTTTACTTTGCTTTTAAGGTGAGTTTAGTGGCTGATCTCAAGGATGTTACTCCCTATGCCTCTGCAACGGGTACCTCCATCACAGATAGCCCCAGAGCCTCTAGTCCAGGAGCTTCATTTGGGAAGTGAGCAGTGAGAAGTTAGAGGGACAGAGTGATACAGCACCAATGGAAAACACCTGCTCTATTTCTACAACTAGAATAGGCCTAGGCCATCCTCTGAACCATGAGCTGTTTCTCACACTTTCATACAACCGAGAAGAACAGAGAGAAAAACAGCCATGTGTTTTTCTTAAATCCTACAGGTGCCAAATGTTTTACAACTTAAGAGATCAAGGTACTCAGTACCTTACAAATATACACGTGCTTCTGCAGTTGGAAGTAATTAAGACAAAAATCTACAGTTATAGCACCAAACACAGCTTCAGTTTAGCTTCATCCTAAATTTGTTCACTGTTGCTTACAGCATCTGCCTTGAGACAAGCAGGGTCGTAGAAGAAAAACTAGATTTCAATATACAAGAGACTATCTGCTCCAGCCGAAGCAGACTGTGATTTTTCCTATGTTGTATCAGTCCTTCAAAGCCTTCAAGATGCCTGCACATCTATCAGGTGAGCTGAGACCCTGAGCAGGACATGAGCAATAAACTTCTTCAACGAGATCCTACTGCTAAGTTGTAAAACACTCGCTAAAGATGGGACCGTGACCAGCATCAGTTCTTAATCATCCCAAAGGCTTTCAACAGTCTGGACAGTACTGAACGCCTTGCTTTGGTTTCCAGACTGGTTTTGAGCTTTAAGATAGGAGTATGAAATCTGGCCGTTGCTGGTTGTGCTGCTGGAATGATCCTGACAATCACCAGGCCTGTTCATAATGAGGATAATCAAAGGGAATTCAAGAAGTGTTTAACCTCTAGGTCAGGAATCTAAACTGCCCACTGGATTTTGGACTTAAGTGGGTATTAATCAAAGAAAGTTTCAAAGCATTCTACTTAAAAATTCTTTATCCCATCAGATCATCAAGATTTCATTTTCACTCTGTGTCCTGTATCAGTACCTTTCCCGAGCAGGCAAAACTGAAAGAAAAGGTGGGCGGGCAGGGGAGGAGACTTTGAAAAACCCAACAGAACCTGAAAGACAGACTTAGGTTACGTGCCTTAAAACAGAAAATGCATACAATAGGATGGCCAGCCCTTCTGCAAGCTATCTTTAACACACCAAGTCTGCTGGGACATCTTGCAGCAAAGCACAGCAGACACCTTCACTTTGCTTTAGACTAACAGACCTTTCAGGAATTTTTATCACCTCATTTCACCAGCAGCTTGCACAAATGGTCTTCAGCATTCAATTAGTTCACATTTCAGAATTAGAAAAATATATTCCCAGTGCTGTCAGAGAGAAAATGCAAGAAGTAGGCTCTCTCTCAGGCTCCCAGCCACTCTAGAGCAGCTGGATGCAGCAGTCCCCTGATGTATCTTCAAGCCAAGGATTTTTAAAGTTGCCTATTATGTCAATGTGACACAGGAGCATTTTGTTGTATTATTCCAGAAAAACAAAACCCACCATCTCCAATCAGATCAAGGCACCCTCCATTGCAGAGATGACTTCCCGTTTTAACAAAGGGATCCCATTAAGCTGCTGTTCCCAAGCCCAACAGACTACAGGCTGAGCTGAACATGGAGGGGGAGGCACTGAACATTACTTCTTTGTGCCATTATACAAATGTCTGATAACAACAATGGCTAAAATGGCTGAGAATTTAAATGACACAGTATCTAAGTGAATTCACTGCAAATACTTTAAATTTTTTTTCCTAGTAGATAGCCTGAAGATATGCAGAGACTGGAAAGTGCATTCAAGATGCTGAATCTGATGTTGCTGTCTGTCTACATCAGTATAATTTCCAAATCAAAATACTGAAGCAAATGGTCTTCCCCAGGGAGCAGATGTTTGAACGCAGTGATGGGGACCGATTTAAGAACATAGATACAACTGAAATGTTTTCATTATGTTGAGGCTCCAGCCACCTCTAGCAGAGCTGACTTGTGATTCATAGAAAGGAGATGACTCCTTTTAATCCTAACTTAATTCCCTTTTCTCCAGTAGTGGACTGGTGGAATTTAGGAGAGTGTCTTTCCCAGGGAGATGCTGCCTCACACAGCAAGCCAGCATCTGGTATTTTTAAAAGCAGCAGTAATGCTCTCCAAGCTAGTTGCATACAGAAGACCAAGTCTCTGCAACTCTTCTGCACAAAGAACTATTTTTCTTTTGTATTTCATTCCAAATTAGATTTGCAAGTGCTTCGCTACTTCCTAACAGTGAGTGAAACAGTATGTGTTAATGACTTGAGGGGGCAAGAAAACATAGCAGGTTCACTGGATGCTGCAACACACGAGGATTTTCCATTTGCCTCTTACAAGTTCACTGCCTGCGCATCTAAAAATATATTATTATGCTATTTACATTTCAGCAACATCTTGGATCAAAGCAGGATGAAGGCATCATTTTGCCAGGCTCTGTACATAGTTACGGGTAGACAATCCCCATTCCTTTGGATCCAGCTCTACAGTTGAAGCTGCATTACAGGACAATGCTGGCCCACAAGACCCGACCCTCCCAGAGCGTGCACGGGCACTCCTAAGCTATGCAACGGTTTACTGACACGGCGTGTAAAGCAATGTTTTGGGTTATGCTGTGCAAACAGCTTTATATTGTTATGTTGCATGGGTAAATAAGAGACCATGGCAGCCTAGCAACTTAACTGCAACAAAAGATAGGTTCAGAAGTAAATTAATAATTGTGGTTTTAAGAACAGTCTTCCTTTCCCCACTTGCAATCTAGTTTTTAGCAAGATCAGAAACCATGACTCAAAAGAGCTAGGTTCTATTTCCAGTCCTGGCAATGGTTTTCTGACCTTGAGTGTCTGTTTCTAGTTTCTAAATTTACAAAAAGAGAGATGATAAATTTCCTCCACTTTGGACAGATTTGGAGATCTTCAAATGACACGTGCTATATAAAAGAGTATAAGTTTCTGCCAGCGTACTACTTAATAGATGGCCTCTTAGACAGCAAAGCAGCAGGCAGAGTAAGCAATGCCTAAGCAAGTCATACACCCTCTTCAACCGGGAACACAGGAGAACTTATCTTTTAGATGAAGTCAAAGAGCCCTGGGCAAGAGGGAAAGGACTTCTTTATCTATTCCAGCCTTTTTTACCCCAAAGTCATCACAAGTGGGGATCCATCAGTAAATACTTTGTTGAGAGCTATTGATTGCTACTGCGTTACCACTGATGCTCTGGCTCAGCACAGCCCTCGTATTTTTTCTCTGCTGTCATTCTGAAATTAAGACAGCCACCAGTTTGCCAGTAAGTTGTCTCTGCAACCAAGTCTTCAGCACTTTTCAACAGTACTGATTTAACTGCTCTGTCTACAGCAGAACGAAGTCTGTGTGCTTGTGCCATAAATGAAAGGGGGCTGTAAACTGACACTGGACACAAGGCTTTAAATTACATGTAAATTCTCACCAAGGTTATAAAAGGGTCACTTGAATATGAAACAGAGATAGTTAACAAATCCTGGAATAAGCTTTTAAACAGAGAGGAATCCAGACCAAATGGAAACACACTAAGTATAATTTATAATGAGCAACGTGTAAAAAGCTATCCAAATCATGGAGCTCAAAATGAGAATAAACAGTGATCTTCCAATAGGGACAAGTACAGATAAGCTAAGTATCTGCTAAAAGGCTGAACTTTGAGTAACCCTTGTTGAATCAGTTAGTAACACCCAAAGTCACCACTACGTTTCACTATGGCCAAAGAGGACCGTAACAAAAGCAGCGCAGACTTCAGTGTGGCTAACCTGGAATTCGGTACCTGTCATCATGTACAACAGAAAAGGGTTGCTGCTGTGCAGCAAGTTATGTAAAAAACAGACATGGAAACCACTTCTGCCTAGGAAGCACAGCTGATCCTGCAAAGATAACCTATTTGCCTGACAAGATGGAAGAATGCCTGCAGCCAAAGTACTGCGATAAAGAACAAGTAAATGCATAAAAACCACCGAGCCTCACTCTGAGCACACATCGTGTATTCATCCCCATCTCCATCTGCACAGGCATCAGCAGAGGTCACCATGATCACTTTGAAATGTGAAATGCATGAGGTGTAAAGACCTGGGAGAGTGTTGCCCACAACAGAAAACAATAGAGAACGCCCCTTTAAAGTATTTTTATAGACTTCAAAGTACGTTCACAGTTGTTAAGGCTCTTTGACAGATCACCACTAACTGGTGGAAATACAAATCAAGCGCAGAGCTAAGCTATTCAGGTTTCACAAGGAAGAGTACAAGGAGGATCTCAGAGCACTGTTAGACAGTAGTGAAGAGAGCAACCTGGGTGGCTGGAGAAATGCAGTCCCCAGGTGGAGCTGGGAGCCCCCAGGTAGGTGGTAAATTGTTTCAGCATCATGGTTATTTTCAGAGTGATGACTGCCTTTCAGTAGTTATTTGGTTTCAAAGGACACAGGTCCTGAGTCCTTAGCCTAGGACACTTTTACTTCTTAACCAGGCAGACCCTTAAAATACAGTCATAAATAGACTTCAGTATGGAAACATTTCGCCCCTGCCCCAATCTTCTCCAGAGCTCGGGGAACAGGAACCATAATCCAGCACTTTATACCTTCCTTGAGGTGAGTCAAACATTCACCAAGTGTTGATGACAACATCTGACCAGCAAGCAGTCATTATCCCCACCACGAGAACGAGGAGATGTGCAAACACACTAGAAATATGACCATGTGTCGTGGTGGCATCAATCACTTCTCAAAGAGACCAGTCAGCACTGCAGAGAACAAACCATCCAGGGCAACATGGCTCCTTGCTGAGGATTGTCACCCCACGTTGCACTTTCCTAAGCCATCCAGCAGAAAACAAAAGGTGAAACCTACACAGTTGAAGATACGTGAGGTCACACAACTGCCCATTGCAATCACTGAGCATAGCAGCAGAACTTGGCCAGCTCAACAAGTATCTCAAGCGTCTCTTGCCAGGTACTTGAGTTTCCAGCAGAGATGCTGCAGTTTCTTCCAAAAATGTTGCCTTCTTAAACAAACTGGACAGATTGTTGTGGAGATGCTAAGAGAATGTCAATCTGCTAAATGTCAAAAAGATTTTGACTAAACTAGGAAGAAAAATAGTCAGGAATTGCAGCTACATAATTAGTAATGAATCTTTAATTCTACATGTTTGGATAGCAAGGCTGATTTAGAATCAATTGCTGAAGTGGAGCAGCCAAGAGGCCAGATTCAGATCATCTTTACATCAGTGGAAATGCAGAGTAGCTCCACTGAAGCCAAAAGAGTTCATAATGCTGCAACAGTCCCACGTCATACAGTTTGTTAAATGTGAATTTAATGTAAATACTGCCTTAATTTGTTTCATAATCATCTTTTTACCTATTCATGAATTACACCCAAGCCCAGGAAGTCTGAGGTTCCTCAAAGGCAGGGGCTGAGTCAGGAACAGGCCTGGGGGTGACCAACATTTGGAAGCTGAGACCCCAGACTCCTTTCTTTCATGTGGTCTCTTTTTGTAAACAGCAGTTTCATTGGTGAAAGATACTGAACAGAGGAAAATACCTTCGGAGGGCAGTTTGTTCCTGCTTGAATGATTGAACCAGAGAGCTAGACTTCCATGGCAAACACTGGACTTTCAGCAGGCTGTTAGAACACAGTTAAGAAAGAAGGAAGCTCTTTTGAAATGCGTACATTTCTTTAAGCTCCCAAAAGAGCAAACAAATCACAATCTGTATCTGGAAGTTGTTTTGTGAACTGACACATCTTACATTTCATACATTATTCATATATAATCTGTAGAAGAGGGTCAGTAGTTGACCAACAGCAAGATGTTGAACACCTTCCAGCCTAAAAATGCTTCCAGTGTCCCAGCTGCTTTATCAATTGAATCTTGAGTCACAAGGACTAAGTGAGGCTGATGCATGTCACCACAGAAAAGCTGCTGTGTTTAATTGCACTAAAATGTTATCGTCTCCCCCTTAAAGTTGTTACTACCAGCAACCTTAGACTCTGCCATTGCCATCTTTTATAAAGAAAGCAAGGCCAGAAATTGTTGCCTCCTTTCTCATGTCAGGAAGGGTCTTTTTACAACAGACAAGCAAGAGTGGTGAAGGAATTGAAAATAAACCAGAAAACATGGGAATAAAGCTAATACCAGTTGTTTGGACACACAAAAAATGTATTACAGGAACATATTGCATACAGTCTCAGACCCTTTCATAATCTCCTCTTGATGACTTTAACATGGTAGTCTTGGATGAGTCAGCGGGAGATTTGCCTAAGCAAAAACCTCAGGATTGCACCCTCCAAAATTATCTTCACCAAAATCCAGAGAACTTAGCAGCCTTGATGTGCTCCCACAATGCATTTTGCGTCATTCCAAAGATGAATTTTGGCTTACCAAAATTCTTTGGCTAGTTAAAATAAGGATAAAAATAGTGGTGTCTACCAAACTGAAAGGAAAACAATAATCTCAAAGCCATTTGTCTTTACAGTAATTTCAGTGTTATGCTACAAATACGAAGGTGGCATATGGCATTCATACATAGCCTTCATCACTCCTCGTAGCAGTTAATAAGACGGGCTTGGAAGGAATGCTCAAGATGTAGATTTTGGTGGTTGAGTATGGTACAAGGAGATGGGGGAGGAAAGAGGGTACTGAAGGGCACTGAAGAAGGAAAGCAATGGTATGGAGCTTGGGCTTTGACTTCTGATGAGGGTATATTTTATTAAGCATGAAATGATGGATAATAACACTTTCTAAAGGGTCACTATGGGCTTGTACAAGGAATATTAACTAAGGCAAGTAGGGGAAATGTCCTAGTTTCCGAGTCCTTGTTTCAGATCGTTTACAGAGTTGGGGTGCATTCCAGGATGAACTATTTCATCCAAAGTCACAGAAAGTCTAGAACAGGGCTGGGAAGTGATGGCAGGTGTCAGACCACCACCCCACCTCCTGACCACTCTCCTTCACCACACTATTCACAATCCAGTCATGCAGCAAAACCTTCCTCTGCAACTGCACAGGCCAGACGCATCAGTGAAAGGAGTGGTTTTCCTTGGCAAAAGGCAGAGGGAGCTGCAAAATATTCCTTGTGCCAGGTCAGCTCACACCATTAAGCTTTTCCCATACTATCTCATTTGTCCCTCACCTCGCACTTCCAACCCTTTTTGCCCAGTCTTACTGCCCTCTTACATGTGTTACTGCTAGGAAGGGCTCTCAGCATTTCTGTAACACCCACGGACTCCGAGGACCTAAAAAACCACACAAGACCGCTTAGCTGTACTCAGCAAAAGGTCTCTCTGTGTGACGATGCTGGCTGTTACCCAGGGCTCTTCCCGCACACCTGGCGGCTCGGCTGCTTTTACTGGGGCTTTTCAACAGCAGCACGGTGAGTTTCTCCGAGCAGAGCAGCTCATGAAGCCAGTGACAGAAGCTGAAGCCACCTGGCCCAGAGCTGCGCCTAATGTCACAAAGGGGATTTTACCCAGGCTGTCCTTAAGAGGATTAGGGAATCATCTGCTTGCAGAAAACAACAGTCACATCTGCTGCTCCAGCACAAGTCACTCTTATCTGCTCTCGCCAAGTTTGTCTCTGCTTGGTCCTGCCTTCTTCTCGTGTTACAGGATCCTGCAACATAACACAGATGCTTGAAAAGAACAGGGGGTCGATACAGGTAGAGGGTGAGCACCAGATCAGGTGTGTTCAGAGTGCTCGGCAGTTAGCTTCACCCATCACACAATACTTTAAACAGCATCACTCGGGGCAAACAAATAGGCCTGATTTTCAGAAGCTGGATATTCACAGCAGGCTGGATATCACAGAGCAGTCAAACTCCTGAGGCTTCTGGGAGGATTTACAAGGACTGCGGTGTGTTCAAAACTTGCAAAAATTTGACCAATAATTTAGCAGTTTAAATGAGTTAAACCTTAAAGCTCAGGTCTCAAGTGATATCTCAAATACAGTTCTTAGAGAAAGAAAAATCTTCATTGTGTCAGGCATACAGAGGTATAAAATGGTACCAAACTGGTCTATCTAAAAGGAAGAGGAAAGGCATACAAACTCACTAAGGCAAGACCTAAAAACTGCCTAGTTTTCTTAGCTCCTTGAACACTAAGGTACATGGCAAGACCAGCCACCTTGATTTTTCCTCCTTTCCATTGGCGAGAGATAAGATAGGCAAGGTGTCTATAAATTGCTTTTATGCATTTTACAGATAGGGGCTTTTTCACTTTTTAGGTTTTATAACTAGAGTTGCAATTTAGATTTCAGCTATGGCTTCATAAAAAGAAATCTAGGATTGCCCATTTGACCCCTAAGCAAATCAATCCTAATCCTATAATGTAATACTCTTCCACAGGATTGAGCACCCTTTAACCCCCGAGGTGGTCCCACCAAGTCAGGATTAAACCACCCTACTCTTGCTTATCCAATGGTGCCACTGCAGTATACCTGTTGTATGGATTAGCGGTGGACTTTCTCTGCCAGGACTTCAGCTGTCATTGTCAGTGGGACCAGCCTGGATGGACAGTGCGTGCAGGGACAGATGCAAGGAAGCAGGGGCAGAGCAAGCTGCAGCACATACAGGGCACAGGCACAGTGAGGAGCTGGACCTGGTAGATGTTGTCTGACTTGCTACTAAAACCTCCCTCAAAACAAGTTTTTCCTGCAGTAACCATTTCTGGTGCTTATCTAGCCTAACCTCTAGAAGTTTTTTCCAAAATATTTGGCTAAAATATTCCACCAAAGGTGGTTGCCCCTTCCCGGCTGCTGAAGGACAGGGGATTGGCTCTGCGCTTTCTCACAGCCTTCTCCAAGAAAGGCTTTACCTCCCTTCACCTCCTCCAAGGAAATTAATCCCCTTCTTTCTACAATTTTCTCACTGGAAGCGGCTCTCACTTTGTCATTGTTCTCCTTCATCTCCTCTGGGCTCTAGTAAGTGTTTCCACACCCTTCTCGAAGCGTGTTGGCCAAAACTGGACGCATTATCCCAGCTCAGCCCCCATCACCAAGGGGAAAGACTGCCCCAGCCCAGCTCTGGGGCTTCTGCCAATTCCCTTGAGAATAAAATCTCATTCTATGCAGCAGGATTACACTGCTTCTTGATGACTTTGCCTCCCAGATCCCCGTTGCACTAAGTTATCTGCACCCACAAATTCTTTCCAAGAACAGCATGGTGCTGTTGTCTCTACTGAGTTGCATCTGCCAATTCCAAATTACTTCTTAAACTTTACCATCAATATCGTTTTGAGTTTCTAGCAAGTAAAGTGCTTCCAGGTCTGGTCTGCTGGTATAACAGATACCATACTTACCTTTCTGCAGATTTCACTCAAACGAAATGAGTCCCTTCAAACAACAGTATGAACTTAAGCCTGCCTCACACATTAAGCCACTAAAAAACAAACGCACAGGCAGGCATTTTTCGGATAATCTTTTCAAATATAGCTGTTGATACAGTTGTTAATTATCAGTTTTTAAGGTCACTTGAAAAAAATCAGTTTCCCAAAAAGTCATCTCAGTAAAATCTCCAGCAGTCACACCTCGTATCTTTGTTTTAGAGTTTAGCTGTTCAGGGCGAGATCACCATCACAGGCAGAGGGGTGCTGCAGGCACTTGATCGATTGACAGATTTTTCTCAGGCCAATTTGTTGCTTTTAAAATGATTTATTGCATCTCAAGTAAGAACAAATATTCCTTTAACGTCACTCTTGACACCAATTCTAAAGGCTGCTCTTCGCTGCTTTCCTCAATAACCACTAACGAAAAAGCAGCAGCCTCTTGGACTGGACGGAGTCCAGAATCTGAGCAAAGTTTCATAAAGGAATTAGGAACTGCTGTGCTAGGTTAAGTCACTGATCCAGTTAAAGGATTGAAGACACAGGCACATAACCCGTTACTTAACTAAGTACCACCCGAGCAAGTGAGCCCCACTAATTGGTGATGTCCAAGCTCTCAGCCTGCTGAAACGTGCAGTAAAATGCTACAGCTTCCCTCATCACAGAGGTGAATCTATTCCTGAGGGAGGGTTTGTTAGCAACATGCATTTCAGAAGCATCACTGCATCAAGAGCCTGCCCTAGGTGGCATCTTAGTTATCACACAAAGGATAATCAATACAGAGAGATCGTGACAGGTAGGCTACTTCACCAAATAACTCAAATATTTTAAGACTCTCCAGGAGAAGAGGCAAAACATAAAGGAGCTTACTGGCTATTTGTTCTTAGCAGCTACTTCAGAGCTACCCTGATGCTGTCAGATGCAGCACTGCGTTTTTTGCACTCCTGCAGCAGCAAGGAAAGCACAAGCCGAGTGCTTGGCTCCTCAAATCCGCAATGAGGATCTTGGATGCTGTCAGCTTGGGAAGTCATTTGGGGAGAAGACCAAGCAAATATTTTTGCAGCAGAGGTCTCAGTAAGGACAATTGTGAGGGTCCCACTGGGGACAGATGCCCAACTGGCAGCTGCTTCGAGAATGCAGAGCCGTAGCAGCAAGCATCTGACCCAGCAATGCCATCAGCGACGACTTCCTATCCACGTCTCATAAGACCCAAGTGTTTAATTGAAGCTAAGCTGTAATTGGAATGTTCACCTTCCAAGATCTCCAGTAAGGGGAGAAATGCCACGTCGGATCTCATCTTCACACAGAAAGAGGAGTTAAAGAATAAAAATAGTAGCAGCCAGGTGCTCCAGTTCCTCAAGTTGATTGCATTTGGCATGTGAAATATAGTAAGTTCAAAACAGTAATTACAGAATAATGCATATGATAAAAAGACCCTACTCACAATGAAAGCAATTACAGGCAAAATTAGCTGGCAAAGAGAATTAATGGAAAAATATGACTGATGAGGGAGATATTTTACCAGATGTCAGAAAAGTGACAATTAAAGAAAAAAGCCTGCTCAGAAGAAAAGAAACTTGTTTCATAAAATAAATCAAATCAGCTAAAAATCCAAACTTATATGAAAAAGTGGTTTAAAGGAATTTGTTAGAATTATTTAATAATTTAATAGTCAGGAATTGTTTTAAAAGCTGATCGAGAATAGTGCACATTCCATCAGTCAGGCCCATTAACCGATATAAATGGCTGAGCTGGCAGGAAGAAACCAGCAGCCACGACGATATTCACGATGGTTTCCAGTAATTACACGGAAAAGACTTCTGTGTTTGGGAGGAAGTTATCCGAGGTATCCATAGGATCACTTGATGGACAGATCACATCCCCCTAAGAGGGCCACAGGGCATTAAGTGAAATGGGAGAACACATTAATTAGTAAATGTAATCACTAGGAAGAATTAATAAATAAGCAAGAGGCACCGGAAAGGCTGGCAGAAGACAGCAGAGGGAGAGCAGACTCCAAGGATACAAACTTGGTACATCCTGAAGAAAATACCCCCTAATAAATAAATTCCCTGGAGAAGGGAAACCTGCCCGTTTGAAGACTATTAACAAGCAGGTGTGAAAGCAGGTGCTATAGGTGTGAAAGAGGCCAGTATGAAAACCTGAGTCATTGCAGAGGACTGGGATGATTACATGATGATTTGGATGATGACAGTCTCTGGGACCATGCATGATATATGATGATTACACCTGAAATACTCTATGCTCAATGCAGCAATTTCCAGTCCAGTCTATTCTTATGAGTGGAAGATCTGTAAGAATATTTATTTAGTAAGTAGAATTATTTCTGAAGTCAACTGAGGCAGGCTAAATCAATATCATCCAGCTAATGGTCTCCCACCGAGATGGGTCACACATCATATATCAGATTCAACAGTTCCAGGATTAAAGACAGATATTTTCCAACACGGTGAATATCTTAGCTTTTCACTGGCCTTTGCTCTTGAAAATTACAGAAACACTTGTTCGAAAACAGCATTGCTGCGACTTGAATTCACAAGCCATTAAGCTGAAGCGCTGTTCCCTGGCTGCACTTTAATTGCCATGCAGAAAACATTTCAGGGTGCAGATTTAAATATTAACAGCCTTTTAAAGTGTATTCAAACTGTAAAATATTTACAAGCAAGTGGTGATTTTAAAGTGTATTACACAACATTAAAAAACAAAATTCAGAGCCTTGTTGGAGAGAGGTGCCTCTCATGGGAGGAAACCCAGCTTGACCTAGTAAGCAGTAACTTTGCCTTAGCTCCTCTTTAAGGTTCAACGTAATGAACGCAGGGCCATCCAAATGTGCCACGTTAACCGAGCAACACCTGCTATTCACAAATCTGCTTAACACACCTTTACCTTGAATGCAGATAAACTGAGATACCCCCAAAAAAGCTCTTCTCCACAGTATCTATGCAAACTTCCCACTCTTCACCCATCCTGTGTGACCACCCTCGACTGAAAGAACTCTGGGATGAAACGTTAACAGATCACTTCTCTGCCTTTTAAATGAACACCTGCCATCCTGAACCTACCACACAACTTGAGGTCACCTGGGTAAACTCCAGTGACGTATCCACTAGGAAGCTGTTGAGAACACAAACTCCTTTCACAGTCTGCGTTCTCCACTTGGTCATGACAGAGTTCAGTGTTAAGCACTGACTATATCTCAGCATCTGCCATTATTCTGAAGAATAGGCAGCAAATGCGAGCAAGTGACGATGGCTACTTGTATGCTTAATTTTCAGTGAAAATGACAGCAATTACTTTGTGCTAACTCAAAAGGATAAAAATACATACAAGAATGGGAACCAACTGCAGATAGTCAGACCACTGCCTGCTGCAGCCATCAGATAATCACAGAAGTCGGAAACAAGACAGGAAAAAAAGCTCATAGCAAAGCCATACCAGTCACTGAACAGAGAAAAGTGCTGCAAAAATATCTGTATTAGATAAGAATCAACAGAAAAAATTCCTGTATCAGAAAGGCATCCCATTTCTGCAGGGATGCAAACACACTGGGCTTAAATTCACAATACATGAAATTTAGGAGAAACTTTCTTCCTCACTAATTTTTGGTTGGGAAAGATGTCCAGTGGAGCTTATGGCCCAGATGTCCAATAATTACACAGACAAAAAACAAAGCCAGGCAGCACACACTCACATTACCTAAAAGTATCTAGAATTAATTAGGACACCACCCATTTTCCTTATATTTAGTGGAATGCAGAAATAAAACATTTTGATCTGATTACAAAAATTAGTGATGTCTATCAAGCAAACCCGTTCTTCCCTGCAAAGCTGGGCCCCGTCCTGGCTGAATTCAGTGACAAGATTTCCACTGATTTGTACAAGACTAGGAACGGATCTTCCCACACTGTGGGTCTGGAACGGAGGGGCCCAACCAGAGCATGGACTGCTCTTTCAACATAGCATGAGCAACACAACTGTAGCAAAAGCTCCCCAGTTTACCCACAGCACTGGCATGAACCATATTTCTAGAGGACTTCTGCATCTCTCAAGGAATGCAATAACTTAGATTTGGCACGGCTGAGTTTTACTATTAGATGGGAGCAGTGCTGTGTGCTGAACTTGGGTGACCAAGAAGACGTCACGAGAACCTGCAGTTGTGTTCAGCAGGGACCAGTGAAGGAGAACATCCCACAGGAACAGGGATGACTGATGGGTTACAAGGGCAGCTGAATACAGCAGCCAGCAAGACCTGGGGACAGCAGACAGCCAGCATCCAGCCGTCCTTCCCTGCAGCACTCTGTATTTATTTTCTTTAGAGATTCCCCACACAGCTTTCGAGGTCTTTAATATTCATTAGCCTACCCAGAACTGGCACTGAATTTCCTGGGCTTTGTGCAAGCCTGTTGCAGCTGGTCAGGAGCCTGTGATAATCCCTGCATCGAGACTCTGCCTGCAGATACAGCATGTACCCAGGGGCTTCCCTGCACTTGCAGTTCACACTTACACACTGGATGCCCTGTACCCACAGCATGCTGCTTTCTGCACATCAACGCAACAGTTATCTAGATGTCCAAAAATAGTATGTTCTGTCCTCTTTTACCTTCTGCCCTTTCCTTCCCATGCCTTCAGCCTGGTTAAATGGGAGCATTGAAGAATACCTTAACAACCGCACAACTGTATATTAGCACCACCACAGACAGCATGCAGTCCATGCTGCGTCTCACTGTGTGCTCCTCTCCTGCCGCTCAATGAGCTTGTTAGGTAAATATAAAACAGGACTACACATAATAATATTTTCTTCTGCTTTATGAACTCTAACCAATTTAAATACAATTGCAGTGACTCTGATTATTCTTCTGTTTATACGGTGCTGGCCTGCCCCAGCATAGATATTAAACAATTAATGATAAAACAAATGAAGTCAGTCCTAGCCAGGGAATAAACACCTTCTGGGTACTGGTCAAAAACACAGTATTTGTGCACCTAAAACACATGTTCCTGACTTAAACATGCTGTGATTGTGCAGCTCCCATTCCCTTTCAGCAGAGGACCAAGAGCTCAGAGCCCCTGAGAGTCAGGTCTCCAGTCACCCCCTTGGCTGTCCAACTTAAGTACCTACAACATTTAAGATTTCCGGACAGAGTGAACAATGCATTTCACTTTGGATCTCAAAATCTGCGTGCTGTGGTCCAACTTCAATCTTGCTTATGCAAAACCAAACCAAGATTACTCCACAGAAGTTGGTGGCATTTTAGGCGGGCATCAGTCAGGCACCCCCTGAGCAAGGAGGTTTCAGGAAAGGGAGACAGCCCGGGAGGATGCCACTGCCCCACTGCTTGGCTTAGACAAAGCAGCATCATGCAAGTGATGCTCCAGGTCACAGCAAGAGAGGAAAGGCAGGCAGTGCGATGGGCCGTATGCAAGCAAGGTGCAGAGCAGCTGCCAAGCGATACCTATTTCAGCGAGCAGCAGCAGCAGCAAGAAACGCCACTCACCCGCAGTGGGCAGCACTGCACTGGGCTGATGCCAGGGGCTCCAGGGCCAAGCTGCTCCAGCTCTGCTCTGACCTCCACAACCTCCTCGTCAGCCCCATCTGCTTCAACGAGTTGACAAGATCCCTTACAGCAGCACAGCACAAAACTCATCACCTCCAAGTCTTCAGCTGTTGAAATTTACGTAAAGAAAATGGAGGGACGCCCACCTCTGCACTGCCCGTGGGATTTGCATGTCTATGAGGATGTCAAAGATAGTGATACATCCAAGCACAGTTTTGTGGATGATGTACCAAGCATTTCTACAATTGAGGAAGCACTTCAAAGGACAAGCAGCGGTGCACACAAACATCCATTTTGTGAATGCAAGCACCTCCTCTTTATGTATGTGCAATTTTCTTTCCATCATACAGTAACAGCAAGAACAAGGCTGAGGAGCACAGCAGGAATGAGGGAGCCTGGAACTCTAGCAAGTGGGCAGCGTCAAATATTTAGGAGGGTACCTTCTGCACTGAGAGGCAGGAATTCTGCCTGCAACCTTGACCTGCATGGGATGCCAATATACAGACTGTGTCTTCTAGTAAATACCAGGAAGCCGAGCACATGGGTATCTGCAGGATGTTCAGAGTCCTAACAGTAGACTAGGAGCTTTATATAGAATACTGAAAAGCCTTTGTTGAAGGTGGGAAGAAAGTGGCTTTTTGTGAGGCTTCAGTCTTATGATAGTGTCATAGTGTTTAAAAAAAAAAAAACCCAAACTCGCTCATTTCTTTTGGCAGAGGAGATACTTGAGCAGGATAGGTCCTTCAGCTTTCCTGTAGGAGAGATGATGACAACCTGGAAACACACAAGGCCTGACTGTTGGGGTGCCGTTCACCTGGGGGATGCTGCATACCCCTACCTGTGCTGCTGCTGCTGTGCATCACTCCAGAAGCAGAGTTACACTTGGGAGGAATAAAAAGTGAAATATTTTTGCAAATATGTGAAATCTACTGAGGCTTCTAATGAAGGACGATCTGGAAATCTGTTAAACACTGATAGAAATGATGAAATAGTTCATAATACCTTATTATCGCCTAAAAAAAAAAAAGGCCTGTTACTCTACTGAAAAAAAAAGAAAAAAGATTGTATTAGCACTCCAACAGGCAATGTTACAAATAACACCACTGCACTCAAGAAAAGTCACCCAATTGCAGGCTTTACAATGAAATCATGCCCTGAAGGATAACAGCAATTGCGCTTGCTAGAATCATAAAATCTGTCAGCTAAAGCCATCATATGATAAACTAGAAATAAAAGCATTATTCAGACAAAGCTGGGTTCATTTACTACACTGTTTATGCAATATAGCTCCCCGTTTGCACTGGGCTACTTTAAAAGTGGCCGTCCAGCCACAGCTCTGCCGTTCACACAACAGCTGTACTGGCTCCTGCCCGTTCACTTAGGGTTGGGTTGCAAAACCTTGGGTCATGACGTTTACGTGACTCGGCTCATTAACGTGATGGGGCCAGCTTGCTGCACAGATACATAACACACCATCTAATGAGCTGTACGGAATCTGGCCCTCACGGTTATATGTTCAGTTCTTGCTAACAACACACCTCCCCAAATACTCCGGAAAGCAACACCACAATGCACCCTTCCCTGTGGATGCAGTAGTACTTTGAAGGACCAGGAGCCTTGAAAGGACTCTGATGGAAGAAGGCTGGAAATCATATTAAAAGCATTTAGCCCTTCCCACCACATATTGAAGACCCATGCCACAAACTGTTCTCTGACTGGGGAACGCTTATGCTCTTCACATCCCAGCAATGCCATATTTAATAGACCTATCCTCAAAAGGTGTTAATTAGCTATCCAGTCACTAACTATATTGCCTCTTCACAGGGAGAGCAAAACATCGTGGTCAGAAACGCATTTTGCTCTCCTGAACCCGAAGGGGCGCTCACTCCTGGGTACCTGGAGCCGGCAGAGGAGGGAACATGCAACACAGCTCCGTCAAACACGAGACCAGCCTTTCGCAACTGAGATGTTGCACACCAACAAGATGGAGGTCACAGACAGGAACGTGCAAAGCTGCATCCTGGCCCGAGCACCTGCGAAACACTCTCTGATTCAGTTCAGATTCGGCTGCTGAAGGCCCCAGGGCTCCTCACGTCTCACGGAAGGGTAACGCGGGAGAGCTCAGCTCTGCACATCGTTGCATCGCTAACTCCCTGAGCACCATACGTATATGGTAGGTATCACACGCTGTATCATGCTCCGGGAGTGTATCCTCACTGCAGCGCTGGCTGTTTTCCAGTTGGAGCTGCTTTTCTGAAGTCACTTTTACATACCAAAAGCATTTTTTGTGTATGATTCAGAAACATGCTATAGTAATAGAGGGGAGACAGGGAGTCTGCCCAGCTCCGTTCAGTTTTATCTCTACCAGCTGCTGCTGTACAAAGCACAAGCAATTCAGGAATCATGGCAAAAACATCTTTCTAAACGGTCCTATGGTCTATTGAGAGGGACGGAAGTTTATTACCATCAATGACTCACTCCCTGCTGAAGCTTTTTCCTGGACGAACTGCGTTCTGCGCTATTATGTTCCAGTAACAATAAATTAATAATAGGCGAGGGAATTCATAGTTCGCCTCACAAAAATGTAACCAAAGCAAGGAAAATATGGAATATGCTATAGAGATTAAGTGAAATATTTCATTCCTCCCCCTCGAATGTGCAAGAATTATAGCCCTTCATAACAAATTTCAGTATTTCTTTGTCACAAGACACGCACAAAGTATTGAAAAGGAATTGTGTTTATACCAAATGTAACTTAAAAAAAATTTTTTTTCCTCTGTCAGTTCCTGTAGTAAGCGCAGAAAATTTGTTTTGCCCAACACAGCTGAAAAGTCAGAAGAGATCTTAGGATACCTGAGTTCAATTCCTGACCCTACCAACCTTCCTCTACGATTCCTGACAAATCATGTCACCTCCCTCTGCCTCTTCCCCAACCTGTAAGTTGGAAATAACACTTTCACCACCGCAGCAGAAAGCTGTGAAAATAGCCTCCGTTAATGATTTTTAGGGCCACATTTAGCTACAGGGAGGCAGGAAATGCCATCTTAAACCCCACAGCACCAATTAGCCAGACTGCTGCGTGGACTAAGAAGCTGTCTTCACCTTTGCATTAAAAACCAAGTTCACTCTCTTGGTTCCTATGCCATTGGCTGTCTTTGAATGTCATGCTACACATACAGGATTTCTGCACCATCATGCTAGAAGGTTTTGGTTTTTTCAGATATACAGCAATGTGGGGAGCTCTGCAGAGTATCTCCCAATTACTAAAAATAAAACCTACTTTAACACCTGGCTCATACTGGAAACCAGAGAGTTTCGTACTACACTAGCAAGGAACTTCTGTTCACAGAGAGGGGAAAAAAAAAAAAAGCTTTTAAATCTGGAAAAGATACTTTAAGCTTTATGCCCATCCACATCTGAGTCTATGAAAACAAAGTTTCTCCCGAAACTGACTCAATCCTAAACTCTAACAACACTTTGTCTCTTCCATCTATATTCTTTATCCGTTTTACGATCCATTCCTACCAGCATCTTAACACCAATGGAGTCATGAGCGTGCCTCCCACTCTTGTGGAAACAGTCCCTATTTCACAGGTTCAGCCCCGGGGGCATCAGTCTACCAGCCTGCAGCCACCATAGGGTTGCCTGGAAGGTATCTCCCATTCACTCTGTGCAGGAAGAGATATATCTATTTACTGCCATTGAGGAATGACACACACAGCCTATTTACAGGAACAATCGAGATTCAATAAAGTAACTTCAAAATATGCCAGATGTCAGGCTCTGTGTTTAAAGAGAGAGAAAAGCAATCTGAAGGCATCTGTAATTATTGCTCGCTCTGGAAGTGGGAGTTTTAAAGGGAAAGGTGGGTGGAAAGGGGGAATAAACTCTTGTGGTTCTGACTGTCAATAAGAGCAAGTGTTAGTAATGGAAAGATTAAAAAAGGAGCAAGTTTACAAAAGCTCATCCCACCCATCTGAGTAAGCAGGCAAAAGCAAAGAGCTTGGCTGCTCCACAATGGTGTGGGACCATGCAGTCTGAACGGGGCTGGGGAGCTCCTCAAAACACCCTGCTGCCCCCCTTCCCAAAGCCAGGAGGGCTCCCACATGGCTCCATCCTCCAAGCACGGAACATGAGCTAATTGCAGCAATTCTGACAAAACTCACTGATTTAACAAGTGCCAAACAGACAGAGTGTCTCAGATGAGCTCTGGCTGCCCCCATCCCATCTTAATTCATTCAAGAAGAAATCTTGGAGTGGCAATGTGGCTGAAACCCTGGACAGGCAGCTGCAGCACTTGCAGCAGCGACTCCCCTAGATAGTTCAAGAGCCAGGGAGCAAGTTCTTTGGGGTCTTCTCCCATTCCCGACATGTGAATTTGGACTCGTTCTCTTGTGGCAGGTATAATTCAAATATGCACTTAAATGCTTTGTTAAATAGGGATGGATTGCTGAACTCGATCCAGAATTTATAAAGCACCTTGAGCAGGAATACAAGCTATAGCGACTCCTTAAAAAAAAAAAAAAGCTGTGTGAAAAGGAAACGTTTCTTCATGGCAATGCAGATTTCCATTGTCTTAGAGTCATCACTAGGACATGAAAATGATCTGTGAAACATTTCAGATGGCATGGAAATAATTTAGACAGTGCATAAAACTCCATTTATGGAAATTTGGTTAG
Source organism: Burhinus bistriatus (assembly GCA_013397275.1). Classification (NCBI taxonomy): domain Eukaryota; kingdom Metazoa; phylum Chordata; class Aves; order Charadriiformes; family Burhinidae; genus Burhinus; species Burhinus bistriatus. The sequence continues at coordinate 626,723 of VYXH01010645.1, read as the reverse complement.
AAGACTATGAAATGATAAATGTCTACCTATGGAAGCCAATTTACCTTCCAAATTTATGAACAAATTTAATAAAGGCAACTGCAATTAAAAGCAAGCTTATTGATGCTGCAAAAACTCTTGGGAGGACACAGAATTTGTCTGGGATCTGAACTCCTCATTAGTGCTTTACTGAACAAATAAATAAAAAAAAGGTTCTTTCAGTGATGAATGCATATCCAAGTATCAGCATATTCTAAGTGAGCTTAGCATCTGCCATACAATATTAACATGCAATGCAATTCCAACAAAGAGAATAAATAAAGGTATTTTAACAGTGGAAGACATGGAAGGAAGACAGAGCACTCTCACCACCAGTAGCAGAGCAAAAGAAGGCTCTTACGCCACCAGTGAAGGGAGAAAGATAGCATTGGAGAAGAGTCTAAATAAATAGTTCAGCATAAGGGACATTAACTTATGCACTTTTTTTTTTCTGCTTGTCAAAGGTAAATAATAACCAGACCTCAAACATACAGAACATGCCATAGTCAGAGCAGAGCCCAGCTCACCAAACCCTAATTCCCCGCACACCTTCAGCAGGAGCTCAGAGGACTCATTTCCCCCTTTTGCCAAGGATGGAGGGATGTCATTTCAGACCACAGAAAGTTGTACATTTGAAAGGTTGACAAATTCACACCATTAGCAAGTTGCTGAAAATCTGATGCTGGTAGAGAAAAAGAGAGCACATTAAGGACAATATAATGTGTAAAAGGGCCATTCTGTGCTCCTTTCTGCACAACCATCGTGAGCAGCAGGGTGAGGAAGGCTATGGAGAAGAGGAGGAAGGAGGGCAGCAATAGGGAGGTGCTGGGGAGGTCCACAGCCATCCAGCCACTGCTCCAGCTTGTTCACGGCTGTGACATGAGGATCCCTCATCAAAGGCAGCACTTGCCCACAAGTACCTGACCAGCAAGGGACAGCAGGTCTCCCTGGAAGAGCTTGTAGGATGGCCTTATGCCCTATGGAAGGAAAGCAGAAAAGCACAGCTATGGAAGTTACATGAGAAAGTTTGGCTCCACACAAATATTACTTTCTTTTGCATTTCATCTTTCCAGGACCCATTCACATCACAACCTGCTCCTACAAACTGGGTGCAACCAAGAGGCAGAGGGCAGGACAGAATCTGTCCCGTTGTGCTTCCTCAAACGTGTCCCTCACCGCTGCAGTTCCCCCAGCACAGCCCTGTGATGCATCGCAAGACCAGCCTGACCCCCCGAGCCCCACCGGGGTGAGAGAGTCCCACGGCTGCCACATTACAACAGTGACTATTATTCCAAATAAGGGAACTTGTTGCAAACTCCCCTCAAGCTGCCTTGTTCTGGCTGGTTTATGTTAGGGAGACAAGACTAAACAGACCTTCATATTTTCAGAATTAACCACTAAAAATGAAAAATTGGTTGTTTGTTTCCAGAGTGCAGATGAAGGAGAGTCCCGTGGCCAGCAGCCTCTTTTGGAAACCACACCACAGTGAACCCAGCACTACGTTATCTCCTTTTTCTTAAGAGTCTTTGGGACGGATTCAGCAAGGAGTAAACACATGCGAGCCCCGAGTCACACTTTGGTGCAACCCTACCACCTCCCTCCAGTTCCTCTCAATGTGGACCAGGCTTAACATGTGGCCCCACACCAGTTTTTTCTATTGTATTTTGCCATTATTTTTGCCAGCACGGAAGTCAGATTCTGGTTTTTTTTAAGCTTATCTATTAAATGTCAGATCAGGGGAAGTTTCACTGCTTTGCAGCAAACTTACACCACATACTCTGTATCTTTTAACTGCTGTCATGACTGTAAGTAATAGTATGTACTTCATTTCCCTCTTGTTATTTAAACTGTTTCAGTTGTCTTTCTAACTATCAGGACTCCTATTTACTGCAGCAAAGCTTGAATTAGGTATTTTTAGGCTGCACTCCTCAAACAGATGCAGCTTTACGCTAGCTGTCCTCTAAGCCATGTGGAAGGTGTACGACCACTTTGTGAGGTGCTGAGCTCAACCTAATATTACTGCCTCTCAGCAGAGCTTATTTACTCAGGTTCACCCTAGGCAAACTGAATTCGCCTCTGCCTGACGCATGGACATATGCTCACATCCCAGCTGGGTATCGCCTGGTTAACCCTTCCTTTGCTTTTCCCATCTCTGCACAGCCACAGGCTGTTTACTCAAACCTGATAAACAAGATAAGCCTCAACATAGCAAGGAAATATAGAAAACAAAGCCAAATACCGCCCGGGATGTGACATTTATTCAGCAACAGAATTTCAATGCAGTGCTTGCAGTTAAACAATGAGGGAGAGAGACAGAAAAGAAACAAGGGAAGGTTCTATGAGTCAACAAGGGCACAAACCGCATCATTCACCGACACTTAGAGGAAACCCATCCCCAGTTCCTCTTGCACAAATCAAGAATCGGTCCCATCAATCCCATGAATACATTATTGCCCCATAATTAAGCTATTGAGAAGCCTTGTTCTTCCCAAAATCCAGCGCAGTGGGCTTCCAGCTCCCCACCCTATGTGGGAAACGCAGGGGCTGCAGCAGGGAGAGGACTGCTGTAGCCAGAAAAGCAAGGAGGCGTCCCAGCTAAGGACCAACTCCACTGTTACTGCTGTGCAGGGAGCATGACCACTAGCCTGTGTCACTGCCGGCTCCCCGGAGATCCAGACAGAAGTCACCACATCAGTAGAAAGCAATTAAAAATAGTCTGGAGGAGCACTGAGCAGCAGCACCCGGCTGCAGGCAGGAGACCTCGGAAAGGACCAAACTCCTTATCAGCCTCCTTCCACATCCCCAAGTCCAATGAGGTTTTCAAAACACACACCAGGACACTTCACTTCTGGCTGTGTTTATTTGAACTGCACATGTAAATACCTTAGAGAAACAAATGGCCTTTTTGATCGTAACTCGCCTCCTTTGTGTTCCCAAGCTCGTGGGACAGACACACAGCGACGTGGATGGCGCAGGCACAGCTGCGAGCACGACGACTCACCTGGCTGCAAACCAGGCCTCAGCCCTGCCAAACTGAAGCAGAAATGCAGATGGGAAAGATGGCTTTTCCCCCCTAGCCACCCAGCCACCTAGGACAGAAGGGGTCCGACTGACGCGGTAGCATGGATGCAAAAGAAGAAACCCATTTTAAACTCAACCGAGCGCTTCCCAGGAGACTCCCCATGCAGCTCTGGGTGTGCACGGCCACATGTTCCCACAAATTCTTCCCCTTTGTAGTCAGCACTGCTAATCTGGTCAGGAATTGAGAAAACTATTGAAAAACATCAATTTGCTGTTCTTAACGCTTAGCTTCAAGAGAGACAGGCAAGAAGAAAACACCGGTTTGAAAGGAGACAACAGCAAATGCATGAGCACAAGGCAGGGGCTGGGATTATCCATCTGTCTCTGCCAGGAGCTCACTTTCTCCTCTGAATTATGTTTGTATGAGGCAGGATCTCATCTAAATAGAGAAATTTGTGTGGATTCATGCTTGTTTTTACTAGAATTAAATTTTAAAGGCCAGATGCTGCTCTTTGCTGCAAGTCTAGAGCAGCACCACTGAGGGAGGGCACGACTTCCAGTTTACATCTGTATCTCTCACAGCAGAATCTGGTCCAGTAAGGCAGAACCTCAAATCCAAAACAAGGTTACATGTAAAACATGGTGTGGTGGGGGTTTTTGCTGCTGCATAATCTCCACAAAGTACATCAATAGTTAATTCAAGTAATACTATGCTGACTCAGTCCTCTCAAGTATCAAGTACCGGAATACCTGAACTCAAGCAAAACTTGATTACAATATAGGTATATGCTATAGGGTGAATGTCAGGCTGATTTCAGCCCACTCTTGTCTTAGGTGGACGGGTACCAACTGAATTTTGTGTTTGCCAGCTCAGACAGTAAAAGTGCAATACCTTAAAGAGGTGCTAACTGCTTCTACAAGTAGTTTTAGAGTAGCCCTCAGCAAGCGCACACAGGAACACCTCCATCTCTGAACCGTTCCCCACTGAGGAGGCAAAACTCCTTCGCTTTACAAGCTACAAGCAGTTCTCATTAGTTCAATTAAACCAGGGAAGTTCCCACAGAATACAAGGTGGAAGAAGTTGAGTGCCTGTGCACGCAGAGATGGGTATGTGTATATCCGTGTGTGTGTGCGCACGCTGCCAAAGCCTGCCTGACCCTGCTGGGACCACTACTCCTGATTTTAATATTACTTTTTTTCTCCCTCAGTTTTACAAACCACTGTTTAATCAGAGAAGCAGTTTGAGCAAGTTTTAGTTCTGTAACAACCCCTCAAACAACAACAAAAATTTCTCTAAAACGGTTACACCCAAAAGGGGGGAAATGTGCATGCACTAAGACTATCTCTGGAGCTCTTACGGAGCCTTTTAATAGGCAATAAAGTCGCGGCTTCAGGAACAGGTTGTTAAGATGAGCGTAAATACTCTGACACCGCGGATGAGCCAAACAGCCTCAGTCTTTTGGGGCAGCAAACATCATCTTACGCATTTCGTGGTGTGTGTCCCGAGGGGCCCCAGTGCAGGCTGGGGGGGTGTCGGTGGGGAAAGGCTCAGCTGTAAACCACAGCCCGACAAAACGCCCCGGGTGTGTGCGGCAACAGTGACAGCTGGCGGACACGGGGGGAAAGCCCCACGCAGCCTCCTCCTCCTCCTCCTCTGCTGAGCCTGAAACAAACCCCACAGGCCTTGGAGAGAGGAGCCACAGAATCTACACTGGGTGCACGGGCTCCTGCGCATTTTGGGTGGAAAGCGCCCAGGAGTGAGCTCTCCCCCAGCATGCGGGTGCAGGCAGCCCTCTCGCCCTGGTGCTTTTATCGCCAGGGCTGTACACCCCTCCCCCAATGAGATTTTGGGTGATTACACTCTTACACAGCACCAACCAGGCATTTGAAAGAGTTATTAGCATAGCCAGGGCATGATTTACTGCCTCGCAGTTTGCTTGCCACCCCCTCCCGCTGCCTGCGGCACTCGCCTGTGCTCACCCATCTTCTTTTTGTGGGGAAGAAAATGGGCTGCTGAAGGCACAAAGTCTGGCTCGTCATAAATTTTAGGTTACTGGCAATGATCTTGTATTATAGAGGAGAAAGTGAGTGACAGCTGGTGGGCAGGCATGCCCAAGGACACACCAAGAAAGCCACCGGCAGTGTGGTACAGAAGTCCTGAGGTTTGGAAAAACCCACATGGCAACAAGCACCTTTGCATGCAGTCAGCTCAGGGACCAGCAGGACCACAGTGCCAGGAGGGGTGGTAGCCATTCACCCAGAGATGCTGAAGAGTCTAATACCTGATTCTTATTCTTCTTCTGGGAAGAAAATAGCTTTTTGAGATTGTCCATTATTTTCTCTCTCACACCAAGCAGGGAACAGACTGTACTTTTTGCTTCTGATTCACAAATATTAGATCCCCTCTTCCCACTATTGGTGACTCATTGAAGTGACTCATTCACCTCCAGATAGTTTTATTTCCCCCGCATTTGAAACTTAAAAAAAAATAAAAAATCCCCCACATTGGCATCTTGGGAAAAAAATAAAACAGCCTTTTCTTCTATTCATCAGCCTTTTCTTACCAAGCAGATTAAAAGAGAGTTCATCTCAGACTCCAGACACTAATTCACTGCTTTGGCTGGTCTGCAAAGTCAGCAGGAGGAATCCTGCCCCGGCTGTAGCTCTATTACTCTCCCCACTAGAGGCTGCTGAAGCAAAAGCAACGTGACAGCTCTGCTCCGCGCGGGGTGGCCCAGGGCTTCCCAACTGCCCACCTGCAAGCAAAGCCAGAGCCCTAGAAATAAAATTAGAAAAATGGTGGAAAAGAAAGATTATTTTGCAGGTTGGTTTTGTGGTGTTTTTTTTTGTTGGGGGTTTTTTTTTGGGGGGTGGGGGTTGTTTGCTTGTTTTTTAATTATGAGAGGCTCTGCTGTGAGTCACAGATTCACAGGGGCTGTTGCCCAACCAGGCAGTTAGGTGACAGAGGATGGGAAAAGAGGGTACTAACACCCTTGTACACAATACAGCTGTGTGGGAGGAGGGGGGGGAAAGACGATGGTGCCACCCCTCAGGAGGTTAGGTGTTTTCTGCTGCACAACGCACCTTCACTGACCCATTGGGCAATGGGAGGGGTTCAAGCTGAAAGCACTGAAAGCAAAGCTAGATGGCTGGGCAAGAGCTCAGAGAAAAGGAGAGCAACTTTAAACCCTTGTGAAGATCCCAAGAGGATCAACATCTGAAGACCTGGTCTTCCCAGCTGCCCATCTGTTGAGGCTGGGAATGCACAAGAGCATGACAGGAGGTGCCACACCACCTTCCACACCAACAACAGCCAAGAAAGCTGTTTGTAAGAGAGTAACAGGGGGTATGCTAAAGGTAGGGCAGCACACATCAACCTCCTTGGATAATTATACAGTGCTTTCCTGCCACAGATCTCGGAGCTTTTTGCCCCATTATCCAGGAAAAACCAACTCCCTGCAAGGCTAGCATGGCTCCCCTGGCTGCACTCATTGAGCACTCATGGTGGAGAAGACTTACTGTAGCATGGGTCAGATCAGAATTTGATCAGCATCAAAATACCTCCTACATGCCCAAATCTATTAATTTTTCTCTACTAGAGAAGGATTGTTCCTAGACTGAATTTATTATCCAAAAGCTGAATGAGTAAGTCTGATGTTACAAGGCCTGTGGCTTCCATAGCACAGTGATGTCTCAAAGTTTACCTGCTAATCACATCAAGTCTTCTCATCTCATCCTTGCTGTATCCAGTGAGCACTTTAAATGACTCTTCCTCATGTTTGCACCCATCAAGTACAGTAAAAACATATCTACTTACTTAGTCTTTACTTGGCAAAGCTACTCATATTCAGCTCTTTTAATCTTTACTCTTGAAATCAATCTTTTCAGTCCAACTGATAACCATATATTTATTTTTCTGAATTTCTTGTTAGTCTTTCCAGTAACCAGGTGCCCAGAATTGATGCAAGAGACTAAATGCAGTCAATTGCAAAAGAGCATCAAATAATTGTGCTAGAAATAAGGGATGTGCTGAGGACCTGAGCCACGTGCCAGAGAGCTCAAACAGTTGTGGGATAACGACCGTGAGAAAGCAGGGTGCATGTCACTAAACTGCTGCACCCACGACCTTGTCAAGCCAGCCTTTGTGCCTTCATCCTCCTCTCCAGAGTCACACATCCAGCTCTCCTAATGTGGAACATTTGTGCAAAGTGAGAAAAGGATCTATTTTTTTGAGGTACAGCATGGCCTCAAGGGATGCTTCTGTTGAACATTTATCATTGTTAGTTAAGATAACAAAGAGTTAAAAAAAAAAAAGATAAATTACCCTGCCTGCAGCAGAGAGGTAAAGAAACCAATTCTTAGGGGCATCAGAGAGATACCTCGTAGCTGAAGACAGCTGTAAAATCGCCACCTCTCAGTGTCCTTAGCAAAGCAATTCTTCAGGTCACACATCACGCTGAAGGCGATCAGGAGCCACAACCCCAGACAGAAAGCTCCAGCACAATTACACAGTTCTCATTCAAGGATCTCATTTCACTGCTCAGTGAAAAACCCAACACCCTCAGGGCTAACATCAACCATTGTTATTTCCCAAGCATAGGTTATACTTGGGGTTTTATTATTCCAACCCCTTCCAATCAAGCATCAGAATGCCAAGTATCAACAAACTTACATTTACTAATACTTTTGCACCATGGTAAGCGTTGAATGGAGAAGTCTTTATGCAATAAGAGGAAGACATACAAAAAAATAAAGATGATGTTTCCAGCAACACGTATCTCTGATTAGTAACAACTCAGGGGGGAGGGTGGGATCTATTTCTCTATTTCCCTACTGAATAACAGCTACCGCTTTCTTTCGTATCCTAGATTTAGAAACTGATTTTTATCACCTGAGACAGTGTGATTTATTAGTAGAGTTGGTACCGTTGGTACCCAACACTCAGCCAGTTGGCACTCCAGGAAAACTCAGGAGCTAGGTCCAAGCTCAGAGGCTGCGCCTCGTCCCGGCTTACAAACTTGGATAAAGTCCCAGCTGAAGAGACAATATAGCAGCAGGCATCAGCAGAGAAGCTCCAAGCAAATTTACACCCTGGAATTGGCCATCAGAGAGACTTAGTCAGGTTCATCCTGCGTTATCGTGTGAAAACACAAACTTCATCGCAGGGCTTGGGGAAAGAGGAAGAACAATGTAATACTGAAATGTCATTAAGTGGGACCAGCTGCTTTCCTCTCCAGAAGTTTGAGTAGTGAGTCTGAAATATTCATGATTTCTGATTTAATGAAGATGTAAGAAGTCCGTGATACAGAGTTGGTTACTACCTTTTAGCTTCCAGACTCCAAAAGAGCTGCCAGAGAGCATTATTTTTAATGCGCTCTCACACAGGGATGGAGTTTCCAAGGAAGCAGCCAAATCTAGCAAAGGTTTGCACTTTCCCTTTCCAATACTTTCTTAGAAAGCTGGAAATAACATTACCTTACTTAAGTGGCCATTTTAGTTAATTTAGTTTTGCTTTAAAAACAATAACCAAAAAAGAAGGAAGAATGAAGCTGAACTTCTGGGCACTTAAAACTGGTTTTTTTGACACAGAGCTAACAAACATTTGACAGACAAGTCAAAGATCTGTAGGAGACCATTTTAAGAAAGGTGCACACACATTCTCCAGTGCAGAGCCTGCATATTTCTTACTGCACCAGAGCACATAGACTGTAATCCTAGATGGGGCTTCTGGTTTACCATAAGATAAACTCCAACAACACTGGCTATTACCACTTTGAAAGCCAGAGCCTGTTACCATCCAAGTAAATGAGAGCAGAATTAGCTTCTATCTTCCATTCTTTGCCCTAAGAAGCATTATTTTAATGAAAGTACAGCTGACAATTCATCTGGGATACAGATTAGGAATTGCACACTTGCAGTTAAAAGCAGAGCTCCCAACATCTTGTTGCTCAAAGCAGATGTCTCCTGAGCTGGTCGCACAAGAACATCAGTGTCTATCTGGGAAAGAAAGATGCAGGGTACCTTGGCTATAACCAGAAGAGGCGAATGCAAAACAAACGTGTTTGTGGCAGGCAGCATTTCCCAGCAGTTACCGCAGAGCTGAGGGGAGCCAGGTCTCAGAGCTTCAGCACCCACCTCTGCCACCCAGATACTACCAGGCAGCCCTCTCATCCCTCTGCTTCCAGACTGGATGGGAAGGGAAGAAGGGTGTGAGCTGGCATTAATATGCAGATTGGAGGAGATGACTGAGCAGCCCATTCCAATTAATTCCAATTAACTCCACCCAAACCAAAATAATTCCAAGCTTTTAATGCCATAAGGTAGCCCTGGGGAAGTGCAGGAAGGCACAGCAATGCATCTGCTGTTTCCCACCTGGTAGATACAAGCCCTTCCATTCAGCATGATGTTTAGCCAAGTTTACTACCTATCTCTGGCTCCTCTTGGTCATCAAGTAAGAAAAACACACAACCCATACCACTGCCCAGGGCTGCAGAGGTCTCTTAACACTAGCAAATGCTATTGATGTAGTAAAGGAGAAACAGATTGCCTGGGTTGCTATCTCACGCTTTCCTGCCTGTTGGGGAGAAGCAATCCCCACATCAAACGTGGGAAGGAGGCGGCTGTTATCCATACAATGGGTAAAATGCGGCAAGCACAAAGGTTCAGGACATAGAAACAGGGTATTTTAAGAAAGCTTAAAACAGACCCGAAGTTGTGTAAGTGTGTGCTGGTCCCTTGTATAGGCCTGAATATCACCCAATGACAGCCGCACACCTGACAAATAGCAGAAAGGAACTTTCTGTGCTATTGCAGTTTTCTCTTCAAGATAGATACTATCACTACATTAGTCAAGCTAGAGCTGAACTGTCACAGCTCTTTTATTATTATTTACCAAAATGGTTATCAGCCAGATTTGTACTATTAAATTCCTGTATCATAGAATTACTGTAATACCCAGGAAATACAGTATTATGGAAGTGCTGTTATTCCCCAGCTTGCTTTTGCTTATCTGTTTTTCAAGGCTCTTTCTGTGCTGGCTGCCTGGCAAGAGACTACAGAAGTCAAGTTGTACCGAGGGTCTCACCCTGCAGGCTTGGGGGGCTGCTGGCTCTCACAGCACTGCTCTCCTGAACCAGACCCCATCCTTTTAAAGCAACTTATTTTTTGAACCTAAATAATTCAATGCAGAACATAAGTTTCTTTAAAAAATGCTTTATTTTTTCCAGCAGCTGTTTTATTTCCTACAATAGCTGACACACACTAGTCCTTTGAGCTGACTCAATGAAGAAAGCACTCCCGTTTTCTTTGCAGAATACTAATATCATCTTCGGAAGCAAGTTCCCCAATTGAAGCTTACAGAGGCGGCACAATCAGACCTCTGTAGTGAGATGATGAAGAGGCAAAGTACTGTGTCTTGCAAGAGGCCTGCTCTTCCACAAACCAAGCAGTCTTGCCCAGCCTCTGTGCAAGACAGGAGATCAGTTCCTGTGGTGGAGATAATGGATGGAAGCAGTATAACAAGGCTGCCTCATTGGCTTCATCTGCTGAATTCGTGATGCACAGTTGGACTCTTGGTTCACAAAAACGTGAAAATCACAGCCCTGGGAAACTGGCCTTCAGGAGGTTGCAAGGGACAGCCTTGCAAATCAGTGTGCATGGAATCATCTCCAGGAAGGTCCTGCTTGCACAGGGCTGTCACAGAGAGTAGAAAAGGTGTCAGCAGGGGAGAATCTCCCCTAAATTGCACAAAAGCTTATCAAATCAAGCCAACAAGCCAGTCAAATGACAACCCACACCCTGAGTTCATACATGCCTTCCGTCTTCAGTACAATCCCTCCAATGAAGTTTAATTTTCAGCAAAGCCACATGAGACGACCCTTCCACAGGGATGATTTGGCTTCTCTCCCTGACCAGACCATCCCGCCCCATCCCTTGCCTCAGGACACAGCGCATGGCACAGCAAACCCACACAGGGACCTGACCCAGCCAAAAACTAACCATTCAAAATAAGAGGTGGGGAGAAAAATAATTGCTTTTTGGCCAAACGAGATGGATTCTCTCACGTGGCCACGAGCGGTGGGGGAGGAAATGGGGGCCTGCAGCAGACCCAACACTGATCAGCTCAAACCTCCTTTGAACTTACACCGAATCACTAATTTGGGTTTAAATGACGACAGCAGGAACTGAGAACTGCCAGCTCTTTCCTGCCACTCAGTTCTGGTTAGAATTAGACCATAACAAGAATAACACAACTCTGTGTCTCTCCTTCCTTTATCCCTATGCACAGGCACTGTGAGGCGCAGAGAGGTGAAATGCCTTGCTATCTGTGTGGGAGAGCTGGGAACATCAAGTAGAGGGATTTATCTCCACTAAGCCCTGCTGTGCCTAGTAGACCATGCTGTCTTACATTAACAAGCAGATTTCTGCAGCACTGAGATTCTGTTCTCCTGCAGAGATTGCTGCAAAGGAGAGGATGGGGACAGAAAGTGTCTCATGCTCTTTAGGACTGCCCCACCACCACACACATGTCCAAATCAGAAGTAAGAAACAGCGAGACTGTTCCTGCCTCTCTGCACTTCACCTGACTGCAGTAGTCCTGGCTCCCCCAGGAAATCAGATAAAAGCACGAAGAAAACTGCCCAGGACACCACTTTACTGGCAGTAGAGACACAGCCATTAGCCAAAAGGACTGCTTAATTTATTATTTGTTTCCAGCCACTGGGGATTTCCTGAGGTTAGATGTTGGTTAATCAAGCCATAGAGAAGCCATTCAGCACCTGCCCCACAAAATTTAAAAGCCATCTTAAAAAAAAAATAGGGACTTGTACAAAAGCAATACTGCAAATTATGCTCCCAACACAACTTCCCATGCTTCTCTTTTTTTTCTCCCTTTCTGGCACATCACCACCCACATGAAAGCCAAAGGGAGACTGTAGTACCTGGTTACACAAGGGTAGCCCATCACAGTAGCAATTCAAAAGCTTGTTCCATAATCCAGCAATTTTTTTTTTAATCCAGCAGTCTCATTATAGATCAATTGACACATCTACCCATCCCAAAAGCCCTCCATCCACTACGGCAGCAACTTCATCAGTGCATTGAGAAGAACTTTGCTGTTGCATGTCCCTGGTGTATCAGCTGGAGTTATTACATCCAGCTGCACAGCATAAAGCTACGGGCAACAATTTCATTAGGGCCCCATTAGGCTTAGACAGGTTTGTCTTTTTACATGCAACAGTATAGTGGGGAATAGCTTTAGGCAATAATTTGAATGCGTTGCTAAAACCATTATCTGAACCACAGATCCGTATTTACAGGCACAGGCTTCCACCCATCTTGCAGCAGCCCACGCCAACAGTGTGGGGTCTGGTATTTAAAGCGTGGTGGTACCAGCAGCAATGCTCCTCTAGGTTCCTACAGGAGCTTTAGGTACCACGGAGACACAAGGGTCATTCCCACTAGTTCACTACTTTCTGAATAATCCCTGGAAGCTGCCACTAGGCTGGGGAAGGACTCAAAGAGAACATCTTCTGCTGGAAAATCAGCCCTGCTTTGCTTGGCGCTTTGCGATTTGCCTCCCGCCTAACTACTGGCCCACCCTGATGCAGCAAGAAAGTTTAAAGGCCACCACATAAGATCCTTATTGTGCTGATTTAGGGCAACCCTGTATGGAATATGGCACAAGTCTAATGATCCAACCGCAAGAGATTTTGATTTTCTAACAGGATAATTCAGTGTATCCGTTCAGCTAAATAGAAAGCCCTGTGTCATAATAAAGCTGTCATGATGTTCTGGAAATATGGTCTCACTGGAGGAACACATTGTAATTTTATATCCAGCTATTTAAGAAGATGAGGCCAAGCCCTGAGTGACAGACACTTTGATGAAACAACACATGAATTAAACATAATTATACTAGAAAAACAGTAAAACAGAACTAATCATCAAGGCCCCCGTGTTGTACTGTGAGCAGTGACATTTGCATTGGCACAGGGCATTCCCATCCAGAGAGCTCCAAATCCTCCATGAATATCAGTAATTAAATAGTCTGCCATGCAGCCGCAGGGAGGCACATTTTGCTGCCCTCAGTTTTGCAGAGGGCGAGGTCGACATCCTGCCACCACCCGTGGGAGCCCCGGCTGCCTGCACGGGCAGGGGGCTTCTCCACCTCCTCTTTGCTCTTTGAAATGGCCACTGTGCCCTTCACTTCATTAGGCTTTTCCCACTGGAAAAGATGCAGCATGCTCCAGCTAGATTCTTCCCAAAATTCAGATCTAGGAGCTGCAGACGTAGTCTCACTAGGAAAGGCTCAATGTATTTCCCCTCATAAAATTCAAACGTAATTTTACACGGGCCTGCCTGCTATGAACCTGTCTCCATATGCCATGTTCTCCCTATCCATATTTAATCTAGAAAAGAGAATATAACTAGGTTTAGGAAACCTGCTTTCTTCTAGGCTTCCATGCAAGCTGGATCTCAAAACCCTTCTTTATGTCAACAGCAGACAACTGTTTCATAGACTTCATCTAGCAGGGTTGGTACGTAACCTAAAAATGGCAGATGGAAGCATTAAATATTTATTGGACTGGAGTGCATTGATTTCAGAAATTAACACTTTGCAAATTACTTCTGGGTAAACAGTAATTAAACAGTCGGGCACAGTCCAGTCCAGGTTCTGAGTAAGCTGCAACTCTTTTTGTAAAACATATGTATACATAAAAAAATACTAAAGCGTGATGAACTAACACTTCTCTACTGATTTCCATCTGCACACACCAAATTGCTCTGTGATCATGAATTAAAATTAATTAAAACTTTGGAATGGTTTTCCACGTGAAGTTGGAACGGTGGGAGCCCTTGTGGCAGGCACTCGGGCAGCACGCCAGTTAAGCTTGCAGGGAGCAGGGGTAGATGATGCATTGCTTTAAAATACCAAGGACTCCGTGACCTCGTGTTCCCAGTGCTACTAACGCTGGGATTGAACTTGTGACAACAGTGGGATTGAACTGGTGCTTGTAACAGGGGGAAACCATGAGAAAAGTGCAATTGATACAACCAGGTCCCTTGCAGGCTCCGTATGTGTTCCAGGAGTGCAATCGTAAATAGCATAAAGCTGCTGTTTGCTTTTGAGCTCTCTTGTTCACGTGGGAATAGATTTGCTCAAGAGATATTGCAGTTTTATTCCCTTCAGCAGAATATTAATCTCCCACATGCACACCAGCAGTAATGAGACTCGTGGTCTTTTCTTTAATAGCCTCTTTTTAAAAGAAAATAGGTTTTAACTCTGCTATAAAAGTAGCTTCCTTTTCCAGAACTACAGGTCTTCCTTTCAAACATTATCCAGCATCCTTTCCAGGGCTCTTTTCCCATTCACTGTACCTGCACGCTCAGGATCTCATGAAGGTAAGCATGTCCTGTTCATTAAGGAAATAGCTGAAGCCTTGTTAAAATTAATGGTTGCTTGTAAATTACTGAACTGGAAGCTTTGGGTACCATTCTGCAACCTTTACTTATTCAGCAGAGACTGCTATACGCTATACTTTGGTACCGTAGCTGGATTTTTTCCATGCTCTGACTTCATCACTGCTTTTTTACTTTCTCCCTTCCCCCAAAACAGATGTACTTAAAAGCCCACCAGAAATGAATAAACCCACCTACACGAGGACAGCGAGTGTGTAAATCGGACTCGGAGCTCTTCTTGCAGCTGTGGTGATGAAAGGGCAGAGGGTCCCCACAGACAGCGCTCGGGAATAAGCAGCTTATTCTCATTTTACAGGCAATGCTGGGCTTTGCTGTGGTGGTCGGGGGGGGCATGGAAGGGATGTTCCCCCCCCCGAGCCGAGGAGCGATCCTGAGCCCACTGCACAGCCCATCCCCAGGTACCACCCACCTGCAGCAGCGTGCCGGAGGGGGACACATGAAGCTGCCTGCACAGCAGCGCCAGCACCCACAGCACAAACCCTGACCACGGCACGGGGCAAAGGAGGAGACATCAGAGGGGCTCCTCTGCCTTAGCCCGGCCAGGCAAGGACAGGGTGCTGCTGAGAGCACAGGAGAGGTTCTTAGGTGCAGGGGAGCGGTGGTATCTGCACAGACGGAATTAGGAGCTCGGATGGGATGCGGATGTGCTGGCAGGGCTACGCTCATTTTATTGTGTGTGCACGCATGCAGGCTGCTTCTCTTTGCTTTCTCCTTTTCTCCCATTCCAAGGTGCAGATTGGTTTCATGTCCCCAAGAGCTCCTACGAGCTTGTGAGCAAGTTTGCAGAAGAAGATGAAGAGAACAAGGCTGCCGGGGGACTTTAATGAGAGCTACTTCTATTCTCATGGTGCAGTTAAGAGTCACATAATGAAACAGAGGCTGGTTTGTTTGTTTTTTAATGAGCTCTATTTATATTTGACTTCAACTATCCTCATTCATTTTCTCTGAATCAAAACCTCTACTGCTGAAATCTTGGGCATCAGAGTTAATAAAGGGCAGCTATAATCTGATTTACTGCATAGTTCCAAACACAAATGTACTCGCAGGAGGGGCTGATAGTTTACAGCAGCAATGTTTAAAGTGGAAGAATTGACAGTAAAATTGAACATAACTTCTCAGCTGCCTTGCAGAAACCTGAAGTAATCCCACAGACTTGTCGGGAGGCATTTTTCTTCCATGTTGTTGTAACACCAAGAGGTTAAGGCTGCTGTTAAAGCGAGGTTTATGGTTCGCAAACTGGAAGCTGGTGAAAAGCAGGTGCCTTATCCGACAGATTTCATCTGGCTGTTAGGGATGCCTGAGTTTCAAGACATCAGAGAGAGAGGAAAACCAGAGGGATCGCATGTGAACCAACGCAAGGAATGCAAGATCCTCCAGCTTTTTACCTTCAATAATGCAGGGGGAAAAAAAAACCAACCCAAAACCAAAATAAATCAAGGGGGCTTGTGGCTCACTTCCTATATAGAGGATTAAAACAAAAATCAGCAGTACCATTCCCTTGACTTCTTCCCCTCCTTAAAATAGAGAAGCCACTGTTTACAACATAGCTAGAAATCTGCAATGGAGGTTTTCTCCTTGGAGAAAGAAATTTTGCCCCTATCTCCGTATTTAAGCTTTTAGACAAACACAGCCTCATTCTAGAGGAGCAGCTGTGTAATTAAGCCAATTTTGGGATGAACAGTGTGATTCAAGAGCCAAATACTATCTTAATTATATACATTAATATTCTGCTAAGAAGACGCTTGTCAAAAAGAAAAGATAATTCATGTTATTGCACAAGGAAGGCCACTAAAAATATAAAAATAACAGAGAGGGGTGCCAGTCCGAGACACGGCGGATGACTGCACGGGCATGAAAGCGGCTGCCAGCTGCAGAGGAAGCACCCAGCAAGCAATAGATAACAACTGCATCGGAGCAAGAAGAGAGTGGCCAAAAGTCATCTGTTGTCAGAGGTGAATACTGAATGAGGGACTTCTGTGTCAAAGGGAGAGTCGCCCCATGGCTGCCCTAGCTGCTTGGGAAAGATTTTTGGCTGCAATCTCTTCTATTTTTCTATGAAGAAGTGCAAAAAGGAGCGTATTCACAGAAACGGGCAGCAAAGGGAGAACCGGAGGTCAGGACGGAGGGGGTTAGAGAGAGGAGTCTCATGTGCTGGACGGGGCACTGGGGTGCCCTCCTATTGTGGGGACACACTTCAGCCCCCATCTACAGACCACCCCGATTGCTGGGAGGTGGGCGAGGGGCAGCGTCTGGCCCTGGGTGGCTGGCAGGGGGAGCCCGGCTGGCAGACACAGAGCAGCCAGTGCACAGGGGATGGGAGCAGGGCAGGTCAGGAGCTGGGGAGCAACGTCTGTCACTGCCCCAAACGGGACGGAGCATCCCTCATCAGAGCCATGGTGCAATCCCGCACTGTTCTGCCGCCTCTAACTGAGGCTGCACTGCAAAACCACAGCATTAACTGATTAAGAGAGGAAAGAAGGAATTTCCTTGTGGGTTAGGAAGCCACAGCGGGGTGTGAAACTCCTCGTTCCCACTGTGGACAAAAAAAAACCACAGAAGGTCTCAGAAAAGCCAGAGCCGCCTTGCTTGTATTGAAACACTAATTTAAAGGGAGTTTGCAATTGCACAACAGCAAGAGCCCTCTGGTCTCAGGTGCGCGAGGTGAGGTTGGAGATTTCTGGCTCACAGCCTCACCGCGGGGCCCTGCAGTCCCGTCAGCCCTGAGAAGCTGGGCTGGCTCCATGTGTGGACAGGAGATCTCCAAGGAAAACCCAGGTGCCGCAGGAAGGAGGGCCGGGAATACAAAAGCATTGCTCTTTCTGCTGAACAGGCAATGAACCGACATTGTGCAGAGGTGCTATTCGGGATGAGACTGCGGCATCAGTGCAGAAATGCCTGAGCTGGCTCAGGTCAAGGCTGCAGCATGGCGACATCGACCACCCTAGGGAGTGGGCAGGGCCAGCATACCCGCCTGAGATCCCCACAGGTGAAAAAAGGACCACACACATTCGGATGAGCTGGCGTGGTCCTACCTGTCACGGAAACTGAGCCTCAGGCTGATCTCCACCTTAGGCTGTGACCAACAACAAAGTCTGCTAATGTCACATGTGATGGTGCTTTGCATTTTATGGTGCTTATGGGAACAAAATGCCAGCCAGCTCTTCAGCTAGATCAAGACAGAATCAGGTCTAAATCATCCTGGATAATTTCATGTTTGGTTTTGCAAAATCAGAGCTCAGTGAAGAGCCACAGAGACAAGTGTGTTATGCAGTGACAAGGAGAGGTGGCACCAGGGTGTTCCCTGGGACTTAAGGGTTTCTCTCATGTCCACCAGTAGTGTCCATACATATGGCCACAGCACCACCTGCTCCCAGACAAAAGTCACCAGTCCTTCATCACAAGACTGTGATTTAGGTCTCAGTTCTTGCTCCCCATACATTTTTACTTGGACACCCCAAAGAAACCTCACTTACCCCTCCAGCTCTTTGATTCTCGCCAGAAAACATGAGCTTCACCACACCTTCCTGCAGCAGAAACATGCCTGGAATATTGTAGGAAAGATCATTTTCCTATCCCAAGCTATTTTAAAAAATGATGCCTACAAATGTGTAAGAACTCGGTATCCAAATGACATGTGGCATAAACACAGCAAAATGGCTGTCCTGGAGAGAAACACTCTATTCTGCATACAGGAGAGGGAAGGGCAGGTTGAGGGCTCCCATTTAGCAGAGTCATTTGTCCAGATCCCCATGTCCTACTAAGCCATGGGCCATGGTGGTGAGGAACAGCTGCTCAGTCCCTCTACTGCAGAACAATTTGGATGCAGATACAAACTTCACCTTCAAATCAATTCCAAGACCCACTGCATCAAGACTGCTACGCTGCACAGGGAAGGCAGCAACATTTTGCCTTAGGGCTGGAATGGCATCCTAGGGTCCAGTGACCCCAATCCCAGGAGCGCAGGGATGGGATGGGAACAATTCAGTAAGGGCAACCCAGACCTTCAATTTTAATCTGTAAAAGGTTTAGGAAACACTTCTCTCACCCAGCTCAGGAGAGTTTCACCCGCATGCTTTTGACACTATAGAGGTAGAGTGGTGTATCGGACTTTGCCTCTTGCAGCTTGTCACGCACAAGGCTAACAGCCCCAGTGCCTTCCACTGGGAAGGGGAGAGGGAAGGGCACCCATCTCACAAAAGCAGGTTGGATTGTTACTCATCTTAACTACACAGAGGGCCAAGGTCTCATTAATTAGCACTGACATTTACAATGGAGGCCACGAGATATGAGCGATATGAAGATGGATGAATTCCAGGAGGATCTGGGAGCAAAATAGGGCTGTGGGGGATGGTTTTGTTTTGTTTTGTTTTGTTTTTTTATTCTGAGTTTTCAGTGTAAAGACAGACTACTGACATTTGAATTCCCTTTTGTATTAGAATAGGGAAAATTGCAGTCAGTCTTTTGCCATGTATCTAAATTGCAAGGTGCTGCACGCTGCTGAAATGAAAAACAGACCCTTGGACTGGCCAGTTTCCAGTCACTGGACTTGTGTGTGACCTGAAGGTCACAGATCAGGAGGTGTTTGACTGAAAGGGTCTGGCTTAGCTTTGGTTCAGAGGATTTCCAAAAAAATGCAAAAGTCCACCAATTGTCTGCCTCTACTGAAGCAGGGTCAAGCTCGTGATAAAATAAAGACATCTGCTCTTTCAGACTTTCATCCCAAACCAGAATAAACCTATTTTGATGCTCTTGTGGACTTGGCTCCTTCTACTGTCTTTCATGTGCTCCGGTTGCCATTATCAGGCATTCAGATTCCTTGGATGAGATCCTCAGGCATCGACCAGTGGGATTAAAATAAAGATCAGATGAAAACAAAAGCATTGGTGGTTCTTTTGTATGCTTTCTGATTTTTGAGCCATTAGGTCATATTCCTTTTATACCTTGCAGCTTTTCTCCGTAACAGAGAAGTATATAAAATTAAGGGGGGTTTAAACAAAAGCTAGGATTCTCATGTAATGCCTTCAGACCAGCAGCTGAGGCTTTAGGAAAAAAATCAGTTATCATGAGAGCTAGAAAAGCTGCCCCAATTCATGACTCTTTTCTATATGACAATTCCAACAGCAGAAACAACTGCCCTGTTTCCAAGCACTAAGTAACCCCATTTCTCACCTTCATCCCTACTGTGTTGCTGATCCCTAGGAAAGGGTCTTCAGAATTCAACAGAGAAACCCAAATCTGGTTCTGGAGAGGTAATCCGCTGGCAGTGATACCAGCGCACAGGGGAAGCTTGGCAGAAGGGAAGCAGATCCTGTACTAGATCCCAGCCCAGAAGCAGATCCTCCACCACCACCTCAACCTCCACATCCTCTCCAGGGTGAAGATGGGAGAGTCACACTCACACTGAGCTCTGGGGTCTCCTTGCCTCTCCCCTTCCCAACCTGTAGATTCAAAACTCATCGAGACATGAGTATGCCATTAGGGTAGTGAGCAGAAGGGTTAACATCTGCAATCTGCATCCCCCAGAGAGACAGGAGGACACATAGTGTATGTCTCTGACAAGTGCCATCGGTGGGCAGTGACAACACCCTCCCTTTATTTAAAACCTTATTTAAGCCAAGTCAGAAACCCCCGTCATCACTGGTGTGGTTGTCCAAAGCACAATATATAAAACACTAACACGTGCTACAATCCTCAAAACAGCTTTCCTTTCTCCTTTTGCCATCCTGCTAATCGTGATGTCTGAGGCTATAAAAAGGCCCAGTGCAAGAACATGTCTCTCATTCTGATCTGCTTCCGTGTTTATAACCATCGTTTATCTAATGACACTTAGGAAGTGTTACCAAGGAGACTATTTGCATCCTGCACAATGTTGCTAAAGCAACACTGCTAAATTAGATGCAGTGCTCTTAGCCTTCACCTACAGTATTTGCTTTGCTATTAAAATGAAATAGTCACAGGATTAAACTATATTTGGGTCATTCGCTCATCCAAACACCTGAAAATAGTCCAGTGGCAGCAGCTACGGAGTTCCCCCTTAAATCTTGCACATCTAGGTCTCCATCTCTTGCACTTATTTCTAGTTTGACTGTCAATGTGACCTGCAGACAAAGCAAGCCATCTTTCCTACTATAACCTTCCTCCACAGGACGCGCTGTCCCTGTATGTTTGGCTTTTAATTGAATACTTCAGGACACTTCAACTGTCAGAAATAATTACAGCATCTTAATATTTGGTGGAGCACAGCAGAAGGCAATTTGTAAGTAGCATTCATTTTTGAGGCAGAAGATGGCTCAGAGGCACTGGAAATGCGACAACTTGCCTGAAGTTTATGGGTCAGCTGTTCATCCCCACCCTGAGTCTTGGTTCAGCTGTAGAGTCACCATTCAAGGGATTCAGGATGGTCCATGGAAAGATTAAAAGGTTCAATAATGACTAATAGGGTAAAATACTCATTAAGGAGGTGATAAGATAATAAAATCAAAATAATTTAAAACTATTAAGAACTATAAACAAGCTACAAACAAAACTGAAGGCCAGGGGCTATTTTAGGTGAAGCTACAGAATAAATTAAACAGAGCACAAAAGACTACTGGTAGGAGGGAGAGTAAACAAAAGGAACCAAGAGGTGTGTTCGCAATGGTTTCCAAGGCAAGTAACGGCTTCTCTAGAGTTTAGACATTCGTCCACGCTAACTAAAAACATACTTAAAATTAAAATACATCTTCCCCCCCTCCATGTTAATGTAGAAATATGGACAACTATCAGGAACTTTACAGCAAATATTACAATATTGTAACAATATATTATATGCAGCTGTACATACACAATAAATATAATTTAATTCTATTCTTCATGATACCAGGCAATGGCACAAGCAAAGACACTGGCCTCTCTGAACTCAACAAGCATTCTGGTGCAAATCTAGAGCAATGTATTATTCCCAAGGCTTTCTATTCTGATGGCCTGAGCAGTACACTTTGGACAACCACGCATAATAATAAAATACAATCTGACCAATACGTAGCTGGAACTCTCCATCACTATTTAATATGTTTGTTCCAAAAATAACTCCTGCTTTTAACACTCTCAAATTTAACAGATAAACTCAGGCAAGGACATACATACTTGGCATCTGTCACTGAATTCAATCAGCTCCCTGAATCAGAGCAAAAGCACCCTGTTCCAGCTCTGCTTCAGTGTATAATATGGTTTGGGTGCCCCTTATTAATAAATCCTTGCTTTAGCCCAGAAGCGCTACTAAAAAGCACACCTGGGAGCATTTTACTATATATAAAACCTCTGTTCCAACAGCAAATTTGATCTGCCTGCAGAATCTAATCATGAGAAGGTAACGCTCCTTCCTGCTGAATAGGCTACAGCATGAGAAAGCCCATGTCCGGAAAGCATTTCACCTGCCAGCGCCTGGAATTGCTTATGCCTGGGAATTTAAACTGAAATACCAGAACATGGGCTGGTAAAGACTTTGCCAGCAGTATTGGGCCCCAGGTCAGCCTGGCAGGGTCAGGGATGTCCCTTGGCTCTTTTGGTTTTAACAGTATTTAAGGATGCTTTTCAGAGGACTGCAAGAGAGAGAAGTGCCCAGCTGAGTGAGTCAGTGGTAGCTGAACACCATCACCTCCTCTCAGAAGGATGCTGCCGATGCTTCGCCGAACAGGGCGGGGGTGACGTGGGTAGCTGGAGGTGAACGCCTGCTCCACTGTGTTGATGGACTGGGAGTACAGGGGAAAGTGCTCAAGTCTCAGCTTCTCCCTAGGCGGAAAACTGGATCCCCAGCCCAGATCACAGGAACTCTATGGAAATTGATGGATGTAGGACTACTGTGTTCAACAGATGAATTGAGTCTTCTTCCTGCTGAATTGTGCAAAATATAAATAAATCATTATACGTTCCTAGACATCAGCCTCTTTTAGGATGAGGGGATGGGACAAGCTCTCTTTCCTGCCTCCCCACAATAGCTGTGGTGGGGCTCAATTCCTCAAGTTTTGTCATTGTTTTAGCTCCTCCACGAGAAGCTGTGATAGAGGCACAGAAGATTTCTGTAGTTGGCCGTTGCTGGAGATCATGTGTGTACCCACCACCACCACATTCCACTGAGCTGCCTGGACATGCACCGGCATGATGCCAGTGGAGAGCCTCCTCCAAGCCATGTGGTGGGGAAACCACCCCGCAGTGGGCAAGCAGCGCTGGAGTTTGAATAAATACTCAGTCTAGCAAAAGGAGGATAACGCGAGTCTCGTGGGGTTTCAGATCTACAACAGCCATACTCCCTCATGCCTCCTCCCATGGACACCACAAGAAAACTTCACGAAGGTTTAGAAAGCAATCTGCAATCCTCTGTGGGAAAGGGTTATTTCTGTCCATGCACAAAGGCTGCAGAAGGTCGTTTTTAGCTGCCCATGCTCAAGGGGAGCTTTCCCAGGAGTCATCCCTCCTCACTGACTTCAGGTGCCCCATGTGAAACAGGCTGGGGAGGGCTCCAAAGAAGGGTCAGAAATCAGGATTTGCATCACTGGCAAGGCAGAGAGAGGGGAGGAGAGGAGGTATCATCTTTGCCACCAGCCAACTCCTTCTTCTCCCATGGGAAATAATATCAAAAAGAAAAAGAGGTTTTCTCTGTGCTAGCTATGCCTCTGTGAAATTTTCTAGGAACTTTCTGTTGGTTTTGGATCAGGTCCCAGACCCATGTGGACAGAGCCCATACTGTATGATGTGTCTGGGTTATTCATTAGCAAAAGTGTTCCCTCTGCAATCAAGCACCTTATTAAAACATGCCCCACTCTGTACCTGACCCGATGGACTTGGCATGAAGAAGTTCTCACCACACCCTGAGAAATGCCACTGGACTGTGAAGTATCATTACTTCCCTCGTCTCAGTTCCTACATGGCCTTATCTAAACTATGTCATAAATCTTCTGGGTTTTATCTGAACTCTCCTCCGCCTGGTGACATTCTGTACTTCTGAATAATGTTGTCTCCATGTGAATTACAAGGGGAACAGCAATAATGCTCCGGCAGAAGCAAGGGAAGCAGTGGGAAAATAGCTAAAAGCTACACTGAACTGTTTTCCTACTTGTAATCTTCTGTCGTATTCCTAGTTGGAAGATTAGATAATGAGACTATTTATAGCAGCATTGCTGGGTGTGTATCACAAAACCTTTATCGTAAGACCACGGCAAATATGAAATTTTAATTTTGCCTGCCACTTCCCTCTGTCACAGCTTCATTTGCAGCAAAGCATTTCTTCTTTCGCAGGGGGGTTATTACTAATGGATGTGGCATTAACATTTCCAAATTGGGAGTTTACTCTCAGTCTCCGTTCCTACCCATTGCCCGGGAACTTTTCCTCCTGAGCTTCATGTTGGACTGACAACCAGAGACTGACACTATCTGCTCAGCCACCAAACACACAGAGCGTGGGCAAGAGCAACCAGAGCTCACTCCATTCATTGCTACAGGTCCCCCCTGCAGGACTTCTCTGGTTGAAACCTCAAGCTGCTTTTTAATCTCTCTGCTAAGTCCTCCAGTGCCTGCCAATAGGGTCTGAGAACAACTGTCCAAAGAAAATGCACTGAACACCAGATGAACTCCACAGGCCATGAGGCATCCAGCAGATGGTGAGAACTTTCTGCCACAGCTAATACAGGGCAGATTTCAAGTGAAGAAGCAAAGCTCCCAGCTGTCAGTACTTATCACTTGGCATCTCAACTCTAAACCTTTTAAAACAAAAGGTATTCCTGGTGCAAGAAGAATATAGGGATCTAGTTAGGTCATGCAGAAAAAACATCAGAAAGGCGAAAAAACAGCTAGAACTTAATCTAGCCACATTCGTAAGAGATAACAAAAAAGGTTTTTACAAATGCATTAACAACAAAAAGAGAGTCAGGGAGAATCTCCACCCCTTATTGGATGCGGAGGGGAAGATTGTCAACAAGGATGAGGAGAAGGCTGAGGTACTTCATGCCTTCTTTGCCTCAGTCTTTAATAGTAAGACCAGTCATCCTCAGGGTATTCAGTCCCCTGAGCTGGAAGACAGGGATGAAGAGCAGAATAAACCCCCCATAATCCAAGAGGAAGCAGTTAGTGACCTGCTACATCAACTGGACAGCCACAAGTCTATAGGGGCAGATGGGATCCAGCTGAGAGTGCTGAGGCAGCTGGTGGAGGAGCTTGCCAAGCCACTCTCCATCATTTATCAGCGGTCTTGGTCAACAGGGGAGGTCCCAGA
>VYXH01010645.1:523012-601510 GCA_013397275.1 Burhinus bistriatus | reverse complement strand
CCAGAGAATGGCAACAAAGCTGGTGAGGGGTTTGGAGAACATGTCTTATGAGGAGCAGCTGAAGGAATTAGGATTGTTTAGTCTGGAGAAGAGAAGGTTGAGGGGAGACCTTATTGCTCTCTACAACTACCTGAAAGGAGGTTGTGGTGAGATGGGAGCTGATCTCTTCTCCCAAGTGACTAGCGACAGGACAAGAGGAAACGGTTCAAGTTGTGCCAGGGGAGGTTTAGGCTGGACATTAGGAAAAAATTTTTAACCGAAAGAGTTACCAAGCATTGGAACAGGCTGCCCAGGGAGGTGGTTGAGTCACCATCCCTAGAGGTGTTCAAAAGTCGTGTAGATGTGGTGCTTAGAGACATGGTTTAGTGGCAGACCTGGTAAAGTAGGGTCAATGGTTGGACTGGATGATCTTAAAGGTCTTTTCCAACCTAAACGATTCTATGATTCTATGATTTAAGTAGGGAGAACTTTTTGCACCTTTCTTTCATTTTATTTCATGCCTGTTAAGGGATATAACTGTTGAAGGGTTGTACCGTTAAAACAGGTACGCTAAATGATACACAGAGATGGGAATGAGAATGTGGAAATCCAGTACTAAAATCAGAGGTTGCCCAGGTTCCTTATAATGTGTTCCCTGCATTTTTTAATTAAAAAAGTTAAATTATTTCAGGTACTTCTCCTCCTTCTGTATTTGCTGAAACGCTGCAGCATAATCAATTAGTGAGGCACATTTTCTCTTTTCCACTTTCTATCATATCTATTCAAGTGACTCACTCACTCACGTAATACACAGATTCTGTTTGCAACATTTGCAGTTATTTGTATGCTGTCTTCTACAGTGACTCAATATTTCTGTGGGAAACCATCTCTTCCCTTCCTACCTAGTAAATACTTGTTAAGTACAAAAAAATGGCATTCAAATCAGGGACAAAAATAATCCTGCAAGATAGATATTTAAAAACGCAATTGCTCAAATCAAAGAAATCCTGAGTAATACCAATAAAATTAAATGCTATATTAAACAGGTATCACTTAAGGAGGAGATTTGAACTAACCTCCTGAGGAAGAGTTGGAATCTGGATGGTAAATAAGCTCTGGATCTACAGCTGCTTGGCTTATCTGGCAAAAGACTGTCCAGTAGCAAGTTAAGACTCTAATACTAATCTTTACATTAGATGGTGTTGATGAGCAGCAGACCACAAAACACAGTCACATCTCCATCCAAGTAGCAGTTAAAGGGAAATCAAGCAGAGCTTATGCCTAACAGAGGATAAAAGATGATCAGTGAGGTTTTTAAATTGTATGTTGACATATGGGAAGTCAATGTAAATTAGAATGACTCAAGCATAACACGATTATGTTTCTTCTGACTGGGTCAGGGTTAGAGTTACAGCTTTCAAGTAGGGTGAAGCCAGAGGGACAGCCAGACAGGGGCAGCTCGCAAAGACTTTCATGCTCCCATTCAGCTCCCCAAGTAAGAGACCAATACCCTAAAAGTGCTCCTGATTAATTCCACTGGTACAAGGAAGCCCAGATTTCCAGCTCTGCTCAGCATCCCGTGATCCTTTGTCTCTGCAGAAGCCAGGCTCCTTCTTTGCTACCCCACTGGCTAGGCGCTGGCTGGTGACAGAGCTGCCCAGCCATTGCTTTGCTGAAAGGACTATAATGCAACCGGAAAATAACTCGGGAGCTACCGATCTTCTCAAGTCCTGATGCTAGACATAGGGTGTGTTCTGGTCGTATCATAAAAATGATAAAATCAACAGCCAATAGGGAATGCTTGCCTATGCCCCTGCATGTGTGTAAGCCCACACATGCAGGAACATCTGGAAGTGTCAGTGTCAGCATGACACCCAAATACTGAATATGAAGGAACAAAGAGAGGAAGGAGACTCTGAATGCCAG
The DNA here is from genome assembly GCA_013397275.1 of Burhinus bistriatus. Taxonomy (NCBI): domain Eukaryota; kingdom Metazoa; phylum Chordata; class Aves; order Charadriiformes; family Burhinidae; genus Burhinus; species Burhinus bistriatus. The sequence goes on along the minus strand of VYXH01010645.1, from coordinate 599,605 downwards.
TACTCTAGAATTTATTTTGTCTAAAACCTTATTACTGGGTTTCCAAAAAATGTTTACACTTATTGCATTAAGTGGGTTTTTTTAAAAAAACAAACAAAAAACCCTGTGTGGTATTTTATCTCTGAGGCTGGCTGAGAACTATTAACATTTACTTTTCAGAGTTTTGCATAAAATAGCCCTGAGGCTTAACCTGACAGTTTTCTGAGAGCTGAGAATTCTTCCTTATGCTTCAGCAAGGAGTTGAACCGAGGCGGACTAATGGAGAATTGTATAAACATAATACCACCATGGCATCCTCCGGCCTATAATTTTCAAACACGATCCTATTTGAATTCTGTAACTGGAAGGCCAAATAACCAGTAGTATAAACATGAACCAGAATCTTATATACAACATGCTTTTATCAGCTAGCGATTCCCAAGACTGAATGGAGACGAAAATCTACGCCACCTCGATTTTAACCACAGTTGCATCCACCCAGACCTTAGTATGAGTAAGTATCCAAGTGCCTGCCCTCCTCCCCAGCTACACAGCTAGCAATCCCCTAGTTAGCTAGCTTAAAAGGTAGCTCAGGCTCGTGTATACATGTCGCAGCAACAGCGGAAACTTTAACCACTGCCAGACCCTAAATCTGAGTTAAAATTCAGCTCTTGTCTCCAATACTTCGGGATTTGTCAATTTGTGGCACAGAACTGAGCACCTGCACAGTGCTGTGATTAAGGTTAATCTTAGATCAACCATTTCTGGATAGAGACAATACGGAAGCACAGGCGTTGCAGACCTCGCTTCTCCAGACAGTTCAGAATTGGATTGCTCAGATGTCCTAAAATTTCAAGGCAGACCAAGTCAGAGCACACATGGATCCCCAGCTTGAAATAAGTAGCCACCATGAAGGTATGCACCGTAAGTAAAACAACATGTACTTATGTACTTGCCACGGGCAACAATTTCAGCGATGCAGAAGTAGCTGGTTCCTGCAATTATCCTACCAGCAGTAGGTAGGAACAGCTGCCAAATCTGAAATCTTCCAAGCCTCTGTATTAGAAACTTTCCCAGATACAGGGATATCCACAAAAGCTGCTATTTCAATAGTCTAGGAAACAAACTAAAGTGGGAGCTACTTAGGTCGCTGTCACTCAGGTCAACGTAAGCAAAGAGAACCTGCCTTCTCTTACTCCAGAAGAGCCCACAAATGCAAAAGCACCTTTATTTATCAAAACCACAGGGTGCAGGATACACAGCCTCATCCAACAAAGATGTGATGGGAGCTTGCACAGGGATCTCGTCACAATCCCTACTGTCTCTCAAATAAAGCCTAGATGTTCTGTGCATGAGTTCGATGCTGCCATGGCAATGAACCACTCTGTAAACACCCAGGCAGCAACGTTCATGAGAAAGAAGACAGATCCAGCTAGAGACCAGCCAACATCAGAGCAGGCCCTATCCCTCCATCCATCACTGCAATGTCTGAACAACCCAGCTCCCCCTGTCACTGCTGTGGAGAAGTTTTAAGTTCTCATTTCAGCATTATCCTTATCTGCTGAACATGTGTAGCCTTAGAAAGACACCCTTGGAAAATCCATATGAGCAGGGCGAGTGTGTGGTCTTTGTATAAAGCAAAATATGTAACTTCAAAGGATTCCTCTTTCATGACCTCCTCCAATCTCCCCTAAAACTGGACCCATTTTAGCATCCATAACATCCACTATCGATGAGCTTTACAGAGCTTTACAGCCACTGCAGATGGCTACAACCGCCTTTTGTTCAAAAGGCGCTGGAATCTATCAACTTCACTTGATGTCCTCCTAATTCTTGTACTGGAAGATACAGTGAAGAGTGGAGCTCTGCCCCTTCTCTACATGCCAGTCACTTCCCACCCCAGTTGTCCCTTTTTCCAGAGGCAGGAGTCCTAGTTTATTCAATCATTCCTTATATGAAATTAATCCAGAATTTTGACTGTCCCTGTTGCCCTCCTCTGAACCTTTTCCAGTTCTCCCGTATCTTTTTTAAGATGGTGGAAGGGGAAGAAACAGAACTACACACAATATTCAGATTTATACAACAATCTAATCATGGCCCCTATCTTCTTCTGTTTGGCTTCCGTTACAATTTCTAGCACTTCATTTGGTTTTTTTAACTGCTACTGAGCCTTGGACTAACATTTTCAGCTCAGTCATCCCACTGATGATTTGATTCCTACTGGTTTTCCAAAGTAGCCTTTCTTGCCCTTGAGAAATACAGAGCATCGCCTGTTGGCAAAGCACCACACGATTTCCTAGGAAATTTCTGACAAGCTGCAGCATTACCTGCTCCACCAAGAGGCTTCAGCACCTTATGAAAAGGACAATGGGAAAGGAAAAGTAAGATCAATAAATTGCTGTGGTTGGAGCACTGGGCAATTTCAGGCAGTTTAAATGCAATAAATCAAAGTTCAGTAGCTTGGGAAAAAATCTAGCACTTGGGAGAAGGTCATATAAACCTGAGAACCTCAGGCAAGGAAAACTTTATACCTACAACCCAGACACACTGACAGGTCAAAGGGAAACAAGCACGATCGAGGAAAGAATGAAAGCAGAAGGGCAGGAAGCAGGAGGCATCTTTCAAGGCCTTGAATGATGAAACTTCTGACTCTCTAAGGCTGGAAGAGAATGAAATAGTACTTCAAAGAAGAACCAATTGTGACAGCAATGGAAACTGAGGTTATCTCACAGCACCACTATCGGCATCCCCCCCAGTGAACTGCTTGCACCCCAACTTCTAATCCCCATGATCATCAGCTGCTGATGTCCTTTTACTCCCCACTTAGTTTTATCTAGCAAGTGCACAAAATGGAGCTGGCAGCAGGATAGCCTTTCCTATCAACAACATACAATTACTGAAATGCCTACACCAGCCAGATTACTATCTTCTGCATGTATTTCAGAAGCTCATAAAATACCAGTGAAAGTAGAAAAAAGTCTGACGTATTTATGTGTCAGTGGGATATGAAGTTTGGAACGGCAACTGCAAAAATGCAGGCAAAGGCTGTATAATCATGACTGGCATCCCCCATGGGCTAGGAAAAGCAGCAAAGCCCCTGCCTCCTTGGTAAAGTGCTGCACAACAAGCTGTGTTTCTGGGGACTTGCAGCCAGAAAGGCAGAGTCCCACCCTTTGGCAAACCTCTGATGACTCTGACTTCAAGTTTCCTAGCAAAAGAAAGGACTAAGAACTGTCCTGCAAAGGTACAAGCCTGCTTCACATGATACTCTGGAGATATAAACCCCAAATCATTCCACAGAGATCAACCAGACACGAGCAAAAGCTATCTGTATGAATGAGCAGTAAGTATAGGGGACCATGGAAGTACCCAGCACAACATGACTCAGATCTCGACGGGAGCCTCCAGATGCCACTGTAATATAAATAATAAAGAATAACCCATGAGTAATCAGCCACTGCTGAAAAGAGGATCTCTGACTAGCTCGGGCTGTCTCTGTAATACAGCGCATGCATTCTTTTGCATAAATATCATAGGTGCATTAACCCATGAGAAAACCAGCAGGAAGAAATCCTGCTCGCTGTCACTCACCCTGGAAATCTACCTTCCAAGGTAAGAGGGGGCTCAGGAAAGAGCAGCAAACCTGAGTAGGAGGCTGGAGGAAAGGATTTAAGAGAGGAGACAGTAATACTTCTTAACTTTTACAATGTAATATTGATCTGCTGTCCATAGAAATGCTAAGCCTTCTTGAAGCTGAGGACACAGAGACAAGCGAGGATGAAGACCCTCTTGCCCACAGAACATGGGAGAAGGCATTCAGGTCCCGTGCCTTACCTCTGGCCCGAGGGCTAGCAAAAACTGCATTTCTAGCATCCTGGACCAGCAAATCTGGGAAGTACACAACAGCCCTAACAGGGTACACAGCCCACACGTCACAGCAGGAAGAGCTACACACATCCAGCAAGGCTGAGCAGTAGCTAAGGAAGGAATGCAACAGCCGCAGAGATTTGGAAGATGTAACACTAGGCAAGGAGGGTAACTCACCGAGCTACACCAGGATCAAAAAGGAGAATTAAGAGAGGAAATTGAATAGACTATCTTGGAAGAACCCTGGGGCAGGGAGATGGGTTGAACTGGGGATGTATGTCTTGAGAAATAATACAAGTCTCCTTGGTTGGAACAGTTCAAGCCAGACTGCCCTGGCACTAGTAAATAAACAGTACACAGAGCCACGGATGCAAAGGTTGATCTTTTTCAGCTCACAGTCCAGGAGATTAGATACGGCTGGAGTTCTCCCACTTGATTCCACTCCAAACAGCCATACACACCTTGTTTGATAGTTACCGCAAACCGTATTTCAGAGAGGGTGGACAGCAAAAATTTCCTGGAGTTTATCTGGCTGTATCATTAAGGAGATTGTCACCAGATAATCATAATCTTTTGCTCAGCATTAGGAAAGTACACAATGGATCACCTTCCGTCACCCCAGAGAAACAGCCATGGCTGGGTTACGGGAAGGGAAATACTCACAGGAATGCTGAAAATAATCTCACTTCAACCTCCCCATCATGATATCACCAAGTGACAACCTCCTTCCAACCACTGGCTATGACTTTAAGATTAGCAGCCACATCAGGAACGTGGCACCTGATCAGCTGCGGTCCTGGAGGACTTCTGTTTCCACTGACTTTAGTTTTCACTGCCTCCAAACCGGCCAAAGCATGCAGGCACAACTGTGACAACAAAATCTGGATTAACAATCCAGGCATGACATACTGCTTTGGAATAGGTAATTCCAAAGTGCTCACATCTAGCCCTGTCCTTTTATGAAGGGCTGGACATACCAGGTTTCAAAGTACTGTCCTACTCTGAAAGCAACTCTAAAATCATCAGCCTGGCGTTCCCGGTTTACTGTTGCAGGCACCTTCAGTAAAGACCTGCCTATTTCAGCTACCTGGTTTTAAAACTGCAGCTGAAGTCTGAGAATCAAGTTGGGTGCTTTCCTTCTTACACATGACCACCAAAAGCAAAGCAAGTATTCTGTCAGCCATGCCACTCTTCAATGATATGTGTTACACCTTCAATACCACCAAAAGTATCATATGGTCTTCAGAAGGTTCACTTACCTAAAGGTGACCAGTTTTAGCAGGACTAATAGAAAGGTATAAAAATTTTCAGTACATGTGGGCAACAGCTCTACTATGTATGGAGATCGTATTTCTTATTTAGCAGAGAGAGATGAACTTGTAAGGTTCAGGGACTGACTTCAGAGTCCCCAGACCACCTCGGAAAACTTAATGCAATCATAGCTTCTTCATTAGCAAGAATGAGCCTAAATCACCCCTGGCACCAGGTTAGGAAGAGATCATCGCAGAAGGGAAATACTAGATGGTGGCCAAATTATCGAAGTTCGGTATCCCTAACACTGAGCCAGACACTGAGGGAAGAACAACTGGGGACCTTCAATTAAAATGCACTTTACAAAATGTTAAATGGCAGATATGTAACAAAACTGTGTGACATTCATACTTTCGCTGCTATGCCTCCAGACCATTTTACAGGAACCTGTCAGATGCAATCAGACTTGTTTATTCTGCATTTAAATGTAGGACCTGAGGCAGTCCGCTTTCAAAAAAGACAGAAAAGGCACATATTGTCCCTGGCAGTTGCTTGGTTTTTACAACAAAGGCGATGCCTTGTTAACTCTTTACGCCAAATCAAAATTATTTCAGTGCTCTGCTACATTACAGTCTTGAGAACATTTCTGCTTGCTGCCTCAGCACAGGTAGAAATTTAATTAAAATGGAAATTAAAGGAAGAAAGAAAGAAACAAAGTGCCATTAACACACACTCCACACACCCCCAAAATCAGGTGATTCATACAGAGCATCTTCAATATCTCATGTAAGCCACTGATAATGGATTAAGTGGCAGTGTCCCTTCTGGCTCCAGTTTATAAATTCTTATCTGCTTAAGGTTGCTTCAGAAAGATTTCCAGCTGACAGCACGATTCTTAAGAGACAAATCCTCCCTGGCAGTTTACAATTGCATACCAACTACTACGGCATCGCGTGTGCCTTCATGTTTGCATTGATAGAGGATGATGGTTCACCATTTAGGGTTCAGCATCCCCCTCCTTGCAAGTGTAATTTTAGCCACAGCCATTGTCTGGGCTGAGTTTCTGACTGACTTTGTCCATGACAGAGCAGTAAGCATTCATAACATCTCCTCGCATGGCCATTAAAAAAGCCATGATATAATCACCCTCAGTTCATGCAACTGTTCCGAATCATCCAAGTACAGAGGAAGGGAACAGAGAAGTGTAACAGAAGAATAATGCAAGTATCAGAAAATCCTTCAGTATAGCAACCAGTTGCCCAGCTCATCATTAACGATTTCCACTCCCCTAGACCATGCCAAAGAAGTATCCAAAAGCTCAGTAAAAATGAGGGTGAACAGCAACATTCCTATTTTCCACGCTTGTGGCTGCAAATTCTGCAACACACTAGGGAAGCTGCAACAAGTTTTGATCATCTGAAATGGCTGTGGGAGCAGCATTCCCTCCTTCTCTGCTTGCAGAGAGATGTCTGGTACCTTACAACCCCATCATTCAGTGCCTTTGGCTGTCAAAATGTGCTTAGTGCGGAGGTACCCAGGTAGTGTTGAACACAGGCAGTGTGTACTGCTGCCCAAGGAAATCCCTTTCAAGAATGACAGGTTATTTTCTGCTACCACCCTCCCAACTTACAGCAAAAGGGGGCAAAAAAGGGCAGGGACAGAGAAGACCTTGGGCAGTCACTCCTGCTTGCCTTACAGAAGTCATCCCCATCCGATTTTGGTCCCAACAGTGCCCCAGGATTTCAGAAAAGGGATTTCATCCTTATGAGGAACAGAATAACCATGTAAGCTGGACAAGGACCCCCAAATACCCCCTGGCCTCCTCCAAACAGGACTGATAGTCCCACGCACACAGACACGTTCCTGGAGCACCCAGAAAACACGCCAAAGCAAAGCTTTTGTTCACCGAGAAACACCTGGGGACTCTTTGGTAGTCCAACGCCTCCGACATGTTGTCCCTTGCTTTCCCAGGGTGCCACTGCCCGGGGAGACCTGTGCACCCATCAGCCACCCATGAGGCACTGCCGGGGAAGAAGCGGCAGGGCTGGGAGGAGGGCGGGGGGCCCCACACCGCCAGAGGGCATGGGGTGCCAGGCATGCAGCCGTCACACCCCGGGGTGCCCGGCATGCAGCCGTCACACCCCGGGGTGCCCAGGGAGCCCAAACTGTCCCGAGGTGCCCGGGGTGCCCAGGGAGCCCAGCCTGTCCCAAGGTGCCGGGATGCCTTGTCCGGCATAGGGTGCTCAGGGTGCTGTAAGTGCCTAGGGATCTCATCCTAATTTGGGGTCCCTGGGGTTTGTGTCCTGCCTGGGTGCCCATCCCACCTCGGGGTGCCCAGAGCACCCATCCCGCTCCGGGCTGCATGGGTGCCTCGGGTGCCCCGGGGTACCGCGGGTGCTCGTCCTCCCGGGGGTGCCCGTCCTGCCGGGGATGCTCNGACCCCCCCGCCGCGCCCCGTCGCCATGGAGACAGTTGTTCCGCCCCGGGGGGGGAGCGCCGCCGCGCGCCGCCCAGATGTGCCACCGCTGGCGCGACAGGTGGGGGCAGGCGGAACGCTCTCCCGATCCCTCCCAGCTCGGTCCCGGGCACACGGGCCGGGGCCTCCCGGGGAGGGTGGCGGCACCGCCCGGTCCCGGCTCCCCGGGGTCTCGGCAGCGATCACGGCCATCCTTCCCCCCAGGGCTCCCTGCAACTCCCCCTTCAATCACAAGGATGCCCAGGACGACGCACCCCGAGGGGCAGCCGCGGGGTCAGGGACATTATTCCCCTCCCCAGCCCACGAGGAAAGCACCTGGTGGAGTGGCGCATCTCCACCTCCCTGGGAGGATGCTAGGCTGGACCTCCCCTCACACCTGCTGGCCCTAAACCTGCTTCCCCAGGGCCAGCCCAGCACCCTCCCAGCGAGGGAATTTGCGGCTGACCCCAGAATCCAGGCCCCTCAAAGAAGCTGCATCATGCACGAACATCCACCCAAGCAGGCGTGCTGTGCTGGGATGCAACTGTCCTAAAGCAATTAGGATTCTCACGGATGCAAGTATGTCAGAGCAGCACTCGGGGGGGACAGCAAAGCAGATGGGCAAGCAGCTCCTTCTCCAGCCCTGGGGCAGGTGGACAAGAAGGCAGATCATCAGAGGGGCGAGTAGGTCCCATACTGGTCCCCTACCTACCCAGCAAGGTGGGTGGGTGCCTGTGCCCACCGCTTTCCTCTCCCCGGTGGCTCAAAGCAACGAGGAGGTCCAGCCAAGCTCAGGGAAGTGGGGTAGGGTAGAAATGGGGTGAGGGGATACACTTCACTGGCAGGTCTCCTATGCAGGGTCAGGAGCTTGTACTGGTGAAGTGCTAACATGAGGCACTGCCTGCACGTGTAGCTTCTGAAAGCTGCTGCAATATAAACACATCCCACATGAACTGGGACTGCCCTGCATGGTTGGAGCCATATTCATAAACATCTGTGCTGCAGACACAAACTCACGCATACCTGTACAAGCCATGCCCACATGGCTCGCTCTTTTGCCATGAGAGGGAACGTCCTGTGTTAATACCACACCTGCCCACCACCAGACGTGGGGCTTGTCTCTGCCTTTCCCACTCTGGAGCCACCCAGGCCAGTGAGTTGCTCCACAAAAGCAGCCAGGACCATACAGGGTGGTGAGGTTCCCCTTGTGCTCACCCCAGCAGCACCTTGACCATACAGGGATTTCTGCTGTGATGAGCTCAGTCCAGGACCTGGAGGCATCCTGTTGGTACCACATTAAAATAAATCCACAGCTGATGCTGGTCTACTGCATATTTACATTACCTTTTTCTTTAAAGAGGACTGTAGGTTCTGGAGACACCCACGTTTGCAAGCTTCATCTGGAGTTTCAGCGAATGCTGAAGACTGAGGGCAGCTTCAGTTCAGCTATGTTAGGGCTGTAAAATGTCTTTTTCCTTCCTTCTGTCGAACAAAAATTCAATGTTCAGCTTCCTACCAAAAGGTGTTTTTGTCCATCTGTCCATCTACCTCCACCCTCCCTTCTCCCTCATCCTAGTAAACATAAGAAAAGCCCTTCCTGGTCAGGGACCACACATGAACATTTTCACCTTGAAAACAGTTACTGCCACCATTTCCCCACCCAGAGAGCCAAAAGACCCACAAGACCCACTGTTCTCTGAAACCACTCAAGTATGGAACTTTCAGAGAAGGGGAAGCCTTCTGAGGTTAAATAATAAGACTTGATAAGAAACATCGAAAATCTTGACCAAAATCTGATGCTGAAACCAGGATGAGGATTTCTTTTGCTGCGGCTCATGCAGAAGGCTAGGCTGAGGAATCACTACCATCCTGCCCAGCCTTAGGTTGCAATATGGGTGAGATGTGCACCATGTTTTTGCATCCTTTCTCCTTCTCTCAGAAGCAGAGGGGGATGGCCATGCCAGTCAGAGTGCTGCCATGGTAGTGGGGTGCTTGAACTCCTGCTCAAACACAAGCCTCTCTATGTTTGGTGCTGCCAGTATATCGGGTCCTGCTCTGGCCCCATGATAAGTTCACCAGCTGCCTCCACAGGCAGGAAGCTCGTGAGCAGAGGTGGGGCTGAGATTGAGTCACATCTTTATTTATATCTGTTGTGAACATTGTATTTCCAGCCAGCTCATTACAGTGAGCCCACAAAGAAACACGGGACTGGAGTGGCCCTTAGACAGGCAACTCCAGCTCCTCATCATACAAAATCTTCCATCCTGCTGAATCTAATTGTCCTCAGCCAACAAAAAAAAAAATCCCTGTTCTTTCTCAATTCCTTTAATCTCTCTCTGTGCCTGTCCTTGAATTGTAAGAGATTTTGAGTCACTTTTCTGGGAAGTGTCATGTTTTATGTGGCAGAAAGGGGTGTCAGCATAAGGCAAATTACAATGGAAAGAGGCATCTTTCCATTGTACAAAAGAGATCTTGGAAAAGGAAAGGTACCAGAGTTTTGGACTGGAGGCATAGGGGACGGCCATATAATAGCACTGGGAACACTTCTGTGCGGTCATCCATTAAATTACAGGCACTCACGCGTGCATCGTGCATGCTGCTAACTATGCCTTGTGTGATAGCTCACCACGTGGTAGACCCACTCCCAGAAGGACCAAGCGCTTTCTGCTTCCACCAAATCCAGTCTGAGTTTTAGACACCAGGCACCAATTTAATCTTGGTACCGTACTGTGAATATTAAACCATACCCAGCATGGCTGATAGATTATGTGCTCAACCAGCTCCCTTTTCACCTTGGAGAACCAAGATAAAGCATCGTTACATCAGTGAAAGGAAGAAGCCGTATAGATCTGCCTTAGCAACATGTTCAGCTTCTGTGAGGGACGGGCTTAGCTTTGCCTGACACCGCAGCCTGCAGTTAACACCGTTGGGAGGAATGCAAAACAGCACCAGGGTTTTGCTGTGATCGTATCTGGGTTCACTTTATCAAAGAGTCTTTGAATTTGCTCCTGACACTGGTTGGAAAAGGAGTGAGAAGGAGGGGCTGCTTGCTGTCCTTGCCAACTTATGTCAGCTCTTCCCGCAGAAAATGTTGAGCAGGGTGAGAAATATGGTCTGTGATCACAGGGGCCCTCGATAGACAAAACAGGATTACACTGATTCTGGGTTTTTGCCTTTTTCCTGTGCTGTAGCAACAGGGAGTATTGAAACAGCATGCCAAAACTGCAGGGCTTTCATGCCAGTAAGTCAGGACATTCCTCCTTTTTTAGTATTAGTGATATCAATTGAATTGGCTAATTAAGGACATGCAATTTCTTGGTATCAATCCTGTCAGGGAGTGGGGGTCTGGTGGAGAGAGCATGCTGTGTGATAGAGCAGGATGGATTTGCACCGAGTTACAATTCGTCTCCACCTTCTGTATTTGTGTGTGGGCAGCTGACCACCAATTTGCAATTTGTGCTTAGAAGTCAATGGAGACAATGCAGTCAGTCCATGAACTTCATCTGAAATGAGCATCAGTTCCGGGAAAGGTGCTAACATCACAATTATCATTGTGAACGAACACAAGGAGAAAGGCACTGCACAGTCACATCTGCTCATAGAACAACGTCTACTGCCTTAAGTCACGACAGCACCCATGAATTCTCTACCCGAAAGCCGGGTAAAAGGATGAGCTCCAGCTGTTCAGCTCAGGCATGTGTGAAAGAGGAGAGAGACGGGAGATGGAGGAGGATTTGTGAGACGGTTGGAGGTTAGCATCAACGTGCAAAAAGAGCTCGCTGAAGAAGAATGGCTGGACAGACTGCTAGATTTGGTACACACGGATGCTTTCAGACTGTGAAGTGGGCAAGAACAGATAGGCACATTTGCATCTAAGGACTCGGGGTATTTTGCAAAGATCTCTAACTCTGAAGCGCTATGTGGCAATGAAGCAAACGTAGTTAAAAATTCCCTTTGCAAAGCCTGCATTTGTGCCTTTTAGGCACATTGTCCCTCAAGGGGTTACACAAAAAAACAGGCAACCACAAACAAGGTAAAATTATGAAGAATCACAAGAACAGGAGTACGCATGAAGCCTGAGCCACCATTGCTAGACACTTGGGCAAACACCTGTCAGAATTTACACCCTGAGAGGATGCTCAGAGTAGGAGGCATCACCTGGGGAATGGATGACAGAGAATAAAACACAGAGCAGTGAGTGGACACTGCCCAGGTCTTTTTGACTTTGAAATTCACGGGGTCCAGCAGCCTGCCACCACTCACTGGCGCGCATGTGAGTGGAGTTGCTAAGAAATTGGACATTTGATGGCTTGACTACCTTTTACACACATTGGAAACATTAATCTCAACAATAATCCAAAGGAGGGAATGCTTTCCTCCTTCTTCCTGTTTTCCTCCGTCTCCAGATGGAGAAACTGAGGCAACAAGCTGATTTCACATACATGGCACCTAAAGCAGCAAAGGGTCTGAGGATGGGGATATGCCATACGTTCCTTTCAAAGCAAGTTTTAATCCACTGGGCCCTGCTGATTTCACGCAGTCATCAATCTAATTCTTTGCCTTATATATTGAAGAAGGATCTGCAAAAGAAATCAGCTGATGCTTGATTTGCTATAGTTAAATGCCTGGCATCAGAACTTCAACAGATGTGGAAGAAAAAGCCACACCTATCCATGAAACGTACGAATCTGCATGCTGCAGGGAGACAAGATCATTTGGGAGGTATTTACTGCACCTAATTGTTGGGCTAATCTCCTAATTTATTTTTAATTGCCTGAATGACAGTTGGCCAATGGCATTCTTGATGTGGCTTGCATTACCCCAAAACAAAATGCCCTGCAGCCACCACATCAGGAAGTTTTGCCCCCATTGCTGTCACCTCTGAAACTGATGCAGAGTCAGATGTAAGACTCGGACGGGACAGAAGCAAATTCAGCATTATGAATTAAAATAGGACTGGATGACAAGAGCCTGCTGTCAGTCATAGGTGAACAACTTCTTGCCTGTGGGTTTCTGTGTCTAGCAGGACAGATTTCACAGCAGCAGCCAGCACAGTCTGCAAAGATACTTCTAGAAATACTAGCTTAAAGTGAAGAGGGGGAACAGATCTGCAGATGTAAAGCCTCATCAACATCTCTAAAATGCTTAGTCTCAGACAGCAGTCAATAAAAGTCATCATGACAGCTGATCTTCCAACTTGGTGTTCCTTCACTGAGAAAGCTAAATCCTAGGTCACCTCTTCTGTAAGAAATGTAAATACTTGTTTTCTATGAGTGGGACAGGAAAGAAGTGTCCATCTTTCATGACACACTGGCTCTGCAGTGTGCAGACTGGGAAAATGTGTTTTGTACAGCCAGTTTAATGCTTCAGATTAATTCTGTTTATTTTCTGACCTTTACATTAGCAGTTCTCCCATTCATCAGCACAGGATCTGCACAAGAGCAGAAGCTGCTGCCTGACCTTCAAGGCAGAACCACAGTAGCACTTACATGACACTTTGGTGCCTCATATATACACAGACATCCATCCTAGAAGCTGCTGGAAAAATTGTTCTCCTGGATTGCTGTTTGTGAAGCCCAGCAGCTTCCTCTTCCTGATGGCATCGAGCTACTAGACTTACTTTTCCCAGCTCCATCCTGCAGGACAACAGGGTTGACTCCTGTCTTTAGTTAACCCTGACTGCCAGCATCCATCAGCCTGTCATTAAGCCCCCTTCTCCTTTTCTGTAGAAATTACTCCACACTCTCGTACACACCCCACCCAGCCCACTCATATACCCTGAACCCCTGGCCCATTTCCAACCCTGCACCCCATACTATGCAATTCTTACTCTTTCTTGCCCCACAAGCTCTGGCAAAGCCTGTCCTAGCCCTGCTTGGCTCTCATCCCCATCAGTTGTTCAGAGTCAACATTTTCTTTCACGTTTGCCAGAAAGGGAAAACTTTCAAAAGAGGGAGAAAGCACAGAGAGACTGCATGGGCTTTTCTTAGGGCTTCTTATTGCTCCAGTCCTCCTACATTCCTCCTTCTCATGCTCAGCAGCTGCTAGGTTGAGATCTCTCACCCTGTTTCAACCACTTATTAATTTTTCCATCAAGTAGCTTCATGGAGGGCAGCTCTTCCATGCTGCCCCTTCTGTTTAGAAGACATTTTCCATAAAAGCAAGCAAAACCATTTATCTGCTTAAAAACTAACAAACTCCTCTGCTGCAGTGCCCTGCAAGCCTTCCCCAGCGGTGAGTGTGGCTGTGCAGAGACCACCGCTGAGCACAATATCCAACATCCCAACAGCATCTCGCTCTGGAGCAACAGGGGGCACAAAATTCCACCCCATGATTCCCGCCACTGCAGGAATAATTTTGGGCTCATTCACAGCAGCATTTTCAGGAAGATGTGCACCCCGACTTGAAAGCACTGTGCAATAGCAGAGATCTCATACTCAAAAGAACTTAATGCAACAGTTGACCTCACAGTTAAAAATGTGTGCATACTGTCCTGCTGTAAGTTTGCTAACTCGCACTTCCAAGCCTTGCATCATGTAGCATCTTCACCTGACAGGTGAAGGAGTCTTGTCCTCTCACAGGTTTTCCAGAACCAGATCCAGCTGTAGACATGCTTTTATATTATTACCTTTTGACTTCCCATTTCTTTCTCTTGGTTGCTACCTTCTCTCTGAAGCTGCTTGTGTGAAATAGATACAAATCCAATAACTGCACCATATGAAAAAGCAAGAAAAAGAGCAAAAGTAGGAGAATCGCTTCCTTTGGGTAATGGATTCCTTTGGGAGGTTCCATTTTAATGAACAAAGTCAGTCCATTTATGCAACAGAGGTCATAGCAAGGGTCTGACCTCTGTACTGGCAAGCAGAAGCTGGAGAGCTTTTACATGTTTAGCAACTATTTTGCAAGGTGCAATTTAGGTATTCATTATGAACTACGCTCAAAGTCAATAATATGAAGACAATTATTAACAGGGGAGAATAAGTAGGGTGGTTAGAAAATATGAATTTCTCCCACACATACTGGTCACATTTGTTGAGCTCTGGCATGCAAGTATCAGTTATACTCTTGCAATACTTAGGTGAGGAGGGTTTAAGTCCCTTTTAACTCAAACCTATTGTGCTACCCACACTGGGGAACTCAGTGGGGCCTGCTGAGCCCCAAGTGTATGTTGGAGCAACCCCAAGGCTGCTTCCTTCCACAGCAGAAAGCTTCAAGGGGCACATTTGTGCCGTATCCCAGAGGCCCAGATCTCACCACTAAGCTGGGGCTTACATGAAAGGCCAGTGCTGAGCAGAGGATATTTCCAGGGGAATCAGCTCCTCCCTATTTAAAGGGTCCTTTGATCTACAAGAGAAATCTAACAGGAATTTAGCATAGCTAATAGTCAAGCCTTTGATCTTCCGTTTGGAGTTTCACTGTCAGCCAGCCCGAACCCCAACTTCCAGCAATACGAGCCAGAGATTCCTTCGTAGCACATTACAGTTAATTTACTAGCTCCATAGATTGACCAGTGTTGCAGGGTTTTTTGCTCTCATTCACTTTACTTTTGAGTAATTTCTCCCTTGAAACATTTTCTTGGACAATGGACCTTCACTTCAGTCTCACTTTCACATCTCTGCCAAGGTAGTGGATATTTCTACTGAGGTGGCAGGCAGATCATTGTGGCAGAACATAGGGTCTGAGGGATATTTGCCTTCTAAAGAAGATCCCACATTCTTTGCAGGCCTAAATGGTTTTCTGTTAAAGCAGGAACAAATCAAGACTGATGACAGATGCCAGTGCCAACATCATATCCTATTTCTGCGTCCAAATATTTGCTTTTAATTAAATTTACTGCCCAAATTAACAGTGGAGGTGCCCAGATTTCTAATTGGGTCATCACAAGCCAGCTTTACCTCATGCTGAGAAGTTAACATCCTCAAGGAATATTGGGAAAAAACAAACTTTTACTAAATGTGGTCAGTTAGAGAAAGGGAAAATGTGTTAAGGGCTGTTAGCCTGTACCTCTAAATGTGTTTGACATCCTCAATACCCAAAATGGTGATTTAGATTATCAGAGGGAAGGCATCCAGCAGTTTTGGTATCCTAGTCAGTAGTCAGCTGTCAAGGTATTAAGCATGTCTTGACCCTGTATGTTGTTTTACCTATAGGTGGAGGTATTTTACAGTAGTGTTTCCCAACACTATTGCACATGAGGACTGGTGATGTTTTAACACCTTTGTGGTCCAGCTCCTTTTTCCCCTCAACACATTCCTCACTGGAAGGACTGCTGACAGCCCCTGGCCCCACAGCTAGCATGGTGATGGACCAACCTAATCCTATTCCTATCCAGACCCCTCAACCTTTCCCCATCTGGTTCCAGGACAGCAGTGCAGCTTCACAGCTTCCAAGGTTTACAAACTCCAAATAAACTTAAAGCAATAAGAAAAGTCTAGTTTTTGATTTCCCAGTCTCCCACAGTCTGCAGAGCACCCCGACAGCAAACAGCCCCCCAACACCACCATGCAGAATGACAAAAGCAGTACCAAACAGCCAGCCAACCAAGATGGTCCTCCCACATCAGACTCAACCTTAAACTGGTCATAGAAACGATGCATCCAGTACTTGTCCTCCTGACAAGCTCCCATCCAAGCTGGCCAACACCTATGTAGTTCCTGAAGATTCAGGATTGCGGTTGAAGATTCCTGTAGTTCCAACACCACCTTCAGAGGTCCCCAGACAGGCTGACCAGGCTGCTTATTAACTCCCTGCTGGGCCTCGTGAGGAGTCTCAAGCAGACTTCACTGAAGTTGGCTGAATCTCAAAAAGATGAGCTGGAAACAGCAGCAATAACCTTCTCTTCCCAGTCTACAGAGTCCTGCTGGTGACACTGGATGTACAGCCTGCTAGTAGCATCTGAAGTCACCATTTCTCTTCTTTGCTTTGTGTCTCAAATGGTGGGAGCCAGCCAGAAACTCAGAAATGTGAAGTTTAGTATCATAAAGCCCCATTGATTCTCAAAGACAGTTTGTAGTGCATTCATGACGGGAAGCACTTCTCACCAGAGACTGCTGAATTCAGCAAAACAGGCACAACTATTTCTTTTTCCAAGGGTACGGTCCTGTCCCAGCAGTGAGGACTAACCCCACCGGCAAATATCAATCAGCCTTAATTTTGGCTTGACAGCCAGGAACAGCTAGCATGCGTTTCAAAAATGTAATCTTGAAATGCACAACTAAACCAGGGAGGAACAGAGGAGAGCACAAGTCCCTGACAGGGCTTATTTGAATAATCTTGCTGACAGATCTGTTCTTTTCTCAAAATTTCCAGTCTGCACAACAGATCACAATATGAAATCAAATACCCTCACTGGGTTCTGACAAATGTGAACATAAGGACTAAACACTCCCTTCCCATCTGAATAAATACTCCAGTTCGAACTGCACCACTCGTATTGTTCGTGCTGTCACTAAAATCCTGCAGGCGGCATTAGAGCCTGGTAACTGAGCATCACCCATCATTACTCACTTCGTGAACAGATATAGATTTTCAACTCTCATTTTCTGACAAACATATTCCTGACATTATTATCTCTTCTAAAAGCCTCTGCATGAGTTATGCCTACTGGATTCAAAAGGAAATTTTGCTTCTCTGCCTATGAATTAATGACAAGATTTTCAGTGTCTCTGAGACATATAGAAAACAAATTCTGCTTTAATTTTAAAATTGCAAGTAAAGGAGAAGCTACCTCACTATTAGGCTAATTTTTGCAATGTTTAAATGACTGTCTGTTAAAAATTTGCAACTCCTTTCCAGTCTGAATTTGCTTAGTTGCAAGTTCCATGACAGTGGAGCTCATTAGATATTTTTCTCTTTGATCCAGCAGGCAAAATAGATACTTACAAATTGTGGTTCCATCATTCAACCTTCTTTTCCACAAACTGAACAGGTCAGGGCCCTACTTACGGCCTTACTACTATTTAAGGCTAATTGCCAAGGTAGGGTTTTTGCTTTTATATAATTCTTACAGTTCTTATTTTCACGCCCTCCATCGTTGCATTCCCCTTTAGGGTGGAATCTAGCCTCATTTTGGGCAGGAATTCAATGGCAAGAGCTGGGTTTGCAATGCTTCTGTCTGCTTCCAGAGCGCGCTTCTGGCTAAAAGAGGACACAGGCAATAAAACAACGATTATGCCAGATGCAGAGATTGAGAATTTGATAATCTGAAATAACCCAAAATACAATCCCTGCCTTGCACTTATATGGCTTAATGGTTCTGCTCCGCTGCTCAGGTCAGAAAGCCGGAGCTGGAAGCCAGCAAACATCCGACTGAAGTCAGCTCCGGGCGCTGCTTGTGATCAGCAGCAGCGAAGCCAGTTTGTGGTCGTTTTGTGGCCACTGTTTACTGGCTTGGTTCCCCCCAAAATCAGCTGCAATCACACAGAGATGATTTACTCCTAACGAGCAAGGGTGGTTCTTGGCAACAGATGTGGGGAAGCCAGACAAGGAGAAGAGGGCTGGGAAAGTGGAGGTGAATACCAGAAACGGTGCAGAAGCACCGAGCAGGCTGAGCTGAAGGTCCTGCCTCATGGCTGGGAAATTACCTACAAGAAACCTGCTCAGCCGTTAACTGCAGAGGGACCCTGGCTGGGACCAAGCAAGGGAGGGATCGGTTCTCCTGACCCTTCTCACTCACCTATGCTGCCACTCCATTGTTGTTTCCAATGTGGACCTCAAATATTTTCTGTAGTGCCCCTCAGTCGCTACAGCACGGTATTTTGCAGAGATGGACTGCCATCAGCCAAAGAAAAAGGAAAATTTAATGAGGTTTAAAGACAAGAACTGACTCAAAGGGACATGTTCCCATTATAGAGAAGGGGGGGGTGGGGCAGACAGGGGGGTCTGCCTATGAAAGGTCTTGGTGAGGGAACAGGGATTAATTTACAACAGCACATTTAATGCTGCATGTGGTACCAAAGTCAAGACACCGAGTTCCGCAGGAGGTTTAACACAGAACAGTTCAGGGGAATTCAGAGCTTTTGGAAAAGGTCCGGACCCAAAGCACTGTTACTGAAGATAAAAACTGAAGGAGCAGAGGGGTGGCTGTTACGCCGCCAGGATCGTATCCTCCCACACAATGTGATCCTAGCTATTTGCTTCAGAAAGGCAGGAGTGATTAGACAGAGGCAGGTTGTTACCAAAGGCAGAGTGAGAAGATGATTATCCTCTGCAGGACACAAGGCACAGCAGGTAATTACTGCCTGTGGGACCACAAGGCTTTAGCTTGGGACAGAGAATGTGGAAAATTGCAACGTGCCTTAAAAGACCATTTCTGCTGAGTCCATGATTGTTAGTATTCAGTAAAGTTATAAATTGCAGTCCGTAATCTTTGTGCTCTGCACTGAGGACCAGGACCGAGAGGGCAGAGTTTGTTTTGTGAAGAACCATCCGCCTGGTCGTGATGGCATGTTTTTGTCCTTAATGGTCTACAGGAGCTTGTTGAGGGGCTGGGATGGTTGGTTGGTTTTACCATACAGTTTCTATAATGTTATCTGCTGCTTTGGGTGAAGTTTATTGCTTTCTTGGGATTGCCTCATCTAAAAACATGTGTGAATTACTCCTCGTGATTATGTACCTGGGCACAGTGAGCAGGAACATGCCAGAGACCAGCAATGCAGCAGTAAACCCACAGCAACCTGTGACCACCTCTTCCTCCCATCTTCCCTCTAATAAGGTGTCAGAGCTCAAGCTCTGAAGCTTTTAAGCTCAGAGACAAGCTCAAAGGCAGAACACGGGAGAAAGAAGAAATAAGAGTTGGGCAGAGAAAGGAAAACTGTACTTTTGAGTCTGAACATCTTGAGATTCCTAGGATTTGTTGGTTTCCCATTTATCATGGCCAAGCATAGACAAAATCTGCCACAGGGATCATTCACAAGTCACTTGTCATCACAGAGAATATCTGCTGCTGGTGAAAGGAAGAGATCCCCCTTGAGAAGTTTAAGGCAGGCTGGTATTTTACTGGGAGAAAGACAGAATTGCCACAATCAGATAATCACATTTGTGTTCACAGCATTCTGGAGACACCCAGCACTGTATAAATATCATAAATATACACAGAGAAGAAGATTAATGATGTGATAAGGTGGGTTATATACACAGACAAAGTCAAGAGCTAGATGACAAGACAACCTTGTGAAACAGGACTCTAATTTTGCTGGAAGATGAATTGCAGCTACCGTGAAGCACCAGTTTTAAATGCTTCAGGGATATGTGTTTTAGCTCAGGTGGCCCTAGCATCAGCTGATGAATGAGACAGCATCTTTCTATCAGAACATGATTTTACTTAGGATCCGAAGTCAGTTATTACTCTGCAGAGGAACTGATGACCACACAGCAGCGTGTGTGTATACGAATACGGTGGGTAACAAGCCGTCACAACTTTCATAATATTTAAGCTGTTACCTGATCCACAGGTACTTGGAAAAGCTCCTTCTTTGCAGCAGATAAGGAGAAGAGCTAGGAGAGAAAATTTTGATATTTGCCTGGATGATTAAGATGTCTTCTTCACAGTTTCTAAACAATCCTGTCATCCCTACTCCTGAACGAACCACCTAAAAAGATAGCTGTTCTCCAGCTGAGCTACTCAGAACAAGAGGAGTCCGTAAGACAAGATAAATTTTTATCTGGAATAAAAGGCTTTTAGAAAAGCAGCAGCAGCTAGGGGTAGAGAGATGTCAGAGCCACTCAGCCCTTCCCACATGGGCTCCATCCCGGGTGTCAGTGGCTGCAGCTGCCGCCCGTGCGGGGCTGTGTCTGCTCAGATGAGGAGCGGCTGAGGCTTCATCCCTGTGACTGCGCCGCCGGGGGCCAGGGTGGTTGGCGAAGGGGGCTGTCAAAGGATGTGACTAAAGGCTTCTCATAAGAAGCAGCCTTTTTTTTTTTTTTTTCTTTTTTTCTCTACAGAGTAATGCCATAATGAGCTGAGTTTTCTGTCTGTGAGTCACTCTGAGGCAAGTTTGGAGTCAGCACTGGTGCCTGAAGGAAACTGGAGGCAAACCCAACCCTCGACCAGATTAAATGCTGCTGTATGTGATGGTTTACACCTTTTGCAAAGCAGACGCCATGCCTTGCTGCGTGCACATCCTCCTCTCACAGAGGCAGGGCTTTTTAACCATCACTGTATATAAGAGTAAATAACTACACAAGGCACTGGAAGAGTAAATCTCCCACCTCATGGCACCAAGGAACGTGGAGACAACATGAATTTTAACCCCTGTGGAGAGAGATTGGGTTTTCTTGTAACAAGAAAACGTCTATAGTGTTTTGGTTATGATGTCTTGATGCATACCTCACTTTTCTTGGGAAACTGCTCTTCCCGATTCGTGGTTTACGGTGCAGAGGAGTGGAGATCACAACCCTTATCCCCACCCAGCCCTGCCAGTGGAATTGCTTCACTCTCAGTTACCAGTCCAACTGCTGCAGTATACTTGCAGTGAATAAGAAAGAGTTAACATTGCTCTACCACACTTTTAGCTCAGAAAATGCCTGATGTCTCTTAAAACTTAATTAAGATTTGTAATTGAGACAAATACACAGAATGAGCTCAAGTGCCCTGAACGACAACTGCGCTTGTGCTTCAACCTCCAGCTACATCGATGCTGCAGAAGTTCTGACAACTGTACCACCGAGCAACACCACAGCAGGGCTGGCAGTGCTGATCTGCCCGGCACCGCTTCCAGAGATGCTCAGCACTCCTGAAAAATCTCTCTCTTGCCTCCGAGTATGATCAGACAGACGGACAGCCCTTCTAGCGTGCGGCCGTGCGGGGAGAAGCGGCTGCGGGCAGGCAGGAGCCGCAGCACCGCGCCGTGGTGGTGGGTCCCTCTGCAAGTCAAGCACAAGAATGCCTGCTTGCTCTTTCTAAATGCACTATTTAAGATCCGTGCATCACTTTCTGTTGTGCCGAGAAAAGGCTCTAAAGGCTTTGCTCTGCTCTTTTCCCTCTGCCTAGCTGTAGTCCCTCTGGAGCCCTAGCTCCCCATTTTTAAAGCCCCTGCTCTACTGCACCAGAGTGCACAGCAGTGACACTGGGATGCTTCCTCATAACTCTATGCCTGAGTCGAAAGCACAGTCAGTTTTGCTTAGTTAAAAAAAAAAAAAAAAAAAAATCTTGGGGAAAAAAACCCTGAAATTTCCTAATAAATTTCCCTTTCTGTCTTTACAAACTTCTTCCCTTCCTGACATGTAAATTAAAGAAATGTCGGATTACTCCTTACAAAAGATCTGTGACATTAATCAGTTTATCTCTAGGGAACTTACACATCATTGTGCATCCCAGAAGTACTAAATTCAACCACGATCACAGTCAGTGCAGGTAGATTCTTGTTATGACAACGTATCTGTAGCCACAGGAGTGTTTTAAGAAATCTGTCCTATGGATTACATCTTGAAAATTCAAGAGTCTTTTTCTAGTATCCCAAATGGTTACTGCCTGAATCGCTGGTAAGTGTCAACAGAAAGTTGACTTCATATATGATGTGTTCTTGACTGTCAATGTGGAACAACTTGTAATGAGATACGGAAACATAAACAGGAGGTTATTTTATAAAGCCATATTCCCTATGGTTATATCAAACAAAATTTTGTTATTTCAGAGTCATTTCAACTTAACAGCCAGGAGAAGAGTGACAGTAAACCAACACGTGCATGGGATTTGAGCACTGGCAGCCAGCATCTGCAAGTTGAGTGCTCGCCCACCTGCTAACCAAGAGCACCTCTGGATGGTGGCAAAAAATAGGTGGCAGAATCAGCTTTTAGCTGTGACTTACTTGAGTGTCTTTGCTGAATTAACAACACAGTACAGACCGAAATTTTGGCTTAAAAGCCATGAATCGAACTATCGAAGGACTTGGTCTGGTTCCTGGAGCAGTCACACCAGAGGAGAACTGTGTCAGCCCCGAACCCCAACAGCTGCAGAGGCCCAGGGTCATGGCACTGAGATATGTTTCATCACCCAACCTCCATTTCCTTTTGAACACCTAAACAGTTTCTGTGACATCTCTGTAAACTGAAGTCAAACTGATGTCTCACGAAAAGTTTATTATCAGTGGTTTTCAGCCTGTAACCTGTGGACTCCCGAGGGCTGGAGCTTAATTTTAGAGTCTGAGAAAAATAACAAGAAAAGCTAGTTAAATGTCAGCAGCCTTAAATCTGCTATCTGGGGCCTGCACCTCTGTTGGAGTGTTAGCAAATCAGAAAGGATCTGAAAATCACTGAGCCCAGATATTAAGAGATCAGCCTGATTCCCTAATTCTCCACTTTATTCCCTAATTCACTCTCAAGACGAGAAGAGACTCCATCTCAAATGATCTCACCACAGCATCAGCTCCAAGCCAAGCAGATAAATGGCCTTGCAGAAAGCTCTCTCCATCAGAAATGGTGTGAATTAGGTCAAGGCTGGGATAACACCGAGATCAGGAAACAGGGCTTCCACGAAAGCCAAAAAGCTAAGTGCTAATGACCAGGAGAGCAATATATAATGAGCCCTTAAGAAGAACAACACATAACTAAGCCATATATTTCATGACTGCCAGTCAGCTGCATGTTGGGACTTTAATGAAGTTACAAGGCAGAACACAGGAGTATCTAATCTCCAGAGAACATTATTAGTGAAGACAAACTACATTTCACAATGCTGGCATTATTTTTGCTAGCATCTCATTAATCATTTAATGGTCGTTACTCATTATTTGCTTAGCCTGGGCAGAATACTCAGCTGTTTGAAA
The DNA here is from genome assembly GCA_013397275.1 of Burhinus bistriatus. Taxonomy (NCBI): domain Eukaryota; kingdom Metazoa; phylum Chordata; class Aves; order Charadriiformes; family Burhinidae; genus Burhinus; species Burhinus bistriatus. Next base: position 576,289 of record VYXH01010645.1, on the reverse strand, counting down.
ATACTCAGATTCAGGTGGTCCCTGCTCCACAGAGCCAAGAGTGCTTTAATTTGTTTCTGCTGCCACTGACCATCAGGAGTTTGCATACTGTTTGGAGGGAGGAAATACTGTCTATGTCCTTTTTCACGGGCAGTTGGAATGGAAGGTGATAAATTCTGCTGTGATAAATTGAAGATGCTGAAAGATTTCCAGGCAGTGAGGGGTAAAATCCTCTGCGGGCTTTGCAGAGAAAGAAGGCAATGATGCTGCTCCACTGTCCTCAGATACCAGTGGGAGACTGGTCCCCCAACTGTCTGAAAAAGGTAATAGAAAATAAAGCTCAGTTGCAACCTGCTGGTCTCTCAGGGTGTCTACCTGTGTGCCCAAGGGTTAGCACCTGAACTACAGAGCAACAAGATACTCGTCTGCAGGCACTGTTGCTGGTAAAGCTGATCCGTGGTGTTAGTGGCCTTCACTTAAACACAAGATGACATATTTCCTCTAAGCTGTGAAAAAGCATTAACCCTTGTCCTCTGAAAAAACACGGCCAGGTGGAAGGGGTCTTCCAATTCACCAGCTGAGAGGTGGCAAGAAGAGACCGGACAACAGTCCTCCTGCAGTGACCTGGCAGAACGTAGCTGCTGTCACGCCACAGGGATGCAGTGTTTCACCAGTGACTTACTCATCCTCCCAGCACCCAGTGGGAGGGGCCATGTGGATCCACGCTTACCCCCATAGATCGAAACTGAGGAGAGGAACACGTGTTGCTCCGTACCTGCTCCTTGTGGTCATACGGTGCTCATTCTAACCACACATTGTATGGAGGTGGCATCCCTGTGCGGCAATTAATGAGCCAAGAAATTAGGAAGGAAAAGGCATTCAGAGCTAAATTAATTTCATAGACGTCTCCTGCAGTCTGGGAATGTGCTGGGCTGGTCCTGCGTTCCTGGTTGGTTGCAGGGTAACTCCACAGCTGGCAACAGAGGCACAAAAAGGAGTGAGATGATAATTCAGGCTCCCGCGATGCTGGTGGGGGGACCCCAACTGCAGCACCCACTCAGGGCGGGACGGTCACCACTGTGGGGGCAGGTGTCAGAGCTGCTATGCCTTTGCAGATTGATTGCACATCACCCTGTTTTTACCAGGGGAAAATAAGTCCTTTTTTTGTGCCTTTGCATCATCTCAGAAGCAGCTGACCAACCCATGTAACAGTTTTCTAAAAATATTTTGCCTGAGGCAGATGTTCAGGTAAGAAAAAATTCAGTCCAGGTAATTAAATAATTTGTCAAAGTTATAAACAACTGCAAATGGATCCTAATGAGGTAACCCATCATCTCCCATGCCACGGGCCAGGAGCACTCCCGCCGGAGTGCGCCACGGGCCCTTCCCCACTGCCAGGACAAGTGCTCGTGGTAGTGGCTATTTCCAGCAGAGTAAGCTGTGGGATGGGTGAAATGTCTGCTCCTGGACACCAGCTTTCTTGGGGGAAAGAAGGTCTAGTCCCAGCACAGGAAAGGGACATTAAAGTGTGACAAAGCAACTCATACCCCCAGCAGCTCACTCATTGCTGAGGTTTGGGGGAGGCCAGGGAGCAAATGGGGTTACTGGCACAGCTGTAGTGCTTCTGCCTCCATCCTTCAGGGACCGACCCAACAGTGAGCGTGGAGCTGGTGGCACAGACACCCAGACACACCGTGCGGCTGGCCTTCTGCTGCCCAAATAAATATATGTGTAAGGGCTTGCTCTGGATACGCACACCGCGCCCAAGGCATGCATGCTGCACGCACAGCATCAGTGCTGCTCCAGCATCGCAGGCTCACGCGCAAAACTGACCGCACCGTTCTGCTGAATTTGTCCTTTAAACAACCGATTCAAATTTTGTGATGAAATCATTCTTTTCCCCAAAGCAAGAGGGACTGATGGCTGTGCTGCACCTAAAGGACTCTCCCCTATAGGGTGAGGGTTTCTGGCACCCGTACCCACCACCCTCTCCATCATCTGAGGCAAAAAGCCTACAGCTGGTATTTTACTCCCATAAAGGAGCAGGGAAGGGTGTCCCATTCTCTCTCCCCATGTTCTGCAGCACTGAGCCAAAAGCAAAAGGTTGTCCAATGTGGACATCCAGAAGCTGTGCTGAGGAAGGAGGACGGTGTTCCGCTGAGGATGGTGCCTGTATCCAACAGCCCTGGAGAGCCGCAGACAGCCTTGCGGCAGGCTCAGAAGGGTGACTACACCACCAGGGACATGGGGCAGGTTCCCTTGCTGGAGGAGAGGCCATAGATGATTTTAGTCTTTGTTTCCTCTTTGTTTCACCCTAGGAACTGAGTAATCAAATGTGCTTAGTTTTGAGAATCATTTTGAACATTTGCCCATACCTAGCAATTTACTTACCTCAAGGGTCCTTTCTCTCTCTCCCCAGGAAGCTCCTGATGTCTTTTGCCACAAATTAAGGAATATTCCCTTTCTTCTATGATTCAAAAACTCCGAGTCTCAGCTTTCAGTTACCAGTGAGATCCCAGATCACAACAGAGTGCAGTAATTATCCTGAAGCATCCTTTACAGCCCTCTAACATCCAGGCCACGCGATTGCATTTGGGAGAAGTAACATTCCCTTGTAGCTTGTGCTATCCAGAGGATGCTTCCTTCTCTGTTTACATCTTATTCTCCTGAGCTGTGCGAAACTATTTAGCCTTTACTATGTTTTTTTCCCAGGAGAGCTGGAAAGGCAAAATGATTTCTCTGAAGGAATTGTTCTACAGAGAATGCACAACACTTTCTGAACCCAAGTCAGCACATAAATGCAAGCTGTCAAATGAGAAACCCAACAAGCATTAAAGCAGTCGGGAAATGAGACAGGCTGCACCCTGGCTAAAAATCACCTGTGGAGTTCAGCTGGGGGTCCTGATGCCCTGTAACAGCAAAATGGAGGGATCCTGATGTCCTATAATGGCAAAACGGAAGCATTATCTGATTAGCCACGGGGTATTATTGTTGATAGATGAACATTAACAATCATTTCCACTCGCAGGTAAAGGAGAACACAAATATTATGGTTGGTGCAATTGTATTTCATTAAAGTAATTGTGTGAGTTGCTGTTTAGATTGGAGGAGATGACACTGGGACCCTGCGAGTCAGGGTGTGTCGCACACCCGCTGTATGGCCCATGAGCAACTATAGGTACCCCTGCCCGCTCCTCCCTTTCAGCGCGATCCCATCAAGGCAACCAGCCCTGCAATGGGAGCCAGAGTGGGCAGTAACCTCACTGCTGGCAGCGAGTGTGCTTTGGTGGAGATGATTCCTCTGTTTTTTTAACAAAATCGGTAAATGCAACACCATTTTTTTTCCCCTTTCCTGAATGCATGTGGAAACCTGAGCTGAGAAGAAATCTGAAAATGTTTGCCGATGAAAGCTGAGGAGAGGGAAATGGTGTTGAATATGTCAGAAAAAAACTAAGCTTCCTTGTGTGGCAATGAGCTGTATTTATCTGTAAAGTAAACTTTCAAGAAGAAAAGAGGAATTGCCTCTAGGATAGTTAAAATGGACAGAAGATGATAATCCAGTCCCATGGGACAAATGAGCTAGCTGCTCTGATTGCACCATACCTTCTGATGGGGAGCAAGAAGAAGCCCCAGTGCAAAGGCCCTGGGTACAGTACAAATGTCACAGTATGTGTATGATATGTGGCTGAGAGCAGCCTTTGCCCCAAAGTGCCATTCCAGGCTTTGAAAGCTATTGATTCTCATAGCCTCCTGACTGAAGGGTTGATCCTTTCAGCCCATTTTCATAGGGAAATCTGAGTTCACAGTGATGTGGCATGCTCAGAGCCAGGCGTGTGCTCCCTGCCTTCCCCGTGCCTTGCTCAGGGCTGGGGATCTGCTGCACCGAAAAGGAACAGGCGGGCAGCAGTAACACAGATGAGCTCATTTGACTCGCCTGGTTTCTCCCGGCCGATGAATCGCTCAGCAGCCCTCAATCAGTGGAGAGGCCAGCTCACAGGCATCCACCGACGGCTCTCCATTGAGAGGTAGCATCTTCAGGAGGGAGGGACCCAGCACTACCGAGGCTGTCACTGGTTGGCACATGGGACAGCCCTGAAAATGAAAAACAGGGCGGAAAAAACAGCTGCCGGAGGCTGTATCCATCTGCTCACCTAGAAAAGCTACCAACTGCCCTGGAAGATAAGCACTGGGTGAGAGACAGACCTGTGAAAGCTGTGTGCCAGCAGGGAAGACCCAGCACAGAGTTTTCCCCCTGCCACAGCAGGTCTCTTCCATCCCCATCCTCCTGCCCCAACCGGCTGCAGGCTGAGCTGCATCCCCGGCCCCGCGGCAACGGAAGGGAGAGCGAAGGGAGGCAGGCTGTGCCAGGCAGCCCAGGGATTTCCCAGGAGGAGCACCCCTGGCCAAAAGAACACGATGGACCGTTTCCGGATGATCTTCCAGTACTTCCAGTCCAATTCGGAGTCTGTAATGAATGGGATCTGTGGGCTGTTAGCCCTGGCTAGTGTAAAGATGTATACCTGCTTCGACTTCAGCTGCCCCTGTCTGCCCTGGTACAACATGGTATACGGCTTGGGGATCATGTTCGTACCCCCCATCGCCCTCTTCCTCTGCGGCCTCATCCTCAACAGACAGTCCCTGGTGATGCTGGAGGAGTGGAGGCGACCGCAGGGGCACAGAAAGAAGGACCTGGCTGTCATCAGGTGGGGTTTGCACTGGGACTGGCGTCCCTCCTTTCACCTCCCGCTTAGCTGTCTCGCCTCCATAGCTTTGATCTTCCTGGTAATTAATTATCTTCTAAGCTCACCTCCCGAGACCCTTCTCCATGAGCCTGGAGGGGCAGGGGCACGGTAAATGCATTTACAACAGCAGAAATGAAGGCAGAGCCTTATCCCATCCCAGCAGAGGAGGGCAGGAATGCCTTGATACCAACAGCTGGATTTATGCTGCCACCCTGGGAAACTGCGTTACTGCCTGCCCTGTTGTGCACACGCAGAGTTTCTCCTGGGGCTTACACGTGCAAAAAGATGAGGTATTTCCACTTAAATGTGCAGAAAGAGTGCAGAAAATTTCCATCATGGTCATTCTTTATCCATAGCCTTGTGGTTTCCCTCCCTTCAGTTGAGTTTTTACTGACTTATATTGGCGGAAGGGAGAGGAGAATCACATTCAATCTGTTACATACAAATTGCCCAGGTTGGCACAGAGTGGGGCAAGAAAGGCTGCAGAGAAAAGCAATTTTCCAGGTAGAAACTGAGCTGATGAGAAAAGAAAGAGTGAATGAAGAAGACAAGGGAGAGCTGACAAGGACTTGTGTGTGGGAAACATAAGTATACAGTCAATGCCAGCACATGAGAGGAGTGTGCACTGCATTGAATGCAGGCAGCACGGATTTCACTGGGAGGCAGCACCAACTTCCCAGAGCGGAAGAGGCATTAGCTGGAGTAATGCTGGGGACAGTCCTGGGAGTCAGCTCCCTGGCTCTGGGACGGCTGCTTGGCATAGGGCATCTTGCATCCGTCAAGGCTCTGGATGAGGAGAAAGCTCCCAGCATTTACCCACTCCTCTTTCTCCTGCCCCAGGTACATGTGTTCCTCCATCATGCAGCGAGCCATGATTGCCCCTGTTGTCTGGATCGTAATCACTCTCCTGGATGGCAAATGCCTGATCTGCGCTTTCAGTGGCTCCGTGGATCCTGAGAAGTTTATGGGCTTTGCCAATGCCAGCCCAGTGCAGGTGCAGCAGCTTCTGGCCAAGGTGCCCTGCAAGGATGACGAGCTCATGAGGAACAACACATCCCGCAAGGCAGTGTCCAGGTACCTGCGCTGCTGGTCCCAGGTAGGTCACTGCCAGCAGAGCCCCCCATGTCGGCGAGGTGGCCAGGCACCATCATCTGGTCCTGCTTTTCCTTGATTTGTCATAGCTTCACCACAGTCAGGCTGGGAGCAAGACTGTTCTTTGCTTCTTTATGCCCCCAAATGTTGCCACCCTCAGTGATAATCTCCAGAGTCACTCAGGTAGGGAAAAGGAAGGACATAAAGGATGGTTTAATTAACAGAACTTTGTTCCTAGAAGGACCAGCAACTTCTAAACTCAGATAATAAAAAGCAGGTTGCAAGGAATATAGTTGTCTCCTAGGGCCCTGTCCAGTGTCAGAAGACCTTTCTAACTGCTAACCTCACAGGTAGGACATGCTGCTTTAAGGACAGTGCAAGCTGAGACAGACGAAAGCAGCTCACTCAGGAACAATAGGAGAACAGGGCATGAAGGGGAGAGGAGCCCTGGCCAGCCCCTGCTCTTGGTACAGGAGTGCCAGGTCGGGGATGAGGACCGATGGGAGGGCATTGAAAACAAGCTCTTCCTTCTTCCCAAAGGGAGCTGCGCATAGTCTGGGCTGTCTTCATCCTGCTGCAGGGACTCCTGGGCCCTGGAGCCAATGTAAGTGGCAGATGAAGATCTCACTGGAGATAAGCGAGCACCAAAGGAGACCACTGAAGTCCCCTTCCCCTGGGGCACTCCTGTGCTGGAAGCAAATGCCTGGCTGCTCCAGGCTAAATTTGCAAACAGTTTTCCTACTGCATGCACAGATAAATGTCCTATATTCACTGGGAGGAGATTACACTCACCCTCTGAGTGCAGTTTGGGGGTGCTGGACTTCAGAGACAGATCAAGGATGGGAGTCCAGATATGCCACATCTCCCCTCCAGCCACACAAATTCCCTGTCTTGGTGATACAGGCAAACAGCTCATGCCTGTCCTTTTGCCTGTCTTGCTCCTGTTCCACTGCTTATTTCTTCTCACCCAGGCACTCGGCTGGAGCATTTTGTTGATCCTTATCATAGCAGCTTTTCTCGCCCGCTGGCTCAGACCTTGCTTCAACCAGGCCACCCTCCTGCAGGCACGTCACTGGAGCAACTACATTGACATCGAGCAAAAGATTTTTGAGGAAACCTGCTGTGAGCACAGCCGGCTCTTTGCTCACAAGTGCATCCTCCACTTCTTCGAAAGTATGCGGCAAGAGATCAAACTACACAGCTTCAGCTTGCCTAGGGAGGGAGAGGGGGCTGAAGGAGAGGAAGATCTTCTCCAGGGCATCACAGATCAGGAGCAGGTGAATAAACTTCTGAAAATGTGGTACTATGAGAAACCTCCCCTGGATGTCAGCCAGGTGACCCAGAGGCATCCCCCAGGGCAAGAGAGATCCCCTCTGCCCTGGGCAGACACCCCGGGTACCTGGTCCAAATTACCCCAGCACACCAATGTGTAACGGGGTCTTTGTCCTGCAGACACTGAAGGGGCACTGCCATACCTCTGCACAAAGTAAGGACCAGTGGGTAGATGACAGTGGTGCTCACATCATCCTCCAAAACCCCAACCCCAAAAGCTCCAATCCAGGGTGTGCCTAGCAAAACCTCCAAAATAAACTAGCTCTGAAGATTCAAAGGTCCCAGACTCAATCACTCTTAATGACATTTCTCAACCAAGGGCTCTGCGTAGCACTTTTGTCATATTAAAGAGTGTGCAGCTCCTTACAGCTGTGATAAAACCCTTCTGGCTTGAGGAATGATTTAACCGAGGCAGCAACATCTGGCTGCATATGCAAACCAACTGGAGCAGCAGCTTCATAGAGGTGTGAGGAGCTCCTGCCCATTTCAGTGAAACCTCATTCAGAGAGTTAGCAGTGCTGACACTGAAATGATTTAATTGGCAACTCTTTTAGTACCACACCAACATGTTTACTCAAAAAGGCAAAACCACCTTCTATGTCTTCCCATCTGCTGAGAGCTCTGTCTGCCCCCAGCCCAGCTGCCAAACTGTTCAGCCCCCCTCTAACAACCCGTCAATACTTCCATGCATTTTCAGAACAAAATATGGCAACACACTGAAATTCATAAATTTAACAGAAGGTACCTCTGGATAAGTGTCCCGGAATGAGTTGGATTTGCAGAAGGAAAAGGAGATGGAGGCTCCATATCCAGAGCCATGGGACTGTGCTGGGGTTCAGGTGGCTGCTCTAAGCACTGGCATTGGGCCATGGAAAGGACACACTGTCTCTGCCTGAGAAGTCTGAACATAGATTTTAAACATTCCCCTGATAAATTTTAGTACAAACCAATCTATCCAGAGGATCATCCTTGCATCACCTAGTTGGGCATTTCCATCCTTAGTTTCAACACTGTTTGAATGTAACCTTATCTCTGAGCCTCTAATGCTAATTACTTTTTTACCTGCCTTTTTCCAGCCCCTGTTGTAGATGGTGCCAACCATGGTGCCAGTTTGACTGACATTTCTGTCCAGCATTGCTGCTTGGATGCATTAAACTCCTTACTGCAAACTAACCCAGTACAGGCACATCTGTTCCTCCAGGCTGAGGCTCATGCTGATGCCCACTTTGTCCCTGGGAGTGAAGGATGCAAGGTGGTGGGGCTGTGAGGAGGGGGGGTGAAGAAGAAACCTCTCCTTGGCTGTGCATGGATAGATGGAGCAAGCAGGGCCTCCAGGAGGAAAGAAGAGGGTGGGAAGGGGGCAAAGAAACCTGCCACTACCTTGTGACTAAATCCAAAATGAGGGGTCGAATTGAAAACACATATTAATCCCCCAAATTAACTTGTCGAGCAGCTGGGAGGTGGATCACCTCCTCCCCAGGATGTTTGTGTGTACAGGGTCAGGGAGGGAGGGAGATGTTCAGCAAAAGACAAGGAGGCCAAGTAACTCCATGGCCCACCCGTGAGCAGCTGCACCCATCTGCCCGCCAAGGCCCAGTGGGAGCTGCAGGGTGCAGAGGGATGGGCTGCAGAGCTTTTCCTATTTGCATAACAAAATCAGCTCTGGCTGAATCCCTGAGCTCCCCTGGACCTGCTCAGAGAGGGCACAAAGCCAGCTGTGGCCTGTGCTGGTTGGGAATGACACAGCGGTCTTCCCATCTAGAGCTATTTGGGTCCAGGGAGCTTCTGAGCTCTCCTTTGAAACCAGCATTGCACTTTGGATTTCGTCTGTTTTACTTTTATCGGACACATCACAAATCTCAGGCTGAGACTCAGCTCAGACTCACCACTCCACACTAGTCAAATTGGCTGTTTTCCTAACCAGCTCAGAGCAGAGGTCTGCAGCTCCCCTTTGCATGCTGCTTTCCATGTTCTCAGGTTTTAAGTCATCCCAGCGTGGCCACAAAATACAAAATGCAAAAAAGGGGAAGAGAAACAGCTTTGTTATCTGTGTCAGGAGGGAGAAAACCAGAGGATTTAAGGGTGCTGCCATAGTCTTTTGGAGGTCTACAAAGGCTCACACGCTGCTGGGAGGGTCAGTCATCACAGGCTAGCTCCAGCTGGATGGGGCCGTGGGTGTTCATCTCTCCTAGCCTCCCTGAGACCTGTGCTGTGTTTCCCTTTGAAGCCAGAGAACTCTTCTCCAGAGTTGTAAATGGTATCTGGCACCTCATGATGGGACAAAAGGCAACAGGCCCAAACCCAAAATGCAGGAAATTCCATTTAAACAGAAGAAAAGACTTATTTACTTTGAGGACACAATTAGATGTGTCCATGAGCATGCTTTGAGCAGGGAGGGTGGACCAGACAATCTCCAGAGGTCCCTTCCCACCCACTCTGCTAGGAGTGTGCACCCTCCTGTGAGAGTGGGAGCAGAAAGGGTCGTTCACAATCTTCAGCAGCTCTTTCCCTCTCAGGGCTGGTCTGATGCCCGACCTACAGATGAGTCTGATGTGCTTAGGGATCCTCAACTGCCAAGAGCCCATGAAACAGCAGGGCTGATGGCAAAGACAATTTCCCCAATCTCTTCCCAAACTCTCCTGATGGGAATTGTGTCCTCTCTGTATCCTACATTGACTGGGACATGCAAAGCCCACCTGACTCCCTGGCTTGGTGTCTGTCTTGGCGTCCAGGTGCAGGACCCCATGCTGGGAGGGACTTGGGCATGTACCGTCTCTCCCAGGAGTTGGTTTCCAAAACATGAGCAGGCAGAATTGCGGGAGGAATCATTCACTCTGCCTTCTCTTGCAAATCAGTTGGTGTGAGCTTTCTGCTGTCAGTCCACCAAAACAAGGTCCTCCCTAACAAGGCAACACAGAAAGAAAGACTCAGGCGTTGGCTTCTATGGGCTCTGTTTCAAATCCCACTGACTTATTGCTGGCCTCAATGAGTACTGCCAGTGCTGTACACCAAGCAAGCTCAGACCCCTCATTCATGTTTAATGAAAGGCAGGGTTTTCCCAGAGATCAAAAAGCTCTCTGCTTTTTACAAGGTTGATTCATGCAGGCATTGATGTCAACTGCCCTTCAAAAAGCCACTGGCCAGGTGAACAGGGAAGCCAGCCTGAGCTCTTAGCTAGCAATACAATAAGACTCATCTATATTCATGTAAGCAAATCTCTTCCCGTTTGATGAGATCATGCAATTAACCTCTCCACAGCAGGCAGAGCTAAGACTGACCAGGTATTACCCATGTGCTTTGTGCTCACCTCTGTGGTGGCATCTCAAGGTGAACTTAGTATCAACTAAGCCCCAGGGCTGGTGTGGGGGGAGATGTCAGAAACCACAGCACCGACTAATGGTCAAAACTCCTAGTTTGGCTTCCTACCTCTGTATTGACGCACTGCAAAACCTTGGGGAAAAGTATTGCCCGCATGTCACCCATCTATGTACATCTTGCCTCGGTGATGTGTCTCACAGCCACCAATGCAGCCGTGCTGGTGGCCAGTCAGATATATCTTGATAGCCACATCAACAACACAGATGGTGCCTGGACCGGAGGGACCGAATGCCTTGCAGGTAGTCAATACCGCAACAAGCTGTTTTACGGCCACTTGTCCCAGTATTCCCCCATCTTTTGGCTAGTTTCAAAGCTGCTTTGTGAACTGGGAATATAGGTGCAGGAAAGCACCAATAACACAATCCAATTCTTATATGTCTGTGCTGTAGGACTTAAGCCTGGCCCAACCACTGCTATCACATCTCATTAATGTTGGTCTCAGTTCTGGAAAGCTGGGGAAGAGTCTGTCTAGCCAGCTTTGTGCTGGCAAATGTGCACAGGTTCTCTGCACTGGAAAGCCCCCAGGTCCATAGAGCTGACAGCAGCGAGCTAAACTGAGCACCCCAGCATCAATGTCCAGGACACATCCACCAGAGACCTGAGCTGGTTCTACCTGGGCTGCTGCTGGTGCGCAAAGAATAGGATGGGCAATGCAGGCATTCAGGTCCACTTGAGTCCTGATCATTTGGTGTTGCTACTGAATTAACAAATCCAGGTAACATGGCATGGCTAAATTGTCAGCAATCCCATGCTGTATGGACCAGCCAGCCCAGCACTCAACTAGCTCAGTCATTCCTGCACCATGCATGGGAAATGTGCCCTTAGACACCTTAGCCTCAGGTCAAGACATATGGCTAAATCCCAGCCCCAGCCTCTGCTGCTAAATGGATGCACATTTCTGGCTCAGGTAGTCCTTTCTCTGCTCTTCCCAGCAGGATTCCAGTGATCTTCAGAGGAGTGGCAGCTCCATTGCACCCTCAGCCCCCAGGGCTGCTGGTACCTGCTGGCTTGATGGGCAGGAAGGGTTCCGCACAGTCCATGCCTGCAGGCAGTCTGGTACCTCTGGGAAACACGGTCCCTCAGGGGACAGTGGCTGCCTTTGGGCCAGGGACGTCACTGGCAGGATTTACACATCCTTCTTGTATTCCCCGTTCCTGCACATCCTAAATTTATCAAGGGGCTGGGATTATGCCCACAAAAAGTGGCTGCAAGAAAATTGTTCAGCCTCTGTCACTCAGGAACAGCTGCTGTTCAGAGCAGAGTGCACTCAAGCCCTTCAGAAATGCCCATTGAAAGTAGGTGAAAAAGAGAAAATCTCAGGAAAAACCTGAATCTCAGAGCTCTGCTGGGCAGGGAGTGCTTCCTGAGAAAGCAGAGGCACCCAGGGCTCAGATGCACTTGGCAGGACCCGCCTGCGGAGCGGGATACATCCTCTGTCCCCTGTCCCTGCAGCCTTCTCTTCTTTCTCTGGCTGTTTTTCTCCAGCCCTAAAGCCAGGAAAAGCACTATGTGCCTCTGGATGTCACCAGGCTATGCGAGCCAGGATTTGAAGGACATTTTTGCAAGCCCCGAGGGCACAGAGCTATGAAAACCAAGGAGCTACAACTGTTATCTTGTAAGTCTGTCTGAAATGAGGACATTTGCAGGATGGAAGGGAGCCCATAGCAGACCTTGGAAGTACCAATACAACATCCCAGAGCACCAAGAGCTTTACCCCTCTTTCTTCTGCTTTTCCTCTTCCCTTCCCTCCACAGAATAAACCAGAGAAAAGGCATTACTCAGTGATGCAGAAGCAGGTACAGATCAGGGGGCTGGCAGACCTGTGAGGCACTTGCATCAGATGCTGCCAGGGTGATGCAAATATAGAGGGAGGGGAGAAGCTCTGGCATCCCACTTTTCCGTGTGTGCCAGCACTGTAGAGGTGGGGCATCCCATTCTGTCCTGGGAGGAGCATCCACCTCCTGCATTTGCAAACAGGTTCACAGAGGCCGACCAGCCAACTCCCCTTTCTGCCCAGGGCACAGATTGCTCTGGGGAGGGCACAGCCATGGTAACACCTGCACCCTCCAGCCAAGGGGACCGGTGACCAGGAGACTGCAGAAATGGGGACGCGGAGAAGAACAAAGCCAGGTTTAGCAAATCAGAAACAACCTAGGTCCCTCAGACCCAAAGAAGAGCAGGAGGAAACAAACTCTGAACTTTTGCAAGCAGCAAAATCAGCAGAAAAAAATGTTTTCATTTTCTGGTTTAAATACTGGGGCTGTAAGAGTGTGTAAATGAGTGCGTGAACTGCACAGAGACTCGTTGATGCCCATCTTTGAAGAGGGGGGCTGAAAGAATGAAGTAAACCAAAGCCACAGCTTGGACCCCAGTGGGGGGAGGAGTCACATCAAGGGAAGATGGACAAGTTTCGGATGATCTTCCAGTTCCTCCAGTCCAACCAGGAGTCGTTCATGAACGGCATCTGTGGGATTATGGCCCTCGCCAGCGCCCAGATGTACTCAGCCTTTGATTTCAACTGCCCCTGCCTGCCACACTACAACCTGGCCTACGGGCTGGGCATCCTCCTGGTGCCCCCCTTCATCTTGTTCCTGCTGGGCTTTGTGCTGAACAACAACGTCTCCATGCTGGCAGAGGAGTGGAGGCGACCCCAGGGCCAGCGAGGGAAGGACCCGGCTGTCCTGCGCTACATGTTCTGCTCCATGGCACAGAGGGCCATGATCGCCCCTGTGGTCTGGGTCTCGGTGACGCTGCTGGACGGCAAGTGCATCACCTGCGCCTTCTGCACCTCGGTGCCTGTGGAGACCCTGGGCAACGCCAGCCACCCCGGCCTCTCCCAGGGGGAGATGAAGAGGGTCCTCGCCCGCATCCCCTGCAAAGAGATCTACGATGGACAGGAGTTCATTGCCAATGAAGTGGCCGTCAGGTACCTGCGCTGCATCTCGCAGGTAAGAGGCATCATGGCTGTGCCCTCACTGGTGGCTTGGGGTTAGGCACTGCCAGCCTTAGGTCTTTCATCGAGGGAATCTTCTTGTTGAAATCAAGCTGCAGGAGGAGAAACTGGTGATTTTGCAGGCATACAAGGCATTCAGACTCAGCTCCAGAGAGTTACACCTCCAGCGTGGTGCAGAGACTGAAGCTCTAGGTCATCCTGATAATTCAGTCCCTCCTCCTGCCTGGGCAGCCTGGGGCTGCAGGGCAGCAATACACGGCCAAGCTGTATGCAGAGATTCATTTAGAGCAAGTTCAGAAGGGGCTGATGTGGATGTTACTGCCTGGCTGGTGGGCTGTCACCCCCTCCCGGAACCCACCGGTTACCCGTGGTTGCTCTTGCTGTTTATTATATAGGCTGATAACCATCTATGCCACTTGCTTCTGCTGCTTGCATGGAAACAGCCAGCATGTGTTTATTAACCATCCCAGGGAACCACAAACGAAGAATTGCCACTAACCGCTTGTCCTGTGCTTAATTCCTCTCAAGGCCTCTGCTTCTGGCCACGTTGAATGGTCTGAGCCACTCTGGTCACTCCTGTACTCCTGTTTAAAAGCAGCTCCTCTCCCTGACCTCCTTAGGGCAGACAGGAATTATTATCCCCAGTTTAAGAGAAATGGAGACACAGGGACTTCTCCAAAGACACAAAGCAGATTTTCCTAAGTAGACCCCAGTTCCCAGCTGCCAGGAAGCACTGGGAGCTGCCAAACAAGAGGTGTCACCTAGATATCCCCCTTCCAGGTGCTCTTTTAGGGGGCCGCATTTACAGTGAGGTTCACCCTCGTGAGGTCTGCCTGCACAGCCCGGCGGCAGCCTGAGCTGAGACGGATGGTGAACGAGACAGACCGGTCCTGGCTCTGCCCTCATCTCACCCTTCCTGTCAGACCCCATTAACGGGGGAGCCTGTCACCACTGCTCACCCACGGTAGATGTTACTAAGTCCAACAGCTCAGGAAAAGGGTTAGGCAGCTGCATACACCCAGGGAGTATCTGGAATGATGTTAGTTGCGAGTCAGAGGACACAGACTATCCTGAACCCAGGTGAGGCACGGCCATATCGGAGGCAGGACCAAGGGCTGGGCGCAGGATTCAGTCTGGTGTTATTTATGGTCACTGCCTGCTGATGCCCTACACAGCGAGAAGTGGAGAGGTGCTGCCTGTGTGGGTGCATCGAACAAAATTTCAGCACAGATGCACTGACATGGTACATAAGGTCTCCTCATCCAGCTTTGCAATGTAAACGCAGCCAGATGTCAAACGGCCCAAAGTGGAGCCAGGCTTGTTTGCAGCCCAGGGGGCTCCTGCCAGCTGGTGGGAAGTGGTAGGTGCGTGCTGCCTGCCTGTGACGGGTACACTTCCTCCCTCGTCCCTGCAGGCTCTGGGCTGGTGCTTTGTGCTGCTGATGACCATGCTGGCTTTCTTGGTCAGATCCCTCCGGCCCTGCTTCACCCAAGCCGCCTTCCTGAAGAGCAGGTACTGGTCCCACTACATTGACATCGAGCGCAAGCTGTTCGACGAGACGTGTGTGGAGCATGCCAGGAGCTTTGCCAAGGTCTGCATTCAGCAGTTCTTTGAGGGTATGAGCACAGACCTGGTGGCCACTCGCTGCCACCCACCCAGGAAAGCCCCTGAAGATGTGGGGGAAGCTGCTGAGAAGCTCCTGGGCATCACCGACCAGGGCACCATGAATGTGGCTCTGAAGAGCTGGCACAGATGCAGGCCCCCACTGCACCTCCACCCACCTGCCCTCCCCAGCGGCAATGGCTGGGCAGGGGAAAAGCAGCCCCCTGTGCACCCCCCTGCACCCCGAAGGGAGGTGGCTGCCTACTACAGCCGGGTGTGAGGGGATGCAGGGCTATGCAGTCGCAGAGCCGTGCTTTTGGGAGAGGGGCTGCAGAGAGGGCAGGCAGGTGGGCGTCCGACCCAGGCAGAGGCAAGGGCCAGCACCATGGGGGTTGTGGGGGGACAGGCACCCAAAGGGTTCAGCGGTGCTGGTGCAGTCCCATCTGCTCCCACATCCAATCCTACAGCATTGGGAATTCAGGCAACGAGTTTTGTACCAAGCGGGATGGCTACTCAAGGTCATGATGGACAAGCCCTGGGGATGTTGGAGGGTGCTATGTGGCAGCTGGACAGATGTGCTGGGTGTCCCGCACCACCAGGTTGTGTTGTGGTGGTTGCCAAGGCAGACACTACCAGATCTGCAAAACTTCCTTTCTTTTACCACGTGCTCAGCACCAGGCGTGGATTTAGGCAGTATTAACAGTGCCCTGGTGGGGAAACAAGCTGGGGGTGCCCCTTTCTCATGCCAAGCTGTGAAACCCCAAAAGTCTCCCCATTAACACCCACACACACACACAACATCCCCACAGACACCCACAGCTTCCAGGCCAAGAGAAGCTTTAAAACAAATTTGACCCAAGCAATGAGCTAGTGAAGGGACAACCCATATTGCATTGCACATGATGGGAATGCCGTGGTTGGTGTCACGGGTACTATTCAACGAGGAGCCCACAGAGATGCTCCTTGAAGGAAACGTCTAGACAAAGAGAGCGGCTATCACTCAGCAGCACAGAGGGTGGGGGAAAGGCCAACCCTCTGTCACGAATTCACTGCAGGACAGTTTGTTCTTGCAATTTTACCTGGATTCCTCCCTGACACAAAGACTGATGTTAAAAACCTGCCTGGGTGTTTGTTTAAGGAGCCAAATAAATAATTCAGGCTTACAGTTCAAGCTCTGTGCTCAGGCACAAGGATTTATAAAAGCTATTTACAAAAGCTGTTGGCGTTTCTTTGTTTGAAAAGGACTAAGGAGGCCCCTGGGCCAAGCCCGGGGTACTGAGGCCATGCGAGTCGGGGTGCTTTGCCACTGCATGGTGGCCAGCAGCGAGCCGGCCCTGGCCCTCGGAGAAGCCAGGGAGGCACCGCTGACCCTATGCAATACCAGGTGGTTGCCCATTTCCATAGAAACTGAGGATGACGGGATGCAGGCCCTCGAGGTGACTATGGAAATTGCAGCCCGCAAGAGCGTTCCCTGGTGGCCCCGATTTCATTAGCAACATGCAGAAGGAAAACCCCTTTTGAGAGATGAGTTTTACCCGCGTCGCATCCCTTTTGAAATGCTCATCCCCTTGAAATTTCTGCTGCCGTGTTCTTGTTCAAACCAACTTATTACAGCTGGCTGGTAACTGAGGTGACTGTCGTTTGCATAAACCTTAATTATCGGTGTGTAACTCCACAGAGGCTGTGGGGAGAGGAGAACAAAGGACCAAAAATGACGAGGAAATTCACCGAGCTGCTGTGAGAGTGCCTTAGCAAGCTCGTAGTCAAGGGCAGGCTGAATCTGGCTGATTCCCAGGAGAAAGGAGCATGACACAGATTTATCATTAATCTTCACACCCCAAACTTTAATTAAGGCACCTGCCCAGAAATTAATAGGCACAAAACCTGATTTACAAAGCAAAGGAGACTGAAAGATAAAGGCAGTTAGTTTCCACTCCTATTATTTGCAGTTCAGCGCTGTTAATGGCTGACCGAGAAAGGCCCGCTCAGAGCCCCCACAAAGGCGAGCAGCATGCAGGGCTGGCGAGCTCTGCCACAGAGCCATTAAGATACCGAAAAAACAGCGGGCATTTGCAAAGAGAAGCTTTCGCACTTTTAATTTAGTTTTTTTGGATCAGAGCTCTGCCCCCATGCAGCAACTCCAGCAGTCGCAGAGACCCTGCAGAGCAGGCAGGGTGCCCTCTCTTTCCTGGATTTTGCGGATATCTTTCATTGCCTTTGGGAGGAGACCCTTCACCAGGGAACCCGAAACGGCCCCTGGGATTTCAGCCGGGCTGTGGTCCTGGTGCTGAGCCCGGTTAGCAGCAGCACCCCGAGCACGGAGCGAGCCCCACGGCGCCCAGCCAAGCCGGCAGGAGCTGGGCAGGCGGAGAGCCAGCCCTGGGCAGGCACGGAGCCAAGGGGTGCACCGCACCCAAACACCCGGGAGCTCCAAAAAGCCACCCAGGGACTCTAAATCTGGGGGTAAGAAAGAGGACTTGGTCCAAAAATCCCAGCTGAACTGCCGACACTGGGCTGAGCTTAGCTTTGCTCTGGGTAGAGGGGAATGTGGGTGTTGCTGAAGATTTGCCTGTGCTGAAGACATCCTCTGGGCAGGGCTGAGTTTAACCCCAGGGACACGACGATAAGGAGGCTGGGGAAGGAGGACGTGGGCCTCCGGCCTCTGCAACAGGCTGGGCAGGAGCTGGGGCCGTGGGACAGACAGCAGAGAGGAGGGAGCAACGGAAGGAGAACGTGAGGCATGCTCAGCTGCCTCGCAGGCATCGCTCCGCAGAGGAAGCAGCGAGCGGAAAAGCCGAGCCGGGCCAGGAATGCACCACACTCACCAAATCTCAGGCTGTGCCCAGCCCCGCACGCGTGGCTTCCCCAGCCCCGCTCAGCCCCCACCGCCCTCTGCAGCAGCCTCGCTGCTCGGTCCCGGGCGGTGGGAAGCAAAACCTGGCCACCCTGCAGAGCTGGTGACGGTGGGTTCCTGCTTCTCCCAAAAACCCAGCCAGGCTGGCGTCTTCCCAGCTGGCTCAGCCGGCTTCCGTGCACAAAAGCAGCAGTTTCTGCCCCTTCACGTAGGACCAAGGGCTTCTCCCACACTGCCCCTGCCTGCCTAGGGTGGCTTCAGGCTCCTGCGCAGCTTGGGTACCACCCTCAGTTGAGCCGGATCCCACCAGCACGACTGCATCCCCTGGGGACCACGGGGGCTGCATCCACCCCCCAAGCTGGGGGGCTCCAGCATTTCCCCTTTGCACCCCAGCAAGGCGCCTCATTGCCCCCGTCCCCCAGGCAAACCCTGGGCCGTCCCGGGGCCAGGCTTTGCACAGCTGCATCGTGGGTCTGAAAAAGGACGATGTGCTTTTTCCAGTGACTCATTCTCAGCCTTTCCTTTCCTTTTTTTTTTTTTTTTCTTTTTAAAGGCACAACCTCAGCCTTGCACCCAGCAGAAGCCAAGCGCCTGCTCTTCGCCCCACCCAAGCACAGGGCCCAAGAACAACCTCCTCCCTCCTCCCAAAAGCCGACGGCACGTTACAGAAAAAGGAAGCTGCCAAACTCTTAGCGCTGTTTTCATCAGCTTTCGCTTTGCCCATCAGCCGGGCCTCAGCCGCATCCCCTCTTCTGCAGAGCCCACGCGCTGCCGGGAACCCCCCACAGCCGGAGCCTGAGCAAAAGCCACACGAGGAGCTGAGAAGGCTCCAGAACTGGTTTCAACAGCTTTTGGAGTAAGTGACTTCATTTTGTCTTGCTTTCATGCCTGTTTCGGGGGAAGACTTTAACAGAGCGTGCTAAAAAATGTTCTGCTGCAAACAACTTTTCTCCTCCCCTCCTACCCGTCCCTCTGTCTCCCAGATGGGCACCATAACCCCCAAGCAGAGGAAGGGTAACCCCTCCCAAATGCCATACTTCCCTTTGCCAGCTCCTCTTATTTTTACTTTGCCGGTTGCCAGGCGCTGTCAGGAAGGTCACAGGGCCTTGTTTATCAGGGCTGTTCGCTGGTAACTCTAATAAAAGGGTTTGAACCCCATGCACGAGAACAAGTTTGCAGGTTTAGCGTCTGGCTGCACATGTCGGGTACCAAGAAAGCACGGCAGACGGAGCTGGGGGCCTGGCTCCCCGTCATGTGGCTGCACTTTTTGGATGGTCTATCTCCTTTGCCGAGGGAATTTTGCATATGGAAAACTGGGAACATGCAGGAAGACATTAAGGGCTGCTTGTCTTCGAACTCTGCAATATCACAGCATGACTTTAAAGGGATTGCCATGGGTTAGATACAGCAGGGAACAGCGGCCAAACTTCTGCCCCCTTTCCCCTCTGCTGCCCCACAGAGGAAGGGGGTGAAACAGGATTCGGTGGGGCAGCAGATGAACCAAAGCAAGGGAGTGACTTAAAGCACAGTGCATGAGCGAGCCTTGTACAAGAGACCATAAGGATTAAGGCGCCTTTGTCTCCTCTGCATGAATGTCCCCATAGCCTTTTCCCCACAGCTGGGGCTGGCCTCGGGAAGCCTTCCTCCCAGCTCAGCTGGGAGATGGGGGCATCAAGGCAGATTTCAGGACAGCCCTACTGTGAGTCAGGGCTCCCCAGGAGCCCCGGATGTGTGCCGATGCTGCAAGCTGCCGGAGACAGTTAGTTGGGTGCCCAGGTCCTTCCTGTCTCCAGCAAACCCCAGTGACAGCAGTTCCCCTGAGGCCAGTGGGTTTTGTCACATGGATGAGGGCTCCCGGAGCTCGCAAGGTGCTCGGGGCTTCCTGAGATGAAACTCTGTGGGGATGCAGCACAGATGGAAAGTCAACTAAGAAATTAATTAAATGCAGGTTGCAGGTGGCATGGGGGAATGGGCATCACTGCAGAGGGCACGGATACACTCCCCAGTTACTTCCCTGGCCTTCAAAAAAGTCAGGGCACGTGCTTGCCCCCACTTGCTCCTGAGTGCCTGCAGTCCACCCAGCACAGCCCTGTCTGTGGGGTGGGCATCCCAGTATAACCAGTGTTGTACTGGGAGAAGGTGCTGGAGGAAGCTGCACAGGCAAAGGGCAGTGAAGTGCATCTCTGGCACTGGGGCATGCAGGTCTAGGGGCTCAATTTCAGGGCAGCAGTTAGAGGCTGAGCCAGGACTACGGGCCAGGACAGTGAGTACGGTTATGTCAACCAACTGTGGGAGAGAAGATCATCCTGCCACACCCAATCCTAGCAAAAACTCCTATGTAATTGCTGACACAGCTCTATCAGCGTTCGGTGTTTGTATCCTGGGTCATCAAGATAAGCTTCGATTTCTCAGACAGTAAGTTCTCTTGCGGGTAGCAGCAGGCCCTGAGCATCCCCTCCCGCCGTCAGCAGAGGCTGCTCCTGCCTGGTCCTCGCCATCTCCCTGCCCCCAAACCTGCTGGGCCATCTTGCAGCTCCTCTTGCTGCTTCCCTGACATACCTTTGCCTATTACTAAATATTAACTCACCAGGTCTAAAGAGGGAGGTAAAACCCACAGCACTTGCAACGGAGCGCAGCACCAAGCACACGCGTGCCGCGTGCACCTGGGCTAGCATGAGTCAGCAGCAGGGCTGGGGACGCATCCCAGTAACGTGGTGTCCTCTTTCGTTGCAGGCTTGGGAGATCAGAGTGTCTGGCAGCAACGCTGACAGTAATTGCCTCTGCGGGAGGTGACTAAAAACCAAAGAGAAGGAAAGGTGACAAATGTGCAAATGACAGGGGCAGAAACACCTGTCCCGATGGTAATCTTCCCTGCAGAAGCACTTTTGGAGGGGTTAGTGGGAAACTGAAATGACTGAGATTTCCCTTGCTGCTTAGCCTGAATCCTCTTCGGCCCCTTTTGATACCCCCTGGCACTAGCAACCAGCTCCAGAGGCTGGAATACCAGGCTGGAAGAAGGGACAGCAGTGACGGTGTCGTGCTCCTGGAGCAGCCCCTTGCACGTCAGCTGGCCCCAGGCCATTTCACCCCCCATTGGCGTGCCCCTTGGTGCTGGGAGGTGGAACAGCACGGCCTCCCGCTGCAGTACGTGTCTCCTGTTGCCCCCGGGACAAGATGGCTGCCCTCATCGCCGAGAACTTCCGCTTCCTCTCCTTGTTCTTCAAGAGCAAAGACGTGATGATCTTCAATGGTTTGGTGGCCCTGGGCACAGTGGGGAGTGAGGAGCTCTTCTCAGTTGTTGCCTTCAACTGCCCCTGCTCCCCTGCCCGCAACTACATCTATGGGCTGGCCGCCATCGGTGTCCCAGCCCTGGCTCTCTTCCTCATCGGTGTCATCTGGAACAACCACACCTGGAACCTGGTGGCTGAGTGCCACAAGCGTGGTACCAAGAACTTCTCTGCTGCTGCCACCTTCCTCCTCTTTGGCTCCATCATGGGCCGAGCGGCTGTGGCGCCCGTCACCTGGTCGGTCATCTCACTACTGCGTGGGGAAGCTTACATCTGCGCCCTCAGCGAGTTTGTCAGGCCATCCTCCCTGGACAAGTTCCCGGCTGAGTATGGGGCTGAGGTGCTGGCCAGGTTCCCCTGTAAAGACGTGCCAGCAAACCTCACCAAGTTCAGGGATGAGGTGACGCGGAGGCTGAGATACGAGTCCCAGGTAGGCACACTGGGGAGAAAGCCACACAGAGTGGGTAAGACCACCTTGTCGTGTCCTAACGCAGCCTCTCTCTTCTCTCTCAGCTCTTTGGCTGGCTGCTCATCGGCATTGTTGCAGTCCTGGTTTTCCTCACCAAGTGCCTGAAGCACTGCTGCTCGCCACTGAGCTACCGGCAGGAGGCTTACTGGGCCCAGTACCGCTCCAACGAGGACAAGCTTTTCCGACGCACGGCTGAGGTCCACTCCAGGATCCTGGCAGCAAAGAACGTGAAGCAGTTCTTTGGCTTCGTGGCGCTGGACAAGGAGGAGAAGGAGCTGGTGCAGGAGTTCCCGGTGGAGGGTGTCCAGCCGAGCCCCCAGTGGAACGCCATCACAGGTGTCTACATCTACCGGGAGAACAAGGGCTTCCCACTCTACAGCCGGCTCCACAAATGGGCCAAAGGGGTGGAAGGGAACGGGCCAAGCCCAGAAGGCCACGAAATGCTCTTTTTGGCTTCCTAAGACAGACAGGTGCCGGCAGCAGTTCCTCAGACTGCCTGGCAGGCCTACCAGTATCGGTGCGCGGCTGAGGGATTCACTGGGAATATTCCTCCAAGCAGAATTACTTCTCCAGCAGGTAAATAGGGATCAACAGCCTCAAGGTAGAGACTGATAAGCAATACACTGAGCTGAGGAACCCCTCCCATGGAGACAACAGTCTCGTTGCTGCTGTCAGAGACACAAGGGGAGCAAAGACCAGAAGCACACCTTAACTCCAGGCTACTAGTGCTCCCTGCCATCTAATGCAGCAGCAGAAGCCTTGGGGAGCAAGAGGTGAGCACATTTCTAACCGTGACTCCTGCAGTCCCACTGGTCTCCCACATGGCAGGGTTAGCCCAAGCCATCCTGCACACATGCCTGTTTTATTGACATTGGTATCTTCTTATGGAGCTGTGTGGTGCCTGTTAAACAGGCAGGTCCCAGAGCACTTTACAGACTTTACAGTGCAGGGAAAAGAGGGAAGCAGTGGGTAAATTCCTGTGGCAAGGGGGATGCAATAGCACCTGGGAAGGAATGGGTCAGTAATACAGCAGCACACCAAATAACTGAGAGACTAAGGCAGGAGGAATCACCAACATTCCTGGTATTCAGAAAGGCACTGTAATTGCCAAGTTGGAATTCGGGTAGGACACCAAACTCCCTTTGTTCTTACTGAAGTGCCTCGCAATGTCTAATGAGCCCAAATGATCGCAACCATGAGTTTATAAACCCAGAAGATGGCACCATCAGCAGAATAGCTTTTGGGTGAGATGGCTCGATGGAGGCTGAAGAAGCAGTACCTGCAGGGAGCCACACCACTGTCTGCAGTTGATTGCATTTTCCATCCAACCATCGGATGAGAGTCTTGCTTGTTTGGGTTGCGAGTTGCAGCAAGACCTCAATCAGAATTAGTTTTACATATATGTATATATACACATATATATATATAGTGTATATACTATATAATTGTAGTTAGTTAGCTGTGTTAATGGAGCACCTTTCTTCACGGGAAAGGGGACGAGAAAGTTGCCAGCCAAAAGACCACATTACATGCACCCATCTGCTGCACTGGGACTGCAGCCCTAGAGTGACAAGGGACAGTAGGAATGGGATGGGGGGAGCAGCCCTCTCTCTACCTTTCCACCACTGAATTTTCTTAAACTCTTTCCACTGTCTTAAATGGTCCCTGCAACAGAAGGTCTCTTTTATGGACGTGGCCATACTGTGAGAAAGCAAAGCCAGAAAGGTGTAAAATTACTGCCCTCACCATGACGCTGTGCTGCCTAGTGCTTCAAGGCTGCTTTTCTGGCACTGCACAGTCCCTTTTCTCCCAGGGGCCAGCCCTACGCACTCAACACTTTTTCAAAAGTTGGCAGGACAACGAAGTTTGTTGCTACTTGTACTGTTTCTTTATAGGTACAACTTCCTTTTACACTGTACCATTTACCAAAAAGCCTTAAGTTGCTCAAAAAGTGACTCAAACCCACAGAACTCAGAGGGGGTTACACACAGCATTTGAAATAAATTATTAAATGAGAGTTATTTTTGATTGCCTTCTGAGTTTTGGTTTTTTTTCAGGGGGGCACAAAAGCCATAATTTAACATTCTCTTTGAACTCAAGGACTGGGAACTTTTTTTTTCTTTCTATTAAACATTCAGATCCTTTCCTATCAAGATGACCCCAGAATGTGAAGTTTTAAAGTACTACACATATTACAAGTCAGTAACACTGCTTTTCAGTTATTCCTGCAGTGAGTAGCACAAATTTTGTACATCAGGATACACAATTGCAGCAAAGGATAGAAAACATATTTAGAAACCTTTTTACAAATGTGTCCCCTTGCAAGAAAGGGCTGGAGGGTATTACCTCTATATAAAGAGCCTGGAACACTGCTTAATGGGCAAGGCATCCCAGGATCCCTGTTCAGCTTCTCTACAGATTTGCCTTGCATTTGTGGGAAGGCTTGGCTCCCAGCCTCACCATCAACTAATCTACCGGAACGATCAGATGCAAGTTAAATGAAATTGCATTAACTTGAGATGAAAGAGAGTTCATTTGCATTTCTCCTCATTGGCCCTCAAGTGCAAACACGCAGACATGCACACCACCCCCGCACGCAGGTCAGCAGATGCAAGGTAATTTGCTGAAACAAAGCAGCATTCCTCTTACTTCCTTCACTTCCCTTGCCTTCCTCCTTGATAGTCCTAGTTGTTCCTTTGAACCACCTCCACTCCAGTTCCTCCTCCTCCCCTTCCCTCCTTTGAAGGAAAGGGGCAAGACATGTAATGCTTGGGAATGGATTTGTTTATCCTAATAAACCATGAGCACAAAACAGCTTTTGTTCTGTTTACTCCCCTTCTCTTCTCCATTAACTCCAGCTACTTTTCATGTGCTGGGATGGGCTAGGGGCTTGTCTAGCTTGTCTGTTTTTCCTCGCTCTTGTTGGAGAGGCATGTTTGAGTGAACAGCTGACAGTGAGGAGTGGAGCAAGCCACTGCACTCAGAAATACTTGTTTGCAATTGTAGGTTTTGGAGGTTTTTTTCTCCTCTTGTCTGCCACCCTGAGCATGACCCCCACTGAGACAGCCCTGGGCTTCTAGCCCTCGTAGCCCATCAGCACCCTCACAAATATCTCTGCTGTCCCTGTCACTCATCCTTGCCCAGTGACGAAGCTGAGGTGAGGGACATCAACCCATGTGGCTTTACACACCAGCACAAGCAAGCAGACTAGGCTTCTCACCGAAACGCCAAGAGGGAAATGGAGCTGCCTGTCTCCCTGGCATGCCAGATCATGCAAGCTGCAAGCTCACGCTCTCTCTGCTTTTCCTCTAGAGGCCAAAAACAACCCCATCGCAGAGCAGCCTACAGGTTGCCAGTTAGGGCACACTTCCAAGCAGCAAGATGGGTTCAAACCAGGCTCCTCCAGTATGAAGAATTACACACAGGTCTTTCATTTTCCCTGCTGACTACTGTAGAGACTATAATAGCCCCAGTAGTCAAGAAGAAACAATACCTCAAAGGGATCTTGGTTTCTATTGCAACGCTTATTTAGGTATTCTATTATGTAACTAATTAATCCAAAAGAAAAAGCCACCATTGTTGCAGCTGTGTTCTTGAAGAAAAACAGCAGCTGCTACTGGATGTTGCGAGCAGCCTCTTCCTCTAGAAGAGCATTAAGAAAAATCTGAGTACAGTACCCTGCTCTCTCTGGGGGCAAGAAGTGAAATGACTTGTTTCTGGATCCCAACAGACTTGGGAACGAATTAATGCTGAATCATTCAGCCTTGCCAACACTGGGCATTCACAGAGGCAGAAGAGCTGGGTCCTGCAGAGCTCTGGTTTTGAGTTCAGAGCACCTACAATGAGTAAGGCTCTTCAAGTCTGGTATTTCAAAGCTGGGCCACCCACTCACTAGTGTCTACATTGGATGATCACACCTGTTTGCATACTCTGCTTTTCCCGTTGCCTTCAGTTCTTCACCTGCAAAACGTGTGGAAGATCACATCCACATCTTACTGGAAAGTTACAAGAATATGGGTCATAAGGCACTGACACCAGTGACAGAGCCTACATAAGTACCCAAGATCCCTGGCTTTCTCCAAGCAGAAGATTAGATTGGGATGACTTTTTTTCAGCACACAAAAACCACTTTTTTCTTTTACTTCACTGATTTGTCTTAAGAGACAACAACTACTGAAAATCACTATTTTTTCTGTCATCAATCCCTGGCAACTTGTTATGACAGATGGTTGCAATCAGGGGATCCATCGCAACTGGATGCTGTAGACTTTAAAGGCATATGCCCTTTCAGCTGAAGAGGACAAGAGCATCCTGGGCTGCATTAGGAACAGCATTACCAGCAGGTCGAGGGAGGTCACCCTTCCCCCCTACGGCACAGTGGTGAGATATCTGGGGTGATGTGTCAAGTACTGGACTCCCCAGTACAGGAGAGATACAGGCTTACCGGAGCAAGTCCAGCACAGGAACAGGAAAATGATTATGGGACTGGAGCATCCATCATACAAGGAGAGGCCGAGAGAACTGGGGCTGCTCAGCCTGAGGAGAAAGCTCAAGGTGAATCTTATCCACATGTATAAATACCTGACACGAAGATTTTAAAAAAGTGGAACCAGACTCTTCTTAGTGGTGCTCAGTGACAGGACTAGAGGAAATGGGCACAAATTGAAATACAAGAAATTCCATTTAAACGCAAGAAAACACTTTTTTATACTGTGAACACGGTCAAACACTGGAAGAAGTTGCCCAGAGAGGTTGTGGAGTCTCCATCCTTGGAGAAATCAAAACCAAACTGGATGTGGTCCTGAGTAACCTAGTCTGGCTGACCCCTGCTTTGAGCAGGGGTTTGAACCAGATGATCTCCAGAGGTCCCTTCCAACCTCAACTACGCCATGATTCTGTGTTGCTCTGCCAGTTTCTAGGAGCACAAAGGCACTTGAGATAAATCTTTTGAAGTGTTAACTCAGCCGAAAGGCAAGAATCTTCTCTGCCATCTTGACAGAGAGAGAAATCAATTTATAAGATATTGCTCTACTTAAAAATAGTGGGTCATAACTGCACCATTTCCCCAGGAAAGTACAACAGGTATGGCTGATGTTTGTATTGATTATCAAACAGTCTATATTTAAAAATGTGTCTTCAAAGTCATCAACAGACTAGGATTATTTGTAACATCTGGACAAAGCTGCAAACATTTATCAAATCTTTTCCTTTGATTGTTTGTTCTTTCCAGTTTGGTTTGGTCACAGACCAATAGTCTCCAGAAACTCACTGTCCATGGACGCTCACAGCAGAACTCCCCACCTCTCAGTTCTCACACTGCATGGAGAGTCGAGTCTCTGCTTTTACTTGCGCCTTACTTAGGTGTCGGCAAAGGAACTCTTGGTCTCCACATAATCAAGTGCTGCTCTTTTAACAGCCAGGACACTTTCTGTTGTACCAAATTTCTTCTCATAATCCAGGTAGCGTTTAAAGAAGAATTTCATCTTCTTTGGTGCCAAGCTCAGGTGTATGACCCTCTCAAAGATGTCCCTGCAAGAAACCAAAGTCATTCAGATTGCTGTGTTGGTGACAGCACTCAATACAAGCCCTGTATCCTGCCTTTGAACAAAGAGCAGAAAGTCAGGGGAGACATTCAACCTGCTGCGAAGGGCTGGTGCTTGAAGAAATTCCTGACAAGTAGAAACCTTCTATTTGCTTGCAGAACTCTAAGGCTGCTGGTCAACTTAAGGTGAGATCCAGCCACTGTATCTGGCCCTGCGTGCATTAAGTGCATGTGGCTGGATCCCTAGTGAGGGAAGCTGAAGGGGTTGACCTCACCCTTCAGATACAACAAGGCAATCCCTCCAGAGGGACAGATGAACCTCAGAGCAAGTCCTCTAGTTTCTGTCATGCAAGCCACTACTTACAAACTAGTCCCGCTCTGCCCTATGGATCTCCTTGGAGTCTCCTCCATCCTGGCAAGGATAAGCACTTCCACACACCCCACTTTTTTCTCTAGGTGATAAAAATGCTCTTTTGCTCTGCTCTGGGAAGCCCTATACAACCTCATGCTACAGGGTACCTCTGCTCTTTTCAGGTGTTGCTCCAAGCACTGTACTCTGCCCCTTCCCAGCCTGCTGTAGCCCAACTCACCGTACTTCCTTCTGGCTGCCATGCTTGATCATGATGTCCATGTAGATGGACCAGATGTCTGTCCGCTTGGGATAGCTGCTGAGGGTGCTCTCAAAGAGGGCCTTGGCATGTTCTGAGTCCCCAAAACGGAACTCCAGCTGTGCAAACCTTGAAATGACATCCACATCTGGAACAAGGAATGACATGTTAGGGTATCACAGCAGCTTTCTTCTCTATAAGCAAACATGAGTGACATTTACACAGAACAGAGGCAGGCACAAAGACAGCACCATCTCCACCCAGAGACAAGAGGCTCTATTGTGAAGTGATTCTGGACCAAGGTGGGATTGAAGTGGGAGACAGAAGGGTCACAGTTCACTTCCCATTTCAGCTCTCTGCAGGAGACAGAAGTTTATTCTTACATTCAAAATGCATCTTGCAGCATCCATGGGCAGCCCCACAAACCTGGAACTAGACCAACGGAACTTTTCTAGAGGGCTGTAAGACTCAAAGTCATCTTTGCTTTGGGTGCTTTGCTTTTGCCCATGACAGCAAGTTCTGTTACAGGAGGATTTGGCACTGATATCCAGGTTGAAGTTTCCCCTCCCCTGAGAGTCAAGGGCAGCATGTTCAGCACCAACTGGTTGCACTTTTTCACTTATTGCAAACATTGTCACAGGCAGAGATATCAGAGACCTGTCAACACATGGTCCACATTAAGGATGGGGAAAAGAGTGCTTACGTTCTTTGGTAGGCAAAGCCTTGAGAGCACGTTCCAAAAGCCTGTGTGTAGCCTCAGTCTGGCCTTGCTTCAAGAGGAAAGAGGCGTATTTCAGCCACACAGATTTCTCCTGACGGAAACGCTTCAGCATTGTGTGGTACAATTCTTCTGCTTGCTGGAAGGGCAGAGTTGGGTTAGATAACACAGATTCATAATAAAGCCTTCTAGCTTTAAAATGATTAACTCCTGGCCCAGGTATCTCCAAACACTTATGACAGAAAAGCAAGTGTCAATAGTTCTTTGTCTGCTGTCAATCATGACTGCTAATCCCAGTTAGGAACAGGATAGGCCTAACATCTGACGGCTTGAAACTTATACAGCCAGCATTGGTAGTTTATTGGCATGACTGAATGGCATACCTGCCTGGGACCTGCATGCACTATCTTACCTTGTACTTCTCAGAATTGGCATAGATGTCACACAGATGCTGGAAGACTTTCAGAGGTTCATTGTATTGAATAGCTCTCTCAAAGACCTTCATCAGTGTCTCCTCAGTACCATACATGTTCTCTAAGTTCAGCAGAGCTACCCAGACATTCAGCTTCTCCTGTTCTTCCCTTAAAGCAGATGTGAACAAGAATATTTAGCCTTTTACCAGTCTTCATCACCTTTTTGCAAACCATCCTACAAAGACTCACTGACTTGTAGCCTGCCTCCAGGACAAAGGAAAGGGGCATACTGCTCACTGAAACACCACTTTTCAAATAGAGCACAGTAGTTGTTTCACACTACAACTTTTGATCACTGTTGTTTGTCATTAAAAAACCACAAGGATGACTCAAGAAAGCATAATATACTTAATCACACTGTGGAAATTATTTAATACACAAAGGTGCAGCCCTATGAAAAAGCAACAGGAGTTTCACAGTTTGTTTCATGTTTTGATTTAAGGACAACACCACTGACAGCATTATGCTCTTCCAAACTCTTCTGACTGCTCAGAAGTATGTCTGTGCACTCAGTGATATCTTGGGGAGTTATCGCACTAATGAGCTGCAGCTAGTCAGCTGCAGACCAACTGTGGGGATTCAGGCCAGACCTTCAAAGGGCCAGCTGACAATTGCTACCATTTAATCCTTTTGAGGTCACTGAACAGACTCTGCCACTCCCCACACACATGTGCACACAACGACAATGCTCTTCTCCCACCACAACTACTCCACCATGATTTATTCTTTGGGGCAAAGAAAGGCAGAGCCCCATTATTACCTGAAGCAGATTGTTTTAAGCGCTCTCTCTGCCACAGCTCTGGCCTTCTCAATCTCGGTAGCCTGGAGGTGGAAAGCCATGTACTGTAGCCAGAGGATGGAGCTATTGGGACTGCTCAGCACCAGGCGGTCAAAGTCGTCTGCTGACTGGGGCTGTCGACTGGGGTCCATCAGAGCTGCCTCTAATTTGCAGAGCTCCTTCTCCTTCTTCTGCTTCTCTAGTTCCTTCTCCTTCTTTGTTTGTTTCTTCAGCTGAAGGAGCAAAAAAGGAGGACTAGGAAAATGCAGGCACTTCATGTGGGAATAGGCAGGCCCAGCTAAAGCACAGCCAGACCTCAGTACATCCAAGGCTAGGCAGTTTTCACAGGAAGAGATGAGGCTAATTGTTTAAGAGAGGAGGAAAATAGTACACACACCCCACCCCTTCACACAGTTAACACCTCCAAGAAGAGCAGCAGTACATTAAATCTTATTTCTTTTAATGAAATACATTGAGGGACCAAATACTTTGCTAGTCTTGCACCCCAACTGCAGGATTCACACTTCACCGCTCCCTCTCATTCTTCCATTTTTACCCTCTGAGCCAGTGCTCACCACCACCCTCCACTCCGTAAAAATTCAGGATACATGGGGAGAAATTGTACAAGACTGGGGTATGTGGCTGGTTCACTAGGGTGACTCAGGTCTGGACTGGGAACTGACAGTGCCATAGTTCTCTGCACAAGGCAGCTATACCTTCCACAACAAAGCATCGGCCATGCATGGCTTTACAGAGGAGTTTTGTGGGACAGGGGAAATCCTGAAGAGCAAACATGAAAGCAATTCATGAGCTTGTTTCTGATTTTGCTGAATTGCTCACAATGGAAAACTCTTCTAAAAAATTTCAGCATAAAAGAAGAATTTTTTGGGTGTTTTTCTAAATAAGAGGATTGTAATTTGAAAAAGTTTTTTACCTCCATGTTTTCCTGTCAATTTACAACACTCCAAAAAGTAAAAGCAGAGCTGACATCAAATACAAAAATTTTACTTTCATGAAAATGTTTGTTTGACCCTAAATAATGATTTTTTTAGCTTGTCGACATGAGAAGCCCTATTGTCATGCCGCCATGCTAAAATAGGCCTTTTCTCCTCTGCTTCAGATATATCTGCTCCTAAGCCCAGCACTCGGAGTAGTTAAGGAAGTTCTGTATTAGCTGTCAGCGATGTTCCCTTGGGTTAAAATGCTTTGCTATGGGGCAGACAGACATGCAAATACCAAGACATCACATTACAGCCACCATGTGGTGTCTCCTGTACAGGCAACACTAGCACACAGTACCTTAGACTGCGGATCCTCCTCCTCCTCACTCTCTGAGCTCTCTTCCTTCTGATTCAGCATGGGCATATCCATTGCATTCATGTCCTCATCCCAGGTGAAACCCATGGAAACCTGCAGCCTGGGAGCTTCACCAGGTTTCTTTATCTGTTTGGAGGAAGACAGGGAATGCCCTGGGTTTTAATTTGAAGTTTTTACACTAAGATCAGACAACTGCTGTTTGCTTGTGGCTCCTCTCTGGCCAGTATGATTGACTTCTCACACTTGCAAACAGCCCACCAGCAAAAAAAGTAAACTCTGGTCACCTTTGCTGTAAGTTAAACTCAATCCATCTTCAGATGACAAAAACACCAGTCTGTGTCACTCCTCTCTGCAGCAATAATACTTATTGTCATCCAAGTCAAAATTGACACACCTCAATAGGGCTGGAAAGTAATTTCAGGCTCAGGTTCTCCTTCAAACTTCTCACCTTAGATTTCTTTTTAGCTGCCGCTTCCTCCTGGTCATCATCCTCTTCCTCCCGGTAATATACCTCAATTCCACTGTCATTTTCATCTGCTGGGCAGATCTTCTTTTTTTTTGGCTTTGCCTCCTGCAATGAGGGGAAATGAGTGGATGGCGGAGGGCAACAACTGGGATGAGTCTTAAAGGCAATTCTGATCACAAAGTAAAGAGCCTGACAGCAGAGAGAGGGTGGTGCCCCGGCACAGCATCCCTCGCTATTCTCTGACATAATAGAGACAACAGAGAATAAATCCATGTTCACCTACATATGGTGCCAAGACCAACAGGACAGGTCACACAGGCAACACAACTGGGCTGCTAATTCAGTGAACTCCTACACAAATGGAATAGTTTCTGATCTTCGCTAATCTCAAATGCAATTTAATCTTTTTTTTCCTACTCTCTATAATTCCTTATCTTGATCCCAGTGGATCTTCCTAGTCCCTTCGGTATTTGGGCCAAGTCCTTTGGCATGTCCTGCACAATCTCATCCATACCTGCTCACTTTCAGAGTTTCCTCTTCTCCGTTTTATCTTCAGCTCAAGCTCTTCTTTCTTTTCCCTGTCATCTGCCTCTCTTTTCTCTTCCTCTGCATCATATCGTGGTAGGCCTAGGGATTCAGGTAAGATGCTTGGCATTCCAGTGTCCTCAGGCAGGAGAGAGAGCTCAATGTGTTTTTCTGTTACACTGCACCATGTTCCAGGATTAGCAGGAGAAGATGAGAAAAAAAAAATCTGAGCATTTACAATGACTGCAAGGATATGAACTTCTTTGAAATATTACTGGCTTTTATCCTCCCTCTTTCTATTCTCTCCTTTCTAATTCACAGCCCCTTTTAAAGAACACTGGAACCTACCCAAGCACCTTGGCTGTGAGCAGCTTTCCTTCAGGCAGGTACTTTTCATATAAGGAGTGTTTCTGTACAAAGTAAGGGGAAACATTCTGGAACAAGATTCGGCCCAAAAGAGAAGTGGACAAGCTGAGAAGAGGAGGAAAACAAAAAAATAATTATTCCATAGTGGGGGGTGGGGAAGTACAGTGACTATATCTGTGATACCACCAGTTCTATATAGCGTCACCCAAACTTTACCTACTTTAATTTCACAGGCTCGAGAAAGCAGCAGTGACATCTTCATTCCCAGGAGGAAATTCACTTTGCAACATCGCATTACACCAGAGACCACCCCCAAACAAGATTCCAGAATCATACATTCAAAATAAGTTCTCCAAGACCCCTCATTTCCCACTATAATTTTCTTATGCTACTCACCCAAAGAATACACCTGATGGAGTGATTGATTTGACATAGCCTCTCACTAGCTGGCCTTTTTTAACTTCCCTAATATCTGTTATTTCAACATCCTCTACTTTGATGTTGCTCTTTGGGTTTAGCCTAAAAGAAAAGAGGTTAGAAATTAAAGCATTCGTCTGAATAATCCACGTTCTGCTCTGGATATAAAAAAAAAAGATATCAGTAGTAATAACAGCTAGTACTTTCTGAACAACATACCAGATCAGAGACACCCTTCAGTTTATTCAAATGTACTAAGGGACTATCTGCATCTCTGACAAGCTATACATAGCATTAGAGAATAAACATGCTGCTTTAAACAAAGACAAACAAAACAGATCAGCCTGGCCCCCTCTGACACTAAGAAAATTAGGAGAGTAAAAAGGTGCCTGAAATTTTGAACAGAATTGGCTTGGGTTTTTTTCCACTTATTTCTAAGAGACTTCATTCCACACGGTTTATGCACTTTTGCTCCACAGAGAAGACAAAACAAGAGGCTCGGTTTTAAGAGACATTTAGGACTAAGTCTGCTATTTAATCACAATGTTTAAAATGCAGCTGAACATTGAAAAGTAAAATGTTTGTATTGCAAATTCAATGGTGGAACTTTCCCTTTCTTCCCAAATAAATAAAAGAAAAAAAAAAACCTAAGTGAGGTCTAGAAACTATGATAAACAGAAATTAAACCTGAACCCACTTGATCAGCTCTACATTGTCAGACACCTCCACATTTGCAAATACACAGGAAAATCTTCCTGAAGTAGGAACAAGTCTCAACCCTTAAAAAAACCCAAAACATGTAGTCCTTGTCCTTTGAACATTTCTCACTGATCTGCCCAAACCAACAGTTACTGTATTTCACTATCCTTTTCTTCAAAAGTAGGAGATCAACAGTCTGGAAGGAAGACACATACCGGGATTGCCGGAGAGATAACTGGATTTTGCCATTCTTATTGGAGAGGATGTAACACCTGCATGGCAGAGTAAGGGGAGAAAACAGAAAGCTTTTTTACCTGTTAAAAACAGCCACAGGTAGAAAAGAGTTATTTTTACTAGTGGAATGAAGCTCTAGAAGAAACAAACCACTCTGTTCCTTGAAGCACTTGCTGTCTAATACAAACTAGCATGACATATAGTTCATGAAACCAGCTAAAGGGCTTTTTGAAACACATCTACTTGCTTTACCCAGTCTCTATTGTTAGTACAAAAGACTTAAAGATTGTTACAGCTGAATCACTTGGCCTGTTGCACTCTCCAGCATTCCCAACAAGTCTGTGAAGCAGGGAAACACAATTACTTGTGCATTACAAATGTAAAGACAACTGACTCGCCAAACAGCCCACAGAACCACAGCAGAGCTGGGATAACTGGCTTCCCTCAGTCCCATCAGCACCTTAGCTAAGAGGGTAGCTACTCTCATAACACAGCCCAAGAAGGCAGCTGAAAAAGGGCTTCTTCATACATGGAAAATTCAAGACCCTCACCCAAACGCATATAAGATCCTAAGTCAGCATTACTTCTTAGTTACAGACTGAACCTTACACGTTGGGCATCATCTTATGGGAGCAAAAAGCTTGTCACCAAATGGGAATATTTCTAAGCCTTGCAGCTTGAGGGAACAAGACAGACAATTACTGACCTGACAATCTTGCCCACTTTGAAGTCACCCAGAGGATTCTCCGTGTAAGTATCGTTCAGGTGAAAGATGCTGACTTTGCCAGTCTTCCCACCTGGCAGTGCGATGGTCAAACCAATGTGTAGAGTCACCTTTGTTACCATGCCTACAGTGATGGTGCCCTGCTCCAGTGACTGAATTCCTGGAAGAAGTGAAGGAGGGAGAGGGCTTCATAATACTCCAAAAGTATGCAACCAAAGCAACGGGTGTAGCGAGTCAGTTTTTAGTTGCCTAGTCACATATCAAACCCACCAACTTTTGGTAAGGTGCCGCCTATGCACTTTCTCAGTTCAGAGTAATGTTTGTCTTGGTAGCTCAGACAAGGTCCCCTAGTTGCACAGTTCCAGGATCCAGGGAAACTGGAAATTATGACAAATGTACTATCTCACATCTGAGATCAGAAGGGAATACGTTCATAAGGGCTCAGAGGGCTTCAGTCTGGGACAGTAGGAAAGTGATTTTTCAGTCTAGAGGTCTGACCTCTCTTGCCTTCCATACTGCTACACCTGGGTCAGGGTCCCAGGGGTTACTTCTGTCCTACAGGGAGGTACAGCTCGGCTCTGGAGTGTAACATCTTCACCTAAGGGGTCAGTGCAGGCCCACCTCTGAGTAAAGCATCATAGGCGGTGGGGTCCTGCTGTTAAGACTCCACTATACCTGTGAGTGACAAGCAGAGGTTTGTTTCGGTGACATCTGTTCCAGTCACTGTAGCTGATATTGCCTGGCCATTTTTGAAGCTCTTTTCTGGATGTTTTAAGACCTGAAAGAAAAGACAGATTGCCACTTATTACCAGAAAAAGAGCTTTGCACAACTCTGACTGCTGTTTCTCCTATAAAGCTTTACACTTCCTATACACATCTTTGATGTGTACACTTGACCGATAGCTCAGCATTGCTTCAATGGCTCTGCCATCCTGAGCCAAACTAGCTACAGGCATAGTACTTGCTTGTCAGCGAGGGGCAGTGATGCCTAAAGGGCAGAGCACTGGACTATGAGTTCTCATGGATGTCAGAAGTGTCTGCAGTCATTACTTACAGCCATGTGTATGGAAAAAAGATTGTGTAGCTTATCTTTAATGGCCTCTTACCTTGGTGTTCGGAGACAGCAGCAGAAGAGGAACCCTTCCTCGAATGTCAGGGGTGACTTCTACCTCCAGCCAACTTTTGAGGATGTTATACTGAGAAGACACCAAATAACCAGAGAAGACAGCATGAGACCTTGGGGAAAAAAAACCTTCCCTGGTGGATTCACTAATTTTTAAGGCTAGAAAGAATCACTCCAGTCTTGGTTTCTGCACCAAGCAAAAGCCTGGCTTCTACTCTCACAAGCATAACACTGCTGCGGTTCACAGGCAAGTGCACACAGGGGATCAGCACTGAGCGTACTTTGTGCTGGTGGCATATGCAATTTCTCAAAGGTCATTTGGCTAGAGTGCAGGGTGGGAAGTATCTGCTGGCAACAAACAGGCACGCCGAAGAGGATGAGTCAGGTCAACTCCGTCAGGTGCAGAAAATGTAACTTCCTTCTACTCTCCCCATAAGACCCTGCACTTTGCATGGGCCACTCTCACAGTTAATGAAGACCATAGCAGTGTCAGTGTTTAGGTCTGAACTAAGGCCCCTGAGGTTACCCCCGCTTGCTGCCTCCCCCAGTCTTAGGAAAACTCTGATGTCACCTTTTTCACAAAACAGGTGACTGTCTGTCCAACATTGTAGAGTCCAAGTTTCTTGAGGGCACTGTCTTCTTTAAGGTTCGGCATTGCCGTGACTTCCCCTTCTATTTCACTGTTTGCAAACAAAGAAAGAGGACATGAGTAAGCCAGCTTTGGTCCTAATGACTGAAGATAGGACTAAGAAACCCAAGAGATTATGGTGAGACAGTACTACTGTGACAATGCCTTTGTGACAGTCATCCCTATCCCCGTCCCCTCCCCAGCTGCATCCTTGTGCAGGGAATTCTTCCCTGGGCTTAAGAGGGAATCCTGACATGAAGGGACACACTGGAATCCAGACTGGCATAACCTGAAGCCAAAAGGACTTTCAAAGGAAACCACATGCTAGGAGAGCACTGTTTAATAACACAGCTCCCAGACCCAAGTTAGTGTGAAAGAGGGAATAAGAGGCCTTGACACACCACACACGTGGAGGTCTTTGCTTATGGTCAGCTCCTGCACAAATGGGAGGAAGAAGAGAGGGAACCTATAAGGGTACAAGGCCTGTAAAGCAGCTGCAGACAGTGTAGAGGCTAACACTTACCTTGGTCGAATGCTGAGCTCTGGAATGGACCGTGTGAAGTGTGGATGGGTGATGGGCAGGTACCTAAAGAACAGGAAAAGGATCGAAATTTCTTATGATCTCCCCAGGTCCCTGTAATCCCTCTGCATTGGCAAAAAAACAGGTGTAAGCCCTCTAAAATTACGAAAGCCTTTGAATTCCAGTTCTTCCTAGTACTATTTCAGTGGCAATTTAGGTACCCAAAATACTCTGGCAAATTTAGTCCCTGGAGCCAAATCCTGCTTGCATTTAAGACTTCCATTGGACCTTAAGAGTTCAGACATCTTTTTTTTCTTGCAATCTATACTCAAGATGAATACAGTGACATAGGCACAGAGCTAATTCACTGAAACCTGGATCTCAGATAGAATACAAAAGCAGATTTCCTCAGGCCTCAACTACTCCAGCAAGGACAGCTGTAACAGTATCTCATGACAGTGGGAGCAGCCTAGATCATCTGAATTGAGTAACCGTTTCACCCCTTGCACTCCCCAAGAAGTAATACTACGTTTTCTCACCTGTGAGTATTCACATCTCTGCCTCCAATGACTCGAGCAGTCACCTTCTGTCCAGCTTTCAGAGTATATGTTGGGAAAGAGCCTATGGGCACTTCATCCAGAATCCGGGATGCATGGATTGAACCTGTCAGCTTGTCATCAATAGCAACTGTGACATGGGTTGGTTTGACGGATTTAACAGTACCAGTAACAATATCCCCCAGGGAAAGCGAGTGTTTCACAGCAGGAAGCATCTCTTCTAACGCTGTCTCAGACTCTTTCCGGACCCTTACAAAAACATTCTTCTTTGCTGGGCCTTGTACTGCTAATAAGACTCCATGGTCATTCACCTTCACTACTTTTAAGGTTGCGGAGATTGTTTGTCCCACCTTCAGTTTTTCTGAGTCAAAGCGGAAGGTGTCATTGAAGTGAGAGGCTATGGGGATAGCTGCCAGCTGGCCTGTTTCCAACAAAGACACGATGGCAAACTCTTCTGCTATGTGCTGCACGACGGCAGAGTGCTGGGAGTTCTCTGTGAACCGCTAGACAGAAATGGAAATAGTGACTTCTCCTGCTGGGATTTTGATTCCCTCCACTCTACCTCCCACAGTTCTAAAGGAGGAAACAGGCCCCCTCAAAATTCATTAATTGCCTAGAGTTTACTAGATGAACAGAAACACACAAATCCAAAAACTGAACACATACTTGCTTGGCTCTTTGTTTTAACAGTTCTTCCCGAAGAGAAACATAGACCTTGGATGTGAGGGCATCCACATGAAGAACCAATGCCTTGGTTTTCTCACCAGAAACAATATTTTTGTCTACAAATGAGAATACGGAGATTATCTCCTGATGACAGTGAAGAATTTTGAGCAACTGAGCTAGTGGCACATGACAGATAGGAAGGGTTGCCTGTGGTTCAGTTTAATTCCTGAAGACCATAGTGATAAAAAGACTGTTTAATTACTAATTGTAACTAAGTTACTGTAACAAAGTCAGCTTAGTACCAAACATATAATAAGTGTCTTTAAGAAAAGAACAGATTCCTCCAACATTAATGGCAAGGAGGAAAAAAAAATGGGGACTTTTTTATTCGGAAAAAGAGTCCGACACTTTCGTGGTAGAACTAAATTGATTTTATGAAGATACAACTCTTAAATAATGCAGACAAGGCTGACTAAACACAAATTCAAGGTAATACTGGTTTTGAAAAAGGTATGCTAACATTTGCACAAAACCATCATCAGCTTATCTGTTGCTGAGGAAACAAAGAAACTCTTCTGAACACAGAAGTGCTGGGATATTACTCCTGCTGAAGTTAGCAGTTTATATTGGTTTCGTTGGTTTATTCATTATCTCTGAATGTACTTGTTTGGTTCTGCAAAATATGGTATTTTTCTGCTTTAATTTTTGAATTGCAAAGTACCAAAATTGCGGTCCTGTTTTAAAGTCACAGTGATTTAAAAGAAAAATTAACAGCAATTTCAGATAGAGCATACTCCAAGGAACATATTTCTAAAATAAGAACAAAACCAAAAAAACCCGAGAAAGCTGGAGCTTGTATTAATACTTTGTCTATATACAGTATGCTTCAACTACGGATCTCGAAGCACAAATTAGAGCTTACAAGATGCCCAAGATACGAGGCAGGATTAGGTCCAGTTTACAGATGGGGTAACAGAGGTACAGGTGGGTTTAAGTGCGAAACACGCAGGTGGGTCAGCAACACATCAGGAAACTAAACTACTCTTCAAGCCAATCCCTACTTTGATCAGACTCCTCCCATGTTAGTTCCTCATTGGCAGAATTCATTTCAGGACAGAGGTTTCAAAGTACAAGAGTGAAAACCAAAGTGAGCAAAGACAAGACCCTCACCTCCCAAATGGTAGCGAGTGGCTGTTACAGTCAAGCCTGGGACACAGCTGCCACTGAACAGTGCTGAGCCATCCTCCTTCACATCCTGCATGACCAGCTGCAGCTCCTTCCCAGGCACCAGCTCACAAAGGCCTTGGGCCATGCTGGGCTCTCCTAAAAAAAGGGAAGAGAAAGCAGGAAGCCAGTTTTACCTATGTTGTTTCTTTGCAAAACAAAGACAGCCTTCACATTTCATCAAGAGTGCAGGAACAAGCATTTATATCCACCTTTACAATGGAAAACAAAGTTTAGGCTCCTGAATCTGTAGAAATACAAAGTAAATTCTAAGATTTGATCGAAGTAGAAAGACTTTTTTGACATTAAAGATCTGATAACTTTGGAGAGAACATTTTCCAATCTTATAGAAACACTGGCACACAGCATTGCATACAGAAAAAGGTGAAAGCAAAATAGACTAATACTAAAAACACAACTATAGGAAGCAAAACATTGGACACTACTGGATATAAAAAGAACCTAAAAAAGGCAAAGTTAGAATTTGATAAAAATAAACTGCAATATATCCAGTATTCCTAACACTAGATAAACAGTATGTGAGAAAAACCTCTGCTGGAGGACTTGTTCAGCAAGCCTGTAACACAAGTAGGCAAATCTATTTGTACAAATTCATCCTCATGTGAGTACTAGGTTTGGGTTATCACAAGCACTTGAGTGCCAGTGTAATTATCCTTGTACTTTCTAGTTAAGCAGATCCTGGCTAAGGCTCAAGGTGGTTGAAAAAATCCCTCTGTGATAATCAGGCATCCCATGCACAAATATCAACAATAAAAAACAACTTGATGATCACAGCATGCACAAATGCAGATTTCTGTACCATAAGAATAGTAGGAGCAGTTCTTGACTGCCAGTAAAAAACAATGCTAGTGTCCTTTGCTGTGATAGTTAAAAAAGCACTGTTAGGTGAAGGTAAAAATAGTAATTTCTCATCAGTTATGACTTATCAGCAAATATGGTATGCATACAAATACTACATTGTTACTCTTGTCAATGACTGCTCTTTATTTTGATGGACAAAGCCAGTCCTATTTACTTAAACTCAGTATGAGCACCTGCTGCCTGCAGC
This sequence comes from Burhinus bistriatus, assembly GCA_013397275.1. Lineage (NCBI taxonomy): Eukaryota > Metazoa > Chordata > Aves > Charadriiformes > Burhinidae > Burhinus > Burhinus bistriatus. The sequence continues at coordinate 535,947 of VYXH01010645.1, read as the reverse complement.
ACATAAGTAAGAAAATTCTTCTTAAATCAAAGCCTTCTCCTTTATTATTTTAACCCTCTAAAAGCATCATTCACTTTAAACAGATGTACTATTCTTCAGAAAGCACCAGGGGAAAAAAGATCATGGCTTTACCATCGGACAGCTAACTTGCCCAGCCTTTCTAATGTCACAGCAAGTGACACTGATGCACTGACTCAGGCCGCTCTCAGTTGTCTTCTGTCCTTCCATCACTTTTGAGTACAGAAAATTGACATGACACGCATTCTGATTCTTATGCACCTATCACCCTAGTATCCAGGCCCCGGTGCTGTTTTTTCCTAAACTAAGTCATTAGCAGGGGCAAGTGTTAAGCGTCTGTTTCTAATAGATGAATTTACACCCAATGCAAGTCTCCTGCATCACTCATCACCCTTCTCTTTTTAGGCATTTGGGGAAATTCAGGTTTGGGCATTGGGCAACCTGTTTTGCTTCACTGGTGCTTTGTGGCAATTCGCTCAGGCACACAGAAATAAACTCCTTCTGGACTTTCATGACTCATTCTTCCACTTAAAAAACAAACAAACAAAAAACCCCCAACACAACAGGAAAACCATATGCCTACCCCTCTGTTGGCACATTAGACAGGTTTCACAGCTTGGCCCAATATCCCTTATGTCTGTAAGCTCTTTGGAGTTTAATATCTGTTTACTGACCAAAGAAATCAGATCTGCAGACTAAGGCTCTTAAAATGCAAGAGCACAGAGTACTAAAAATTAACTATTGCCAGCTTCAAAATAAACAGATAGAGACAATGCTGCATGTGACACATAATTAAATGGTGAAACTACTGCCACATGTCTCAGTCGATTAAGTTTTAGATCAGTTCATAAAGCAATTACAAATATTCACACCAAAAGAGTGTCTTCAAGGCTGGAGAAAGGCTTTGGTACACAGAACATTCTATCTCACCCAGGCCTTTCTTATTTTCACCTTCATGGGCCCTTCAAGGAACCCATCCTTTTATACCGTTCTACCTCCCTTCCTCTATTTGTATATGGACCTCACAGTTCATCTATTTATACCCTTATTTTTAAATCTCCAAGCTTCAACCTGAAATCAATGTAATAGCTCTAGCAGACTTCAACGAAAAGAGCAGCTGCTTTGGCTTGTTCCAGCCGTAGTTCCAAAAAGCCTTCTTGTCAAGGGCAGACACTGCACGCACAACCTTCTTCTAATAAACTCCTCTTGGAAGCCAAGTTTTTGCTTGAACTGACTTTTCTCTCACTTAAAAGAAAATGGTTTTCCCTTTTTGTTCCTCTGGAGCCCCTTTTTTGTGATATGAGCCCCTTTAGCAAAACATATGAAATCTTTTACCTCTTCTTCTCAACAAGTTCCTGATTTCTTTCATCTCCTTGAAATACTGATTCAGCAGGGCAAAGCTCTCTGCAGCAGAATCACCCAAGCTGCACTCTGACACCTTCAGATTGAGGAGCACGCGCTGCTTCTCCTCATCAATGCTCATCACCTTCGCAATCACAGTCTGTCCCACCACAAAGTGGTCCTTGGTGTCTGTCACAAACTTGTCACTCATGCTCTGTGCAAAGGAAACAAAGGGGCAAGGGTTACTGAGCACAGATGCTAACTATCAAACACCTGCAGTGCTGTTCAGAAGAAGGGTTTGAGTTAAGACTTCATGAAAATGCATAAGAGAAATTAACAAAGGCTAACAAAAAGCCATCAATTTAATTACTGAAGTCACATGAAATCCCTGTAAAAGCTTAAGCTCACTTGAATAAAGCCCTTTGTTTCATTTCGGAAATGAATTAAAACACAAACCTAAAAGCAGCCTTTTACCCTACTGGAGGAAGCTGTGCAAACGCAGGATCCACAGCCCTACTGTTCCCTCCTTGTTATTGTTCTTCTGCTAAAAGCCATGCTTCAAGCATGCCTGATTACACACGAAATGAATGCATTGTTTACCATTTTGGGTGCCAGTCCTGTCACACCAAAAGGGAACTCCACAAACACTCCAAAGGGCATCACATTCCTCACATAACCAGTCAACAGCATCCCAGGCTGGATTTCAGAGAAACTTCGCACGACTTGCTCCTCCTGCACAGCAGAAATCACTGCAGACTTTCTACTTAAGATCTGAAGAACCAGTTAAGAAAAATGGGAAAAGATGAACGAAAAGAGCCTGATGCCAAGCAAACCTCTTGGTGCTGCTAACCAATGGGCTAGAGCACTTTTTGCAGGTTAGACAGTACAAGAGCTCAAAATCCTGCAATCCCAATTTCACTAAAATTCAGCAACCAATGTCTCGTAAAGTGCTCAGCATTAAAGATACATGCTTGACACTAGCAGAAATGTCAACTTCCTGGTATTTCAGTTCTGATTTTTGGTATAAAAACAGCAAAATTTTTGCTAAGGTTGCAATATGATCAGCAGTTCAGAAGCTGGTTGGGAAGATCAGTTAATTCACAACCAAGTTCTGGTTCTGATGGGATTCTAGCAGCAGCAGCGGAGCCTCACTTCTAACACAAGCAAGTTATAATGACACTTTGAAGCATCGCTAGCCTGACAGGCACTTCCATTTCAACACGCTAACTAGTGTATCTTCTTTTTGTTGCAGATACTCTGGATTCCTGACAGACACCTCCTTCCCCCTGCTTTGTTTGACTGGTTGAGGTGGCAAAGGATACGATATGCTCTCCCTTGTCACTTAGGCACATAACTCTGGGTAGGACATCTCCCTCTTGAAGACAATGCCACAGGAGCTTGCAGTTCACAACAAAGTCAGAGAGGTGCACTGTGGGAATGGAGGCTATCACATTGCCTTCATCTTCCAAGATAGAAACCTCTAGCCCGTTATCTTTCTTCTTCAAGACTTTCACATCAACCATCTGAAAAGAGAACAAATACAGTAATATAAAATTCCAAGTGTCTTTGAAGTCATCCCTTTTGATGCACAGGGTACCAAATGCAGGAGGTCTGACATGGCCTCCCAGCTATACATGAGAAAATCTCACATCAACAGGGCTGAGCCTAAAAAGCATGCCAACACTGATAGTAAAATAAAAGTAACTCTCAGCTCCCAGAAAAATCAAGAGCATTCTCTTGATTGTGACTTTCTATTTGAAGGGTGAAAGGAATAATTTAAACAAGATTAGAACTGTCCTGCTCCTGCATTACTGGAAACTGTGTTCATTCCAAAGACAACAGCGAAGCACTTCAAAACATTTCTCTGAAGTTGCCTTTTTCCAGGGAGCAAAAGCAGCTACTTTTGGAGCGGGAACATCAGCAGCATCCAGAAGAAAGAGGACTCCACCTAGGAGTAGAAGCACTAATTGGTACCTCCAGAAGGACTCTCCTGGGACTCCTTTATCCTGATCTCTGACAAGAGATCCTGATTTTGATCAAGGAGGCCAACCACACAATCAGAAATGCACATTTAATGCTAATTCCTGACCACCAACAGCTTTTCTTGAAGCAACGTCGTTCAAAGTGATACCAAATTGTTTGGAAAACAAGTAGGAAAAGGCAAAAAAGAGGGCAGTCATTTAATTCAATACCTCTCCTATTTGATATTTCACTTCCTGTTTCTTCTTTGAAGTACATTCCTTTTTGTCCTCCAGGGCAGGCTTGCCTGATAACCTGAAGGACAACAAGAGTCTTTCCTGCTGGGGCTCACATTTTAAGACCATTACTTTGACAACCTGCAGCAAAAACATAAAACAGAAGTTTAATTTAGTTGACCCTCCTCCTCAGTGTGCTACCACTTACAAAATGAGACAGGGAAATGCATACACAGTACACTTTTCTCCCACACCTAAGGATAGCAGGCTAGTGACTATAACTTAACAGGTTCAACCAGAGACAAATGTCCTTCTGATCATACGTATGGAAAACAGAAGTACATAATCATTAAATGACCTGTGTGTGGCAAGTCTGCAGCAGAGCTGAGAATAAAATTCGTATCTCCAGATCTGCAGTCAGAAATCTTGACTAGAAAATTACCCTTCTCCTTAGCCAGCCAACAAACAGCAGGATTAAAAACAAACAAAAGCATCAGAAAAAATAACGAAGACAGTTGAGATCTCTGTAAGTTCACCCACAACAAAGACCAGAACTTGGTGAACAGCGTGGTTTAAGATGAGCAGGATTTGAAACAAACAGGAAAATCACAATAATGCAGAGGCAGGAAACCTCATCCTTCTGATTCTGTAGGTAAGAGTTTTAACTTCCTTAGAAGAAACTGCAGCCTAGAACCCCAAACTTCTGCTAAGATCTCAGTAACTCAACCAAGTGTAGTCCCCATATCATATGCTATGGTGTCTCCTGCAAACCAGAACAGAGAGAGCCTAGAAACAAAGACAGCTCTGTGAAACACTCAATGAAGAGCTGTCACTTTCATAGCCTAATCTGTTTAAATGGAACACGACTATTATTTAAAGTAAAAGGGCATGAACTTCTCTTGGGGTAGTTGGTTCCTCCAGCCAAAAACCCATGTCGGAGCCAAGTCAACTGCAGATTTCTCTTCTGCATTCAAACACAAGGCACAGCATAGGTACATTAATTACCTGGCCTTCATGGAAGACTTTATCTGGACAAGATATGGGTTCTGAGCTCAGCTCATTCTTGGGTACCAGACCTTTGACATCATTGTAGAACTTCACAATGCAGCCAAACTCCCTTGCACACACCACAAAGCCATGTGTGATCAGACCTGGCTTCGCATCTTCATAATTGGAGAGGACTGGAAGCTTTGATTGGACAAGGCTTTTCTTTAGAGTAAGGATCAGCTTCTTTCCTGCAGGATTGCACTCTAGCACCTACAAGAATGGAGTACAAGAAGGTTCAAAAAGCATGTCCGCCACTGTCTGATCAATCCAGCTGCTAAATACTCAGAACAAAGAAGTGCAAAGCAGCTGAAGACCCTGCCTGGCAGCTCTCACCCGACACCTGACTTCATCTCCTATGTTGTACTTCTTCTCAGGCTGCTTCAGGACCACATCAGCGAGATGCATGGATGGTACAAGCCCTTTAATCCCATCAGTCACTTTCACCTGCATCCCAATGGGTTTCAATGCAAGTACTTTGCCCTAGAACCCAAAACAGGGAAGAGGATCAGTAAATTCAGCATGAAAAGCAGACCACGCACAGGTAGGAAACAGCCAAGACACTGCACCACCTAATACCACGAAATCTAATCACCCTCCAAAAAATAAAATCTCAGTCCAACTCACACTTCACCGAACCAATTTGACCCGTTAACTTTTATACATTACATAAGGATGTTTTACAGCCTCTTTTCCTTAAGCATAGGCTACATCTGCAAAATCCCGATTGGCTCTAGCAAACTAGAATTGTTTCCAGAGACATATCCAATACAGTCATGACTCTGACACACGAATGATCACAAGTGAGTAGCTTTCTGCCCATCAGCTGATTGTGATGGTCCATACACAAACTTCTACTTTGAGTGCAAGGCAAGTTTTAGTTTCTTTCACTCAAGTCTTTCTAAAAATGTATTCATAGCCATAAATAAATGACTGACTGTGGCTAAGATTTTATTGCCTCGGCAGCATCATGAAAGAAAACCTGAACAAAATGGGGAAAGAAAAGTATCGCATTCCATTAATCGAGTCCTGCAAGGAGAGTTTTTTTTCCTCACTTTCATCTCACTAGTCTGGATCAGAAGTTGAACATAAGTATTAGGCAAAGGAAATGTACATTAGCTAGATCATTGTTCTAAGTATAACTGCCACACAGTACTGTGTCCGTCCTTCAGAAGCTCACCTGCACCACATCCCCTGTGTGGATATCTTGGTATTGCAGAAACCGCGCTTCAATAATCTGACTAGGAAAGAGACACAGCAGAAGATGATCAATAAGTCAACTTAAAGGAAATCCAGGATCTTTGCCTTGCCCCCAGTATCCATTATCCCACACACTCCCCCAGTGCTCTACAACTCCAGAGTTCTGTGTTTTACTCCAACTGACCCCACCTCCCAGAACAGCTCTCTGGACATAAAAGCTCAGGGAGGTTCACCAGGCTCCATTTCAGGTGACAGCCACACAGTTATGGTCACCAACCGTGGCTCCATGAAAGAAGAAACCATCATCTGCATTGCTTAAAGCCATACGGATGGAAATACTAAGAGGGAGAAGCAAAATGGGCTGGGACTTGGAAGATCAAGGTTCAATTTCCTCTTCAGCCACAGTCCTCTGACATGATCTCAGCAGAATTAATTTAGCCTCCCTGTGCTTCAGCCCACCAACTACATTGATGGTGTCCCAACTCCTTATAGTATGGGGAGGATACGTGAGATGCCCAGACAACCTGATGTAACAACAGATACAAGCCAAAACCCCCAAATGGCAAGTTCCAGTCCTGCAAACCAATGCAGTATTTTCTACTCTCAACCTCTAATCCTTCCACCAATTTTCTGGAAAAGTCTATGAAACTTACTACTTCAGAGACACAATACACATCTCATCCATCAGGCTGTAGTCAATGATCCGACATTTATGTTTGCATCCTGTCTTAAATGCCCCAGGTTTAAAGGATTTTCTGGTTTTTGAAAGATGTTTCGACTAGAAAAAACAAATTACAATTTAGCATTTGGAAAACGGAAGCACTGATACAGACCTTAGGTTGAAGTGGCAGCTTCTGACCAAATCGTTCCGCTAACATACTCACTCTGTGCAGCAGGTTTCACTGCTTCTTCCTCAACAACCCTCCAACATTCCAACCCAAATAAGGGGAGGTACGATTTGGCAAACACCTTCCATGTTGTCCTAATTTTGTTGTATTAGTCTCAAAGAACATAAAGGTAGAAAATAAAACCATCTCCTTTCCCAGGAGGGAAAGATAGCTATAGAGGACTTCCTTCATTGTGCTGGTACTTACCCGTGCAAATGCAAGAGTGCCATCATCAAGCTCAAAGACAGCACCAAACTGCTTGTAGAAAGCTTTCACTGTCGACTCTTCCACCACTGCCCCCATGCGATCATTGGAGAGCTGGTTTGGGGATCCCCCTGGGTGGAGGAAGGACTGCCGTAGAGTAAGCCGCACCACCTTGGAGGTGGGGTGGATAGAGAGGATGCAAGCTTTCATCTGGGGGAAGATAATATGTTTGTTAAACACGAGTTTGTAAACAAAAGAGGAGAAAGGCACATTGCTCATGTTTTTAGACATTATGCTTGGTAGCTGAACTCTGTCCATGTACTAGCACTTACCAATATTTCTACCAAGACATCACTTCAGTTCTAACAGCTTCACAGATGAGGGATTTTTGCTTTTGTCTGCTGTTTCTGGGCTAGTCTGGTACATGACCACACAAGAAATTTTCTATTACTTGCAAGTCTGTCACGCTTCCCAAATAAGTCTTCCATTACCCCAGGAATGGCTTTGCTCTTTACAGCTCTAAAGCAGCCATGATAGTAATTCAAATAAAAGATGAGAGACAGCTATCATCAGTAAGATTTCGGAGATTATTCCACTGAAATGTTGGAGAAGATAAAAGATGTTGCAAGCAACATACCAACTGCAGCCATACTTCACCCTCCTTACCACTTGATCAGGAGAATAGTTCATGGATTTCTCTGGGTCCATGTGCATGAAATCCACAATGCCAGTGAAGGAAGACAGAAAGCTCACTTTGATCCCGAGTGGGGCCACCTAGAATGGGGAAGAAAAAGATGCCAAAAAAAATTTTGGACGCAGTTTTCATGCAGCTCAGAAAGAGAGCAATTCACACATTTCACAAAAAGGCCCTATCAATGCTAATCAACAAGCACATCACAAGAGACCAGAAAACTGCTAACAATTCTGCTTTCTACACTGTTTTGCAAAAACAAGCCTTTAGGTTTTCAATAATGCTTTGTTTACTCTGAAGACTACTGCTAACCTGTGGAATACTTTTCCTAGGCAAAGCCCAGATAAGCACAAAATGGACCCTGTTCTGCTTCAAGCTTCATCACCAACTCCAGGCTGAAGCCTTTATACTCAATGGCATCACAACCAGGACAGAGATCAGACTTTATGTGAATGAAGTGGAGGAAGTGTCTAGCAGATAATAGTGTTTGCTATTGTAATTGAGCCCAAGCACAAAATTTTCCAGGGCATAAACTTCCATCTCTACTTCACCTATCTCCCGACTTTCAGCAAGGCTCAAAAAAAACCCAAAACCACACTTCATCCAGAGCTTACCTTCTGCACTCGAGCTTTCAGCACCAGCCCTGGTAATAAATTAGAGAGGGTCCAGTTCTGTCGCTCTGTTGCGAGGGCTGCAGCAACCTCTGATCGATCAATGGACAAACGGACCACTCTTCCCTCGTTCTTTACTTCCACAATGACACAGTTCAGGTTCTGGCCTATTTTCAAGTCAGGCCCTAACAAAGACAAATCACAGCATAAAACTTCCACCTTCCCTTCCGCTCTTTCCAAAGCTTTTTCAGAGTTCCTTCTATTTTAAGAAGTTAGAACTCCTCTTAATTCAACTGAAGTCTACTGCCAGAAGGGATGAATGGGTTTGGAACACTAACATAGCCTGCCAGAAAACAGGCTGAAACCCAAAAGCTTGCTGCAGACCAGCCACAAAACTGCTGTTTTCAGCAATTCGCAAAGACTCCACTTTGACCCAACCTCACTGAGGTTCACTAACACTACAGATATAACAAGCTTTAATTCCTGTCATTCTCCACCTCATTTTAACCCCAGCAGCTCCTCCTGCACTACTACTTACCTCTCTTGACTGCTTTGATGTAATTTTGGGCTTTCTGACGAGGCAGGAAAGCATGAGTCCCACTGACTCCAATATCAATGAGATAGCCATGGTCTTCCACACTAGCCACAAAGCCAGAGAGCAGCTGTTGGGAGGGAAGCACTGTAATTCAGTAACATGATGAAACAGCTGAGTCTTCAAAGACTGCATATCTGGTAAGAGATTCCCCACCCAAATACTCAATTGTTTCATGAGGACAGAGAGCTGAGTTTTCTAGAGCAGCAGAAAGAACACTACATTCTTTATCATTACAGAGCTCATCTGGCAGTGGAGTCTCAACTCTATGCTTATCCAACTATGCACATATGGAGTTCACAAACCAGTAGGGAAAAAAAATGGGATGCTCAAAAATAGCAGGTGCTCTAACTGCAGGCACATACCTGCAACCATACAGCTGGAAACATAAAACATAAATAACTAAGCACCTCTGCAAAGCAGGTTAAATATTATTCTCTGCATATATAACAAATAAACCTACTCAGAAATAAGTCATTAAATAACTTGCCCATATTGAAAAAGATTCAGGTGAATGGATTTCATGAGTCACAACCTGGAAATAAGACCCAAAATTGCCCTCTCCTCCCAGGTCTCTTCCATGGTGGGAGCAGCTCCACGTTCTGCTCTGACCCCATGCAAGGACAAAGTGAAATGTTCCCCCACGCACTGTGCAAGAGACAACTCCAGAGCCTAGAGAGGCTGTGACAGACCCAGAACACGTACCATGCCCAATGCTAGTGCTGAAGCATTCAGACCCTTATTGACCTTCTTGGGGTCAATTGATAATTTGACACTCCGACGTCCGTCAGCACTTTTCTCAACACTGGTCACGATGCACCTGACCAGCATCCCTGGAGAATACATGTCCGAGAGCGAACTCAAGTCCTACCCAGCAAGACGATCAAGAGAGAAACGTAAAAAAAATTACAATAATAAATAATATAAGAAGGCCAGAATTTGTTACTGAAGTAGCTTTTGAAATCAAAATTCCATAGGAAAGTTCTCTTTCTCTCTCAACACTACAATAAAGACAGGAAATGCCACAAAGACCAGCATCTCCATATAGAGGCAGGGATGACATTACACGATGTTAGCAAGTCTACAGGGCTTTGCTTAAAAAGGAATACTGTGTAGGCTGGAGTCAGGAGGTTGCAGCTGAGAAAACAAGTCTACAGAGCTAACAGTGACCCTAACCTCACCTCCACCTTTAGCAGGGGAAACCACTACCACCAAAAGGCTAGCGCACCTGGTAGATACCACATTCCACACCACCTTGGAAGAACTTCTGGAGTGCTGATACCAGAGAGACAGGATAACAGATTAGCCCATTCTTGTTCTTTCTAGCAATCATCATCATCAGGAAATCGCAGTTTGCTTGAAAGACCCAGTTCCAAAACAAGGTCAGTCTCTGTTAGCACGACACACCAGCATGTTGCATGAGGCAACGCACAATGAAATTGCAAGGACCGTGCTAATCCCCATGCCTCTACATCATCTTCCAACCACTTCCCTAACTTCTTCCCATCATTGCCTACAGGCAGAGATTAGTATTTAGCTTCAGCAGCAGATAGGCAATACAAATCTCATAACATTCAACAGGCTGTCTAGGAAGTTCAAGGATTATTTAGCCAAGGCTAAGGCACCGCAGGTGATCAAATTCAAGTCAGCTGTGAGACACGAGAAACCACGCTCCTAAGCAAGACCTCAGGGTTGGTTCCAAAGTATTATTAACAATCCCTAGCTCCCAGACACAAATCACAGCCCCAGTCCAAGGTCTCACCTCCAGGAGTTCTTCTTGGGCTACCTGCTTGCTCAGCATTTTGCTGTAGGCATCGCTGATCTGTGTGACCGGCACAAATCCTGAAAGTCCATTGGGCAAGCTAATGACTAGCTCGTAGTCACTGACCTCTTTTATACAACCAAGGAGCAGCATCCCCTCACAGAGTGCCTGGGAAAGCAGAAAGAATAGCATACGGTGGATATCTTGGCGAGTCAGTGATAACAGGGCAGTAAACACACTTTTGTCCCAAATCACTGATACATTTTACAGGTTTAGTGAGGAAGAACGTGCCATTTTTACGTAGCCCAGAAGAGAGAGGCACACAAAATCAAAAACTTGTCCACAAACCTCAATTGTGAGTGGTTCAATATTCACAACATTGTCTTTAGCAGCGGCTATTTTGTCTGCCTTGAACTTTTTCTGCTTTCCTTGATCACTTTGGCTCCTTTTTCTTTTCTGGGATTGTTCTTCATGGTGAACCTAAAGCAGATTATATGCAGAGAGGGGAAAAAAATAAAAGTGGATAAAGAGATGAACTTTGCACTAAGGCAGAACTCTGCTGCCAGGAATAAAATTAGAAGAAAATACTAGGATTGGAGAAACAAAAAAAGAGAACCTTGCTAACTGCTATACCTCTACATGCAAGTCTTCCAAAATACCTCCTTTGGGCTGAGGCTGATCATTTATAAAACTGTGAATCTAGGGAATGGAAAAAAGTGGTGAAAGTGATCTGCACCACACTCTACTAACAGAAAAAAAAAAGACCAAATTTAGTCCATATCCACTAAAACCAGCTTCACTACACAAGCACCTCGGGGCAAGGTGCTTGTGGAAAGTTTAAAAGCTAAAGCCTGATCGGTAATTTTGATTGAACTTTTTCTATCATCACATTCAACATGCATGAGACATCAGGGATCTTTCAGAGATCAGGAGAAAGGTGGATGTCAGCAGTTACCTCTTTCTGGAAGTCCCTACTATAGAAGTAAGGGATAGGAAGGATTGCAGGTCACATTCTGACAGTGGAAAAGTTCTGAGAAGAGTTAATCAAGAACATGTAAAGAACATACAGCAAACAAATTGTCCCGCTCTAATTTTGGGTTGGATGTTCTTCCCTCTGTGGGTTTTTTCTGGGTGCCTCCTCGAGGAAAGTTTTCTTCCATGGATGCCATGCTTGCACTTCTGTAAGACAAATGACAAAACAGAGATTAAACATGCAGTTTGTCACACTTGTTACTCACAAACGCTGAAGAGCCACAAGAGTGAACCATCCCCAAACTAAGAAAGAATTCAGATGGCTACTTTACAATTAGTCAGTGACAAAACAGAAACTCCCGTTTCTGTTTGCACTGAAGTGTTGCAATGGTCTATCTAAATCCACGCGTCCCTAACACTTTTTACTATTACAGAACCACAGAATCACAGGGGTTGGAAGGGACCTCTGGAGATCATCTAGTCCAACCCCGCTCCCAGAGCAGGTTCACCTAGAGCAGGTTGCACAGGATGGTGTCCAGGTGGGTTTTGAATGTCTCCAGAGTCGGAGTCTCCCTCCCCTCTCTGGGCAGCCTGTTCCACTGCTCTGCCACCCTCAAAGGAAAGAAGTTCCTCCTCATCTTGAGGTGGAACTTCCTATGTTCAAGTTTGTGCCCGTTTCCTCTTGTCCGACCACTGGGCACCCCTGAAAAAAGACTGGTCCCATCCTCCTGGCACCCACCCTTTAAGTATTTATAGGCATTGATGAGATGCCCCCTCAGTCTTCTCTTCTCCAGACTAAAAAGACCCAAGTCCCTCAGTCTTTGCCCAACTGTACTAAAGTATTAATTTTTTAAGGCAGATAGATGCACACATAGATATTCATAAAACTGCTTTAGCCATAAGTTTCCTGAATTATCACATTCAGGGGGCAAGCTGAAATTACCAGCTTCAGTCATCAAGCAGAAAGTTGTGACTGAAACGCAGAGTAAGCTTGGTCTGCAGTTTTACTTTTTGGATACCACCCATAAAGATTAATATAATTTGATACGTCTTTGTGTAAGTGCTAAGTATATCTATATATATTTTTTTAATAGATATCTTTAACCTTACTACGTTTCAAACAGTAAACAACACCTTATTTGTTAGGTCACGGTTCACATTCTATTTGTTACTTTGGTCAACAGTACTTCTACAGAAATTAGCACCGAAACACTACTTCGTCAAATTTAAAATAGCCTGACAGACATAAAAAACTACTTTAAACACGAAAGCACATAATAACATTACAGCTCATCAAGGCACGCTCCACCAAAGGCCTCGCTAAGCAAGAGAGACACCTTCCACGGCCGGTAACGGAGCCGGCTGCAGCAGCCACACCGCGCAGCTGGACCAGGCAGGGCTGGAGCTCTGCCCGCAGG
>VYXH01010645.1:473810-498489 GCA_013397275.1 Burhinus bistriatus | reverse complement strand
TTTTTTTTTTTTTCTTTTTAATAGACTGGACCGGCAACTGCAAGACATAGTCTATAAATTAGTTGTCAATTTGGAGGAAAGTAAGTCTCTTTCTTTATTTTGTTACCATCCAGAGATTGAAAATACTGAACAGAAAACAGTAATTCTACCTGGACTCTTTGAAATAGCTTTGTAATGTGTGGTTATAAATCTTAATGAAATAGCTGTAACAACTGGCATCTTTCTGGCTACTAAATGCTACTATGGATAGCAGTATGTACCCTGTGTCATGAAACACAAGTGTTGCTGTATCCAGTTAAACATCCAGATAATACTTCATAGTCATGCCTCATATTTTTTGTTTAAGTACAGAAAATATTATTCCATCTCATAAGTTCACTTTGCTCAGTTGAAAAAAGTTGCTAAGACTGATTCTCTCAAATGCTTTTATTTTTTCCTCACTGCCACATTTATTTTTCTGATTTTAGATGTGTTCACTGTCTCATGTCATTTACGTTGAACTTTGAGAGCCAATGAATCTGCAAAGTTCACCTGGGTAGACTGAGTGAAATATACACATCTAATGGATATCTATGGTCCATATATATATATGGTATAGAGTCATGACAGCCTATAGATTGTATAAAAATAGTTACGACAGCCAGAAGGATACTAGTTTTTGCAGCTATTTCAGTATGATTTATGGCCAGTTTCTCTGATTTCTTCCCAGTTTTTACTAACAAACTCTTAGTCTGGGTATCTTAAATGTCCCAGCCTCATATGGAATACTAGTGATGGGGAAGGTCTGTAGGAACTTGGAAAGTTTTTACTGCTCTGACCATTGGAAACTGTACGGATATTCTCAGCATCTGAAATAACATTCTGATGTTCTGTATTGTGGGGTTTTTTTTTTCAGGAGAGAAAAAACAAATGCATGACTTCTATAAAGAAAGAGGATTAGAAGTGCCCAAACCAGGTGAGCTGTAGTCACTTTAGAGGACACTGTTAAGGAAATATTTACTATACCATTTATTCTCAAGGGTTTTACTCGAAATATTAGCTCACAACTGAAGAAGATACGTGGTATTGGAAATGTGGCATTCTTGGTTGTCTCATTACTGTAACTTGTCCCAGTTCTCACATTATAAAAATAGATAGAACTGGCAGCACTTAAACTGAGATTGTGATTGGATTTTTTTTAACAAATATATTTTGACCACAGCCGGGAAATATATATAAAATATGTGTTAATCTTATTTTGTGGCCCTTAATAAACAATAGGTGTTACAAAGGAGTAAAAATAAGAACTTCAAAGTCTGTTGACAGATGAGGGATTATTCTAATTATTTTTTGTCTTACTATCAAATAAACAGCTCTTTGGAGAAATGCCATGCTGAAAGCTAATAAAATGCTGGTTCAGATACACAGCATGAAATGTATAAAGAGCTGATTTAGTCATAAAAAAGTAGGATTAATTGCATGGGCTCTTTTTTCTTATGAGCTCATCTGTTTTGCTTGGCACATGTTAGCTTCTTGGGCTGCTTTTATTTCAAGTTGTGTTTGCATTTTGGCTATTTGAATATTTCAGCGGTCCCACAGCCGGTTCCAGTGAGTAGAGGAAGACCTCGAAAAGTTCTGGGCTCCGTGTTCCGGATCCCACCAGAACTTGACATCTCCATACTTCTAGAATTCATTGGGTGAGTTGTGGGCAAATGTAAGAGCAAGTGGCTGACAGGAAGGTGCTGCTTGGGTGTGTTGGACCGTTACTGGCTGTTAGTTGTCATTGAATGTGCATTTTCTCCATCTCGAATAGCAGATGGAGGGCTGTTTTTAACTTACAGTGCAATAGTGGCAGCCAACTATGCATAGCTAGATGATGCAGATAATTAAATGTGTAAGGTGTCTTCCTATGAAAATAACTTCCTAAAAAGTGTAGTTTTAAAACTTAGATGTTTTTATTTTATTTTTAACAAAGTAGTGTAGTCTCAGTAAACTGAAATACCGGTCTCTTACACTTCCTTAATCCCTGTAGGTGGCAGTACTATTAATGCTGGCTATGTTAGGACTTGCTCATGTAATTTGGGGATGGCAACTACAGCCTGAGCAGCAAGAGCAGTGTTCCTGTAAATGTTCATAGGTGGGGGTAATAATGTGGTCTACTATTAAGTTTGCCTGACAGTTTCCCAGACTTTAATGAATTACGCTGAAGCTTTTGTATCAGGAGTCACCTTTTAGCCATTGATTGTGAGGGGGAAATACAGCCTAAACACTTGAGTTGTTTTCAGGGATATGGGAAGGAGAAATTGTATTGCTTTGGCCATGTGCAGATTTATATGTTTGTGATTGAGAGAGGCTAATTGAGAAAGGTTGAAAGCTGTAACTACTCTGACAGCACCACACAGTGCAGAACCGCAGCTGGGGGAGGGGGAAGCAGCTGGGCTTTTGCAACTCTTACCCCTCTACCCAGGCTGTGCCTGCTTTTGGCCTGACTTTGCCTGAACACAGTGCTCAGAGAACTCCAGTATGTAACCACAGCAAACTGTTATATAAATGATGTAAAGTCAAGCCATGATTCAGCCTCACTCTGTGTAGACATCATGTCCTAGTCTTTTCATATGTTATGTCCAGTGTTTCCACTGTGTCTTAACCTTATTCAGAATACAGAACAAATTTCCTTCATGGGTAAATTTTGGTCAGGTAGATGGTGTTGTGCAGTTTTTTGGTTTGTTGACTTTTGGGAGTTTTTTAAGTGTTGCCCATCACATGGCTTCTTCATTTCTTTAAATGAATGAGAAGTAGGATCACAGGAAGAAGAGAGAAGGTCTTTGAGCAAAACCTTTAGGGAACAATCTCTGACTGTTTCTATAGAATGTCCTTGCGAATCCACATACCTGACTTAATTTCAGTGTTCGTTTTCTCTGTGCCTGACTTGCAGAAGTGCTGAGTGCTTATGAGCACAGCTGAAAGCAGTGGGAGTCATGACTAAAACTGTAGTATCAGGTATTCTGCAGGCAAATCCAATGTCCGAAGTTGAGCATTTGCAGTTCTTGCTTAGCTTTCAACACAGTCTGTCTTAGGTTCCTCTTTTTAAAAAAGGTATTACACTACCGTTCTGCTGAGTAGGATAGTATGGAAATACATTCATGTGTTGAAGAAATGAGACCAAGGAAATTAATGCTTTTGCATTAGGAGCACGTTTGCCATAAGTAAAGCCAAGAGCCATGTGTTGAACACAAGAAGAAAGCAAAGACATTTTATAGCCATTCAGCCTGTGACCATTGTGTATTGTACACTCAAAACTTAATTTAAATATAGTTTTTAATTGTACTTATAAAGGCGTTTTCCCTTTAATGAATGTGGTATAAAACACATGATGGGTCCCGTTGACCTGGTGCTCAGGCATGCATTTTACCCCACTGAGTAATATGTGATTAAATGGATAAATACAGACATAAGGTATAATGCTTTGACTAAAATCTACGTAGAAAAGAGTAAATCTAATACTATTCACCCTACATTTATGTTGGGTTAGGAATGTATATGTTGTTATTTTATTGCCTTGGCTGTGGCTATATCTCATTAAGTTAGCATTTAAATATGATTTTGAGGGATGTTCGTTCTGAGACCTGTGATGGGTACTGGCCACTGCTGTGCTGGCCCGGCAGGTGGCAGAGGGAGCATATGCAGTGAAGGGGCATAGGAACATGCTTTTATACCAACAGCCCCATGTCTTCCTCCATGATAATTTCTCTGTAAAAAGACTTTAAAAACAGGAATTAGATTTTAGTTGGTACTCTTTTGGAAGGCTTCCTTAGATTTTCTTGGCTGCAGGATTAGGTATAGTTTGAACTCATTGTAGTGAAAGTACTTTGTTTTTGATCTCCACTGTGAAAGTCTCCTGGTTACTTCCACCTTCCCCCCGCTCCCCATAATGTTAGGCAACTTAGACCTCAAAACTAGTAAATATGTATCTGCCTGTCTGTGAAACAAGGTGACTTTTGAATCTATGTTGTTGTATTTGTTTTTCTGGTAGTTATATTTCAAGCTTCCATTCCAGTGTTGGCAGCAAAACAGGTAATACTGTGCAAATACCGTCTATACTACATGAAACTGCACTGTGTTTTTGTTACGTATATGGAGGGAAGCACAGAATGTTTCTAACAAAAAAAAGAGGATGATGCCTTAACGGCATCTACTTTGCAATTTATTTTAGTGACTTTTTAACCTTTGATCTTCTTTGATAATTATGTGTTTTAGCATTAATATATTTTCCTCTTCAAAAGTCAAAATCAAAGAGCTTATCTTGGTGATGAGAGTTTGAGACCTCTTTGAACATAGAAAACTTGAAATAGATTGTACTAGCCAGCAGAAATTGTTACTTTGAAAGTTTGTCTATATTGTGTTTTTTAAAGTATATTATCTAATAGCCTGTGGCTGTGGAACTGTATCAAAGAAAATGACAGCTGTAGTGGAAAAGCTTTTCTATGTTTGCTTGTTAGTAACTTTAAATTTCATTTCAGTGGCAGAATTTTATGGTCGTTTTACTTAACTCTGATAGCTGGTACATACTTAGAGGTGGAGATACTCAGTTACAGTAACTTGAAGTAGTATGCTAATGTATGGTCTGCACAAGCATTACAAATAAATTTGTTTGCTATATGGAATGGTCAGTAGTTGTATAGTCAATTTATAGTGATTGATTTTTGCTCTCTCCAGTGCCATGAAATACTGCTTCCCCCTCCCCCGCCCCATAGGTGCACACTTGCTAATGCAATGCAAGAATAGTAAAATGTCATGAATTGGGCTTACTTTGTTGAGAAATTTATACATTGCACTACAAGATGGAGGTGTGGAGTATAGATGATCAATAGTAGATCACTTGCTCAGACTGGGCAATCAATGAAACTGTTTTGAAGCCAGCTGAAAATCTGGTCATTTGCCACCTTTGTGTGTATTTCATCTTCCAGAGAAACACTTTCTGCTTTCCTGAGTTCCTAGACAGCATTAGCATTAATCCTGTGTTATAAATAGTCTAGAAGGCCAACAACTGGCCCAGAAAGCCTCTTTGGTGGTTGGCCATGTTCTGTCAGCAACTTCTTAGATACTGTCTGTTAAAAGTTCCAAATATCAAGGATGATGAATTACAGATGTTTAAGCAGCATTAATGTTACAATGTATTCCTGTGAAAATCAATGTTATGTTACGTATAAAGTTGTTCTTTAGGCTGTGTTGTTTTTTCCATTTCATGTAGACAAACCTTAAAATCATAAATAGCTGAAATCACAAGAAAAATGGAGTACCAGATAAAGGGTAGGAGAAAAAGATATAAAAATTCAGTCTGATATTACTTCATGTGTTAGTGTTTAATGAAAGGAACATCCTGATTTGAAAAATAAGCTTGACATGCCAGCCTACTAAATCAGTAATTTACTATTGTAATAAAGAGCTTTAGTGTATTAATAACTGTTAACCTTAGCAATATTGACTCTGTTTACTCTTCTCTTGTTTTTCAGAGCTAACGAAGGCACAGGAAATTTTAAGGTGCAGATGTGATTTGAATTTTTCTCTTACGATACACTTCAGACATGTATAACCTGAATGTATTTAATTTAGTTTGTTTTTCTTACACTGAGTGCAGCCTGAACTTTCATCAGCACAGTAATAACCAACCTTGGATTACAGTGTACTTTCAAACCTATTATTGCATAGCGTCACAGAATAGGAAAAAAAATGCTTCTGAGGCTACATAGTTAAAGTTTTGGTGGGAGAATGGAAATGATACTGATGAAATTTCACCTAGGTGATTCTAGCTTGTTATTCTTGCATCTCTCTCCGAAAGGTGCACTACTGTGGCTTTTATTGGAATTCTGAACAAAGGTGTAGACATTGTCTAAAATACTGGTTTTTGAAAAAGATTATCTAATTGTAGTGGAAAGCTTGCATAGGTTATTCAGAGGAAGCGTAGCCTGAGAGATAACAATAGTATAATAAATTGCTATGTGCTTAAACATAACCAAAAAAATATACAAATTGTCTGGACATCACAACACACTTCCTTAGCCAGCAGAAAGCTTATTCTTTTCTCCATCCGTTCACTAACAGCATATGTTGTCTGAACGGTGACTGTTCTGCTAAACAAGAAATAGCATTCCTGAGCCTTGCTAAAGAATATGGCTCTTCTTCCAATACAGATCTTCTTACTGAGCTACTTTGCTACAAATTCGTAGAGGAACTACACATTGTCTGTTTCCTTCTTGGTTTCATATGCTGTAGTTAGAGATGCTCAGAGTGTGTCATTCCACTATTTTGGCTAAACATTTAGAAAATAAGACTCTTCAAGGGCAAGAAGAATATGTATTTTAAAATTACTCAGTATATGTTGCATTTAATCTTTCATTGTATTGGAATTGTAAACGCAAAAGGTGGAATAGCACAGAATAGAATGTGAGAGACACCTAACATACAGTTAGCAGGAAAATTTTACTGTTGAAGAATTTGAGAAAAAAGCACGTTAGTAACTTAAATACGAATTGTCCTGACTGTACCATTTTACTAATTTCCTTCATGTTTTCAGCTGAGTTGATTTCTGATCAATGTATTTTCAGGCACAAGTCTAAACTGTTCGATTTGATTGCAGTTATTTGTACTATTTTTAATAGTAATTACATTTGTTATGGCAGACCTTAGGAGGCAATTTCAAACTGTCAGATACAGATTCACAAAGAGTTGAAATGTGAATATAGTTTCCTGAAATAAAATTAATCTGTAGAAGGGGGGCAATGTTCTGAAAATGTCTACAGTCAGTTTTCTTCCTCTGTTACACCCCCACAACTACCTAGCATTTTTCCCCACACCTAGCCAGCATTTCAGGAAGGGGATTTTTTTCATTTGTGTTTTTTTGGGTTTTTTTCCCTTTTAAGCCCTAAATATTCCTGCTCACTTTAACTCCAGTGTTCTGAGGTTGTTGAAGATGAAAGGCTGCCCACCAGTACTCACAGTGAATAGTTCTATGCTGCAAATAATCCTACTAACTGTAGACTAAAATGCCACGCAGCTTATGTGCGTATTTAGACTTCTGTGTCATCTATGTGAGTTTTGCGAAATACCACGTCTTTTAACTGGTATTTTTCTACAGCATTTTCAAATTCCTTGCTGTATGTTAACCCCCCGTTTCACTCTATCTCTTCTTCCTTTCTAACCATATTTTCTTCACTACACTTCATATCTTCATGCTTTTTTATTCCACTTCATGACCAAGAGGTTTACTCATCAACCTTCCAAATCCTCTTTCATATCCACTTCTCACAAAACATACACTGATGCATTTTTGGCATTGCTCTGTCCTCAGTTACTTGTTTATCTGTCTTACTTTTCTGAACTAGATGTTGAACTTCATATATAAAGGGTTTTCAACTTTTTTTTTTTTTTCTTTTTCCTCCCAAGTAGGGATGGGGGAAGGAGAGAACACATTACAAGGTCTGTGGCCATAAACTGTGGTCTATACATGCAGCAAGCATAAATTCAGCATTGTCAAGCTTGCAGCAGCACGGTTCCTTAGATCAGGTCTGACTAGCATTTCTAGCTCTTGCACCTGAATAAATCAAACTATTGTTCCAAAACCACAGTTATCATGGACACATATTTAAATTCATGATTGATTTCAAGGGTAGTCCATGACCTCCTGATCCTTCTTTCAAACTGAAAGAATATGATGAACCTGGATAGTAAATCACAGCTCTTCAGAAGTTACCATAAAAATCTAATTAATTGACACAAAAGGTAATCCATTTATCAAACTGAATGCAGTCATCTGCTCTGCATTTGTGCCTCTTCACTTAGCTGCCCATATCACCAGTCAGCTGTTTAAAATTTTGTCCGTAGAAGAGAAACCCATTAAAATTTTTGAAGCTGCCATAACAAATGTCTTGTCATTGCAGTCCTTGCTGTGAAAGTATTTAGAAATGATACAAAAATATTTCAGACCAGTCTTGCTTTTGTGTTCTGCATAGTAGTATACTTTAATTGATTCTGGAATTTCATGAACTATTAAGTTGATTCCAGCCTAAGCCATAATATAGAAATACTTCCAGAATGCTAAAGGACTTAAGCTCCTTGCATAATAAAATGCAACATGGTTTACTTACCTGAGTCATGTTTGGTACACAAGCTTGATTTGGGGAAAATAAGGAAACTTCAGGAAATAGTGTATGTGCTTCTGATGAGTAAATGCTTGTGGGGGAGAAGTTCTTAAAATGCTGGGTAGTACTAACTTCTGTGTGGAATTAATTGCAAATACCATTCTCCAGTACTTCAGTAGTGAAATAGGACTGAAGTCAGTAGTTAGTTCATTTTTAAATGCTGTTGTAAACGGCAGGAAGTTTGAACCTGGAGTCTTAATACATATTTAGTCCTTTCTCTATGAGGTAGTCTGGAAGTAGATCAGAAAAGAGCCCAAAAGCTGTCTCCCTCTGTTATTGGGCTTCCACGTGGGTTTGGCATTTATGAGAGATGATGACTGAAAATGTACATTGTCTTAAAAGCTCACATTTGTTCTTCGCAGCCTTTGGAAAAGAAGTTTGTGCGCGTTTCAGGGGAGGCAACAATTGGACATGTGGAGAAATTCCTTAGAAGAAAAATGGATCTGGATCCTACTTGTCAGGTATGCTGCTTGTAGTGGCACTTAAAAGTTCACTGTGATCAATGTAATGCCTGTGCTTCAGACAGAATATTTCCATTGTTCATTAGAGTCTAGAAGTAACATTAGGTTTTTTTAATGTAGTAAGGATTAAAAAATGAAACATTTGAAATGTTGTGATCTGCAAGGAAAACCTCTCAACTCATTTGCAACATGTTTAAATGTTCATTATAATACCTTATTATTTGCAGAGAGTTTCTAAAGTTCCAGGTAAGATTTCAGCAGATGAAATTCAAAACCAAAAGATACTGCTGTTTCAAGGATAAAACTGAGTATATAGACAGGAAATTGTGTGAGCGTGGGAGGATATGAAGGCAGAGACAGGTAAAAGCTGAATAACAGTAAAATTTAACTGAATGTTGAAGAAGCAAACAAGGGCTAAGAAAGAATGATACTGTGGATGGATGTGTTGAAATGAAAGGTATGAATGCAAATGTAGGCACATGCCTCCAAATAAGAATTCAAAGGAGCAGAATACGGTACAAAAGAATTTAACTTTGTATTTCTCAACCATATTGATACGAATTGCATGTCAAAACCAGTTTTCAATTCTTCAGTATATTTCAGCAGCCATTCGGTTGAGAAGGTGCAGGAGTTCTGTAATCTGTAAATGATTCTTAAAGCTGTAAATTATCGGTAAATCAAGCCGATACTCGTGAATAGGCAAATGGTGGAAGTTAAGTGCTGGCTTTGGAGTTAAGGTTGTCTTTTCATACAGCAGTAACTATCTGAGACAAAACAGCATGACTGTGTGCATCAGTAATGGGTATTTATTCATGCCACTTAACCTTTTCAGTGGTCGCAAAGCAAATCAGATATAAATGATTCATCCTTCTGAGGAAGTAATGTATTTTCATTTACTGTTTTCCTCTCAGTGAGAGTCTTTGTAGCTTTCACGTGGTGGTGACTTGATATTCTGAACAAATAAAAGTATGCTCAAAATGACGCTAGAGAAACTTCTTTCATTAATTGAGTTGTTGATTTGAGGGGAAGGAATTGTTTTGTTTGTTTGGGTTTTCTCAGTAGTACATCAGAATCTCAATTTTCAGGAACACTGAACATCCGTAATGGAAACTGCAGTTACCCATCTTTCAAAATCAAGCTAGACCTGTGTGTTGGATGCCTTTCAGGTTTCGCAGTCTTGCTGTCATCTAATAGAGATAACTTGAGAATTTTTCCGCTGTTGGTTACTTTCTGCTTGGAATTCCCAGGCAGGATATGATCCAGTGTTAGTGGGTAAATGTTACTGTGTCTCAAAAGCTGGTGATTTCATAGACTTCCTTTCTCAAGATGTTGCTTGATGCTGATCCAGGCACTTTTATCTCTGCAAGTATCCAGTTTGCCATTCTGGAGTTAAGGCACAGTCATTGGCTCATTCTAATCTCTTGGTCTCTTCTGTGCAAACCCTGCCTGTCTGGAGGAAATGTTAAATCTGCTTTCTTCTACAGTCAGATCCTTTGGCTGCTTTCACTCCCCCCCCCTCGCCCTTAACTGAAAGGCTCCCATTTTTTTTTTCAGTGAGCAATTTTTTGGTTTCTGGAAACCTGTAGTCGATTTTCATGCCGCAAATCATGACTGCTTTCTTGAAGATATTGAGGCTTATTTTTTAAAAGATATGGGAATTTGGGAAATGAAGCAGGAAGTATTTTTCCTATCCTGATTGAGAATTTCTTTGTAATATGGGGATTTAAGATTAAAGGAGTGTATGTACTGAACTGTCACTTTCCCATTGTAGTATGCAGAACTGAAATTGATGGTTTGTTGGTAAACATGCAGAAAGCAAAAGAGGTGTCAGATATGTCATTGAAGATTAATAAGCCTAATGAATCATGTCTTACTCCAACTTCCCAAGATGGCTAATAAAACAGAAACTGTAAAATGAAATTAGGGAGAACCTGAATATAAATGAGCACAGGCAGAAGAATTTAGGGAAATAGGTTGTAAACCATATGTGCAAATAATATAAGTGGAGAGGGTGCTTGGCTGCTCTTTTAGTTTGCAGTGGAAGTTTGAAGAGTTGAGGGCTGCAGTGGTTCATCGTTTCCTGTAGGCTTACCCAAGGTATGTTAAAGAAGTAGATACTAACTTAGGAAAACAAGCTTTTATTTTTAATACTATTTGTTTAGTCTTGATTTCTAACTCTCTCCAGTTCTTCATTACCTTTTTAGGTAATCAATTTTTATATAAAATGTCATGAGTTTGGTGCGCTTAACTTGGGACTAGAGTCCAAGAACTAGATTCCCTTGGGAAACTAGGAAATTTCTTTCAGAAATGCACAGTTCAGGCACTATTGCGCTAAAATGCACTGCATCCACAGTATTTTTTTCCTCCCATTCATCTACGGAAAACTTACTGCCACAGTGTTTAATTGTACCTTACCTGGGACTTGAAAAGATTTGAAATATTTGATTGTAAGGAGGGCACAGAGTCTTTCCTCCGTTCTCTCCTCTGTATCAATTGCATTCTTGGTTTCATTGTTGAAACTTCTAGTACGGGCACCAGGTGTGGTTATTTTGTGAATGCAATGAGTTCCTACTGGATGTCAGCTTAGTTTGCAAAAGAGTTATTTGAGAATGTTTTACTTGTTCCCTGTTACAGCTGATTCAGTGACCAAGTGATAGAAAGTATGTTACCCATTCTCTTGAACTACTGACTGTACTTGGACCTCTTTGACTTAATTTGTTCATGTAGAATATTAGCTAGCATTTGCCCTTCTTCATTAACCTGCACAAGTGGGTTGGATTGGGCTTAATGAAAATGTGAAATAAGCCATCTGACTCGTGTGACAGTATATATAGAAGTCTAAAAAGCAGTTTTGAAGCCACTGCCCTTTTTTCTTTTTTCCAAGTCTGAGGCCTCAAATTATTTTCAGACTACTATATTTGAGTTTGCAGATGGATTATGATTAAAATTTCATAGTTTATCTGAAAGGTTAAGGGTTCATTTATTTTATTTACCACTTCAGCTGACAGGCTGTAGTTTACTCTTTCTGGTGCTTTGTTTTGATCTCTGTGCTTCAGACAATGATTGATTTTCTGTATGTGTTTATATATATTTCTAATTACATTGCTTCTCCTGAATATTCTTGCTGGAATTTGTTGGGGGATTTTGTGAAAATAATTTTTGAGCAACTGAAATTGCTAGTGATAGCTAAGTAGTTAACATTTAATTTGAGCTAAATACAGGCTATGGTGTTTGGAATCCATTAGGTATTTGGCTTTGACATCTGATGCACATCTGTATAGTTTGTGTTCTGCTGAAGAGTGTGAAGAAAATGAGAAGTTTTCTTTCAAGTATTATTTCCTTTGAGGTCATCCTGTAGCAGCGTTACAGAATGAATCCTGGCATAACAATTACTAGGCAGAAATTCAGGCTTTGGTGCTGGAATGAGGAGATTAGGCATTTGGTATTCAGAGCACTCTAACATGGTAAATGTGAAAAAATCTTCTCAATTTATTAGAAGACACTGGATATTTAGTGACTGCCATTTGAAACTGGAGCAGCGGGATCAACAGTGGGATATTTTCAAAGAAGCATTCTGATTCTGTTTTGAAAGATTGTCAGCCATTGTCATGGTGTCTGTTTGCATCCTATATTGGGCAAATAGATTTTCTATTTTTGTAGAATATGTAAAATATATATGTATATATGTTTCAGTGGGAGCAGGATTGAGTTTTCAGTGCCTCATGGTATAAAAATTATAAAAATAAGCTTATAAAGCAAAAGTAATTAAACTCATATATCACTGGAAAGCAAAGCAGACATGTCTGTCTTCCTGCAGTAATAACTGTAGAGGCTAGAATGCATGGGAAACAGCAGAAATAACAGTAACCAGCTTTCCAAAAGGAAAAGAAATATATTTCTTTCAGGCTCTGTGTTAAATACATCAAATGTTGATGTTAACATTAAATGTTGATTAGATATTGATCCATATACACACACACGTGCGTATATTTAAGTCCAGATTAGTTTTTACTTGCTGGTTTCCTCCTAGAAGCTAAAAGCAGAAGTAATACTAAGCAGTTTACATCTGCACGTTAAGATTGAACCTAACTTGAACGGAGTATTCCACATTGTTCTTGGACTATACAGATGGTGAAGTGAATTAGCCTGTTTTGAGCCTGTAAGGAGTAGAATTCCTGTGTTCCTGATTCCTAGAACAATGCGGTTTGCTAGCACGAGGCATAAATCTTCCTAAATCTTTTCATGAAGATAGTGGTCAGCATGCAGAACACCATAAATCCAGGGAAACTGAATAGCTGCAGCACAGAGAGCATCCTGTGGTGAAAGTGGCCATATAAGAGAATATGTAATGATACTGCAGTATGCTGCCTGACTACTGCAGTGGCAAAGCTTAGACATTTTCCTTGCAGAAAGCTGTGGGTCAGCTACTTGTCAATGCTCTTAACTTTGATTTTGAGGTTTCATCATTGTAATTCACAGATGACAGCCCTCTCATTTCCATACCTAGAAATTGCTCATAAGGAAACAGTAACCAAGGTGCAGTTGAGAGAGAAACACAGTGCTGTGTTAGCTGCTCTAATTTGGAGTGTTAGAGACTGGATTTACATTATGCACAGTAAATTCATAGTAACTTTATAAAGAAGCTTGCTTTCATAATAGTCAAGGCAGAGAATTTAGAATGCCTCATTATGATTTCTTATTT
Organism: Burhinus bistriatus; assembly: GCA_013397275.1. Taxonomy (NCBI): domain Eukaryota; kingdom Metazoa; phylum Chordata; class Aves; order Charadriiformes; family Burhinidae; genus Burhinus; species Burhinus bistriatus. Next base: position 485,149 of record VYXH01010645.1, on the reverse strand, counting down.
TCCCCCAAATTACTGTTTTTGTGGGCAGTTACTTAGCAAAAGTGCCTCCTCCAGAACTGCAGACGTCATTGGCGTAGTTTAGCTGCAGTAGAGGACATTGCTTAGAATTGCTGAGTATGCCCTTCACTTGCATCACAGAAGCATTGATTGCATTTTGAAGGAGGACTGTGTGAAGTAATTGCTGACAGTGGCATACAGTGAGCTGTTCTTCTCTATTAAAACGCTTCTTCTAAACAGTCATATTAAGCAGACTTATTCACGTATTTTCTCACTCAATATAAGAACGAGAGTAGCAATGGCTCATTTTCTGTCCGTGGCACAAACAACTTGCCCTCTTTTTCAACTGATGAATGACTCTGGATGTTTGTGGGATCATTTTAATACATTATCTAAATTCCCATTAAATTCATCACAGCTATTACTAAACAACTTTTTTCCAGTGGACACACCAAACAGAGTGAAACAATAAACTGTCCTCTGTTCCAGAAGTGGGCCCCGAGTCAGAGGCGTGGGGTGGGAGGCATTAGGGCAGTGCAGTAGTGCTATGCATGCTAAATACATTTGGACAGCAAAGGTAAAGATGGCTTTAGAGTCTAACGTGCTAGAATTGAACTCTTCTAATCAAATTCAAAGGGCTTAGGTACTGTTTTGCTAGTCCAAAGGTAGGTTGAACTTGGCCATGTTTGTGTTCTTTCACAGGTGGACATAATATGTGGTGATCACCTGCTAGAACACTACCAGACACTGAGGGAAATTCGTCAAGCCATAGGAGAGAGTGCAGTACAGGTAAGTGTGGCAGCTGGAGCTTTGTTCCCGATTTTCTATTTTAAAATAGAAGACTTCTTTCTTAAGCTATCAGGTAGCACCAACTTGTCTGAAGAAGTCACTTAGAAAATCTCTCCAGCTTGTGCGAAGTACTTTTTATATTGTAAATAGAGTTGAGAAGTATACCATGTGCTAAGAGTCTTCTTGATGGTTTGATGTTCTGGGTATGAGGCTTTCGTGTTTGGGTGGTTTTTTCCCCCACTCCAAAACAAGTTGCTATCTTATCAGTGATAAATTATACTAGCCTTTCTTTCAGTTAACATTCCTTGTTTTCCTCCCTGGCGATTGCATCTCTGCAAGAAGTCAAAGCACTGAAACATCCCAAATAAGGCTAGCCTTTTGACTGGGTCAGGGGAATAAACTCGCTCATAAAAGCACAAACCAAAGATACAGAGTAATGAATGCAATTAATATGCTTAATGCATATTATACCAGTCCTGGCCACAGCATGAGTGTATAGCCAACTATTTCTTGCTGATAACTTACTGTATTAAGTGCTGCTGGCTCTGCAAATAAGAAAGCTTTTTTTTTTTTATTTTATTTGCTTGGGAATCTTTTCAAGTATGTTTATAATGGGAAGGGATTTAGATTGGTATTTTATATGGAAAGTAATCTAAGCAGATGGCAGAGGGGCTAAAATAGTAGCAAATTCAGTTCTCTTGACTTGTTTGTGCACACACACTGCACAATCTTTCACATGTAAATTTTCTCTGAGCCCTTTCATGCTACAAGAGGTCTTCTGTGTCAGGGGCAAGGAGTGGAAAGCTCATTTCAAGATCTGTACCTGATTTGAGTAACTAGGAGGGATCCCACAGTCAGGGCAGACATATGTGGCTCAAGCTAGAGTTGGCAGACATTAAAAAACTTTGATGCTTGTGGTGCGTACCTCAGTTTCTGCAGTCAAAAGCAGTTAATGCCATACTTGATGTCTTAGCTGTTTCTGTAATAATTCAAAGATAAAAAGAAAATGTAACCTAACCTGCTTTGGGAAGCAGGGGATAGAAACTGGGAAGAAGCCAGCACCGGTAACAAACTTGAACTCATTACGTTAGAAACATTGTAAGTAAATATAGCAATCAACACATAGTGATGGAAGTGCCCTCTACTAAAAGCTTCAGTAAATAGCAGGGGGATGATTTATTTCTCAGTCCAGGGGTATAGTCAAATGTACATGCTTTTAGACTTCATCTTGGCCCGAAAGCTTTTCATCTATGAAAAGGCTCTTGGGGAAGCACTTCAAGGAAAACTGCATCGGATTCATTTCTTGTCAGAAATGGATGTGCCTAGCTGAAGTTTAGTGTCTTTCATTTCTTGTCAGAATTGGGTCTGTCTGATTGATGTTTAGTGGCTAAGTACCAGTCAGCAGTTCCATAAAGAGAATAGTTGTCTCAGGATACGTTTTCCAGTGATGTGTCAAGTCTCATTATTACAAAATCAGTATGCTAGTGATGAATTCTAGCAAGCCTGCTCTCTTGGGTAAATAAACAGAAAAAGATCTTTGCTTTTTGTGAGGTCTTGTGCTTTCATAGTCACTTTTTCCAGGAAATTTGAAAGATCACGTTCATCCTTAATTTTTCTTCAGTTTGTTATGAAACCTCTTAGGATGTAAAATAGTTGCTGTAGGAATGTTGCAAGTAAACTGCAGTTGCTTCTGTTTTGATATTGAAATAATTGTGGCATATTTTCATGTTTTATAGTCTTACATTATATTATTTTGCAGAAACCAAGAGGCTGCATTTTTAGGATTAAAATGCTTTGGAAAATGTTTTTAGATAATTATCCAGAAAAAAAATTAATAGTGGATAGGTCAAGTCTAAAAATAGTAAGAGTTACTTCTTTTTCACCGAGACCTGAAATTCAATGAGGGGCATGATGATCCTGGCCCAGTGAGACTACAACTACACAGGAACATTTGATGGATTTTACATTAAGCTCCAAGGGCATTTTCTGCCATCATAACCTTCCAGACTTTCCAAACTAGTGTTGGAGATTGGAATGCCCCTAACAGCTCCCACTAGGATGCTGAATCACTCTTCAACACTGTGGTTGTCATTTACCAGTTTCTGAGGTTCATGCTAAGAAAATAGCTTTAGTTGCTACTTATGCAATGCAAAGTCATTTAAAGGAATAAACACTAGGATTTTTTTATTTGGATGAGTGCAGTCACTGTTAAAGGACAAAAATAACTGCTTTTCTGAATCACATTTTTCACTTGCAAGTTCATTCATGTCAGCAGTTATTCTTTTTGCTGAGAAAAGTGATTTTAAAAACGCAGATAAGTTTCTCTTTGCCAAAGGCATTAATTATAGTCTGCATTCTTTGGCAGTATTTACATTGGAAGAGTTTCTTCCAATGCGATGGAGCATGACATACGTTGTGTGGGATTTATTTTTCTGGGCCATAATCACAGTAAGTTTTTGGGAGCTCTTACTCTTCCTGAACGGTTCTTAAATGCTCGAGGTTGTTTCGTGAAGATTTTGGTTGGGTTTTTTTCCTACCAAATAACAACGTGTAGCGATGCCTTAGAGCCTCAGTAAGTTAAAGGCTCCTATAGGTGCAAGCTAGGAGGGTTTTGGGTGTTTTGAATAACTACGTGCCCTGCCAGCAAGTGTGGGAAGATCAGTTCCTGATACTGGCCTCATAGTAACCTGTTTGGGTTGTTTTAATTGGAGTAAATAGGCAACTTAGCAGTTGAATGTAAACAATTAACATGTTGGTTTCTGAGGAGTTGATAGAAGGCTAAAAAAAATTCAGGAATAAATCTTGTAGATCTCAAAATATTTTAACATTTCTGAAATTCAGTGGTTGGTTGAATCTTTCTAATTAGCCTGAAATAGGATTTCTAGCCCTGTTTAGGGCAAAACCATTAAAAATTTGCTGCACAGAATTTATATAAAAAGAAGCAACTTGGCTTAATTTTTAAAACAGTGTAGAACTGGTGGAATTTACTGCAAGGAGAGATCAAAGACGCTGATAGAAATTTTTAAAAGGCTCAATTTTGTTACCAAGCATTGAGATTGTCTGCAAGAGTTTGATCAAGTAGCTGAGGAAGGAAGCTTGTTGTTAATTATGTGGGAATATAACTTCTTCCCTGTATTGCCTTCCTCCTTTCTGCTGCACAAATGCAACATGATCCAAGCTGCTAGTTATTCACTTGTCTGAAACTAGCCTTTTCAGAGCACTGCATCGCTGATGGATATAATGAGCTCACACATGGGAAAAGCTAAAAAGAGTAGTTTCCTCTATGTCCCTGGCCCTTGGCACAGAGGTCTCGCAGATTATAATGCTCTCTTTGTAACTTTCACCTTTTTGTAACCCAATGCCATTGTATTTTTTTTGGTCTCTCTTGAGCTGGGCAGTAAGAGCTGTGATCTAATTTAATTACTGTGACCTTCTAGTACACATCTGCTATGGAAGTGTTTTACTCCTTGCTGTGGGGATATTGAAGTTGGAAAGTGTGGCACTTTTTGTTGCTGCTGCTTTTATAACATCAAAAGATGTATATACTGTGATGTTTCTGTCTGTCAGTTCCACTGTAAAGTTTATAGTTGGGTGTAACAGGTGGGATCCTTTCCACTTCTTTTTAGGTCAGGTTCACAAATGTGTGGCAAAGAACAGTGGAGAGTGTTGCTGTGGAAGGGATCATATTTCATTTTGCTTTTCTTTTGGGCATGTCTGAGTTAGCCTGATTTGAGATTTGTAATAAGCAGTGAGAGCTCATTCTCTGTTTAGATTTCCTTTTAAGAACAGTATCTAGAGAAAGCAGCTGGACATGTATAGAAATGTATAATACTTAAAAAGTGAATAATTACAGAGTAAGCAGTGCCAGTACCAAGTTAATTCTCAGCTTCTCTTTGTACAGAAGGAATTGCAGTGGTTTTGGCCTTTGGTTTAACAGGGATATTCTTCTCTGTCAACAGAGAATTTATTTAAATGTCCTACTGCCAAAGGCACCATTTGAAAACTCATTCATCAAATAATACATTGTAGCATTTTCTTCTTGTGTAAATATGTCTTTCCTTTAAGAAACTCTGCCATAGAGGAAAAACTGGTTTTTGACCACAGATGTCCAAAAAAAGGAAGCTTGAATGTGTCTTATTTTCTCTATAGAAATAGCTAACAGTTATAAGGATTAAGTAAACTTTTGTGAAGGTATAACAACATATTATGTTCCAAGAGGTTCATAAGTAACTTCATAGTACCTTTTCTACCTAACAAGAAGTGAGGACAATCAGGATCCTATCTTCATACTGCAACACAGTCATCACACTCTATGGTAGGCACTGAGTAAATGAGTTAAAGCTTCTGCCTCCTCCTGTATCCTGGACTTATTAACAGGATGAGAAGATGAAGGGAAGTTAGTGAGCTGGCACTAATAACACAGGAATAAAATAGGGTGTTGGTTTTTTTTTTTTTCTCCATTCCTGTCCACTGAAGTTAAGATTAGTTGGCATCTACACTACACTAGGCCCTCATTTGTCATAGTAAGCATCCTTTAAACGAAAGTGAAGCTTCATGAGACTCATGGAGTACGTTTGCTGTTGCTCTGAAGCTGTTTGTATTGCATGTAGATGCAGAGTTAGGGAACATGTATATTTGCTGTAACCTGAACATAGTCTTTTCTATAGGTGTTTTAATGTGCTGTTCTTCTTTTCCAACATGACCCTTCTGGTTGGTATTGATGGTTCTTATAAAAGAATACTTTGATCCATTTTTCTCAGTGCCTGCATTTTAATCCCTTTTTGTTTTTTTGGACCTTCAGTCTTGATCTTATGACTGACATCACCATGCCCAGTGGTGCAAACCATTTGAATTTGATTTCCCTTAGATTGGGGATGCCAGAAGTTTGTAGATTCAAAAGCAACAGACCAAGTTCATAGAAGAAAAGTCATCAGAAGGCTCTTAATACAAAGCTACTTTGACTTAGGGCTCAGGAACTTCCTGAGAAAAGCATTTGAAATTGGAAAATTATATAGGTGAGGTAGCATACTTGCCCTCTTCACATATTTTTATCTAGGCTTTCACTATGGGGCTAGGTAGCCCTTTGGTCTGCTCTGGTATGGCTATTCTTAGGACCTTACATTTTTAATTTTTTTTTTTTTAAATTGGCTCCTTTTTTGGTGCCCTCTTTTCCTGACTTAGAATATTAATCTGGTCTTTAAGTAAATGGCAAAATCTGTAGCCAGAAGCAGTTTCAGGTCTTAATAAACGAGCATGTTTTCTCCTTCATTATGAACCTGTTTTCTTTCACCATCACATTTGAAAACTCCAACAGCGCTTCCACTTTCTTTTTTCCTTGAAAATAACATACTGCATTCTTTTTTTTTTTTTTCTTCTACCCCCCCAGAACAGTAGCTTGGTTTCCAGTGGCACCGTTTAGTTGCCAGACAAAGAAGCTAATGGTAGAAGAGAGAATGAAATAATTATACACAGCAGTAATTAGGGTGGTTTTCTGCTGAAAGAGCTCTGTGGCACTAGAAGCAAAACAAGGCTATTTTTCTAATAAGAGGTCATCTTCCAGACAGAACACAGAGGTGCTGATAGGCACTGTCTGAAAAGAATTCCTAAGGGAAGAAGAGGAGCATGCCATGGAGGCATGTGTGGAAAAACACATTCTGTACTGTTGAGTCTTTTTGAGATCAATTTCTTAATCTTAAATTTCCCTCAGTGCGAAATGGCGCAGAGATATTTTTTTTTATGAGCAGCTGAGGCTACACCAACTGGTCAAAAGCATTTTTACATTGATAACAAATTACTGTTTACAGAAATTACATATATTCTTCCAAAACACTGTTTAGCCTAATACAGTATTTTCAACTGTTACTGTATTATAATACAGAACTTGTAAAGTGGCAGCAGTCTTGTTACTATATTTTTTTGTAATTAATTTTTTAAATTTTTTTTTATGTGCTGGTATACCCCCTCACACAGAACTGTGTAACTTCTCTAGAACATACGTTATCTTAGGTCCTGTATGTTAATAGATAAAAACATCAGAAGCGAAATAGGGTAGAAGTTCTAACGTGTCAGTTGTGATTAATGCAGTTCTCTCTTCAAAGGAAAACTTTTATTAAGGCCTGTCCATATAAATAGGTCTAATGCAACAAGTCAGATTCCCAGTGGATCAATGGTGGAAGCAGACTAAGTGCTAGACCTTTCACTGTGCATGAATTAAGTGACATAAGTAAGACTAATGAGTCAGGAAGTGTCCTGTTTCACAGGTGAAAGGGTGGAGCAGTCTCAGAAGAGGAGAAATATGAACTAATAAACTAACAGATTTTTATTTTTTCTTGCTTGTATTCCTTGCTTAATAAATGTGTAGTAGTAGTCTGGGCTCTTCCAGTACAGTTTTTGGCAGCACCTTCTAGAACTACTTAATTGATTACTTTTTTTTCTGCCCCACAGTATCATGTGGAAAGCAGCATGAGTTGTAAATGAGAGCCTATGGTAGGAAGAGGAGATAATTCCTTTGTAACTTTAAAATAAAAACAAAGTACCGGATTTTACTTTTTTTTTTTTCCCCACACCCTTCTCCATCTCAAAGAGGAGAGGGAAATAGAATTATTTGCCGTGATATTTCAAAATTTGCATTTGCCATATGGAAGGGATGTGGTTTAAAGTGGTGAGTAAGATTGAAGCTGACATTCTGCCATGCAGTGATCGTCGTACCAGGCAGTGACAGAAGTGCCTCATGGAGAAGCTGAAGTGTCATGATGATACACTTTCTTTCTCTTCTCTCTAGGATGGTTTACTTGTACTGCACTATGGCCTGGTAGTATCTCCACTAACTGTAACTTAAGGATTGCTAGAATATCAGAAAGCAAAAGAATCTGAAGTCATCAAGCTTCTTCACTGCTGTTTTTCACCAAAGAAGGCCATTGTATTGCCTGTGACAGGAAACCAGTAAAAGGAACCACCAACAACTGATGTATGCTTGTAATTTAACATCTGACTTTACCACTGTAAAAAAAATTACAGCATCTGTAAGTACAGCTATAGATGTTGCTATGCTTTGTGTTACAAATTACTGTCTTCAAATTTCACTCAGCTCAGGGAATTTAAATGCTCAGAATAGCTGCATTTTTTTACTTTATAAAACAACAAGATCTCACGGGGTGAACAGCCTTTTTTTCCTCTAAGATATGAGGTATTGATTACTTTCTAAGTGTCTAGCTAGAACAGTGTTCTCAGGGATGATCTTCGGTGGGCAGTATAATTTACTCTGGGGAGGAGACAGTCATTTGCCTAAAAAAAATAGTAGTATACTGTGACCATCTGTCTTCAGATGTGATTTGGAGAGAGGAAGGGAACTTTAAAAATGCAGACCAAAATAGGTAGAAAATGACGCATCATAAGCATTGTTTTTTGAGAAGTAGCATTAAATTTAGTTGTTTTTCTTGAAGAAAGACAATTTTGTTTGCACTGGAAATATTTTTGCTGGTAATTTGGCTTATACCAAATGGTGGATCACGCATCTCTAGTCTTAATGGAGATGAGCTGGCTGTAAGCTGGTTAAACTATGCATGGAAAAAAAAGTAGCACCTCTTTCTACCTGCTTGCTGTATGTAAAATAATCACCGTCAGCCTGATTCTGCTGTCATGTAAAATCTGTCAACTGTCTTGACTGGCAGGAGCATAAATCCTTTCACTTTAGTGCGTATCTTTCTAGCAGCAGTAAAAATGGTAGCTTTTTCCACTCTTCTAATGTGTATTAGTGCATTGTAGTGGAGACCAGGGTTGAGTAATGTAATACTTGCCTGTTACTACCAGATTGACAGAGGATATTAGGTAACTTTAATTGTAACATATTAAAATACTAGGTTTTGTGAGAAATGTAATACTTCAAATTCTATTCTGTTTAAGATTTCCGTGGTCTTGCACAGCATTAAGGACCAGAGCTTTGTATGTTATGGTCTTACTGCATACTAGGTCATCAATGTGGGGATTCATGAAAGCTACTGTTATGCACCGAGCTCCCTCCCTTCCCTATAGTCGGCATAGGGAAAGGGAAGGAGATTCCTTTGTAAGGCGTTTCAGAGCACCTAGGTTAGCTCAAATGCACTTGCTCGCTGGCATCCTTTGTCTAAAGAAAGCTTTCATGAATCCTTCCTCAGGTCTTTACAGTAAATGTTCAGTTTTGTCTGTGAAGATGACTCCATAAGAAAAAAAAGTCTTGTTTGAAGTAATTCTTGTGATGCTTCTAAAAAATGTAACAAAAATATTTCTAGCTACAAATTCCTATTTTACCTTTAAAGTTTGTATAAAAGTAGTGTTTAAAATGTAGCAGAAAATGATATTATTTTGTAAACATTTTGTGAGTTGTGTTGATAAGAGATTATATATTGTAACAGCAAAATAAATTTTATTTTAGCCAATTTAAAATTGAGCTGTCGTGTTTCCATGCCATACTCCCTATGTCAGCCTCAGTTTTATCAGTTGATACTGAAACTGCTGGATGTGCTCAGGGGTAATTAGAATGACAAATTTCAATTAGGATGTTGAATGGTGAAGGGTAGTTTAATACCCGAATCCCCACTGCAGTATCATGAGCTGGAGTAACATGGAATTTCTGGGACTCTCATTTTAATGAGGATTTCAGTGAGAAGTAGCTCAGTAAAGATGTCAAGATGATTCTTCAATACAGGTACAGGGGAAATAATCCTGTGTAGTTACAGGACTCCTTTTTTCCTCCATACGTGCATCTTTTTGTCAAAGCCACCTCTAGATTATTTTCATTCATGTTTATGGTTGTTGATATCAAGTCCCCTGTGAACCAGATTTTTCCCTGCTGCTCTGATCGTCCTGGCTTTATACAAGGCATCTGGCTTGTATACTTCGTACTGCCACTGATGGTTTTGTTTTGTATGTGTAGATTTCATGCTTAAAAAAAAAATTACCAGTATAGACATTTTACATTGCAAATTCTCCCCTAATCCAGGTTTGAACTTCATGTCTACACAAGGACTTATTTGCAAATTTTAACAGCTATATAGAAGCTGATAGTTAATTCAAATTAATGTCATTCTAGGATACTTCTGACTCAGCCTCAAGATGACTATGCTGCCACTGGCTCTGATGTCAGTGTCACTTTCTGTTTTGTTGGGTTTGTTTGTTGTTGGTTTGTTTTTGTTTTTGTTTTTTTTTAAAAAAAAGGCTTTTGGAATCTTTGAGATTTTCTGTAGGGTAAATCACATGCCAGCTGAAATGCAGAAGGCCAAGACTTCCTACTTCATTCTTTCACTGGTTTAATTGAAGATCTGTTGCCAGTGATGTTTTGGTACGAATGCTTAGTGACCTCTAATTTCCCATTTGTCCTCTTCTCTCTTTATTTCTTCCTCACCTGCTTTCAGAAAGCATATTCTTAGCTTAGTTTTCCTGGCTGAACGTCCTGCTTTATTTCACCTTAAAGCGTACCCTGAAGGCACTGACGTTTTACCTGCTCTCCAGCACCTGCAGTACCCCCTGGGGCTCTGCTTGGCATGTCAGCGTGCAGCAGGGGTGACCTTTGGCTATTGCCAAGGCTGATCTGTGGGCTGTGCGGTTTCCTGCATAAAGAAAATCAGTCTGCTATCTTTAAAATGTGCCAATGTTCTTTCGACTCTCCTGCTGCTGTTTTATTTCTTTTGGTCTCCTTTTAACCTTGGCTTTCCTCCAGTGCCTTTTGGTCCTGATGATAGAAGAGCTTCTGTAACAACAGGTGGACTATGGGATGGCATCTGTGCCCTTCTGGGAGATGAGCCAGCATTGTGCTCTGGAAGTGAGGGAAAGGTGTACTTGGACTCATTCATTATTTTGTGGGCACTATTGTTTCTTCACTTGATGAAATAATTCTGGGTTTATTTTCTGGTTACCTACTTAGCAATGCCATGGCTAACACAGATCCTAATTAAATACTACTTGCACTGCAGCATAATTCTGAGTTGCTTTACAGATCTGCTAATTCCCAGCAAGAGGAGATGATGAGCCCTAGTGTCAGGAGTTCTTACAAATGCACAATCAAGCTACAATTGAGTCATGTTGGTTACATTCTGCCTGTTTTCTTTGTGTTTAATGCAGATTTAGTGTAATAAGCAGATATGGTTCAAGAGACTAGCGAAATGTGCAGCTGAGCCCTCTAAATGGAGGAGCACTGCGATGGCAATGTATAATTATCATTTATGTTCTGAATGCTGATATTGCACTCAACCTTGATCTGCATTGCCACCAGACTGTGGCACACATGAGCCAGGAGAACCCTTAACACTTATTTCCATAGATGTGAAACAACCAGTGAGTTTACTGAAAAGTCATTCAAGCTTGTCTTAATACTAGTCTGTGTTGAATTTCTTTTCAGGGAATCATCAGGCATTTATGTGCAATGATTTATGTTAATGCATGTTAACAGTCACTAACAAATTAAAATTACATCCCTGGCATTTCTGTTTTCACTTTTCTTCAATGTTGGAGTATCATTATTATGAAATTTGTGCTCCATACAAATGGGGGGGGGGGGATTTAATTTAGCGGTTAAGAGG